>CM071956.1:5417500-5882500 GCA_036784905.1 Acrossocheilus fasciatus
GATTATTTACTCACCCCCAGGCCATCCAAGATGTATATGACTGACAATCTCCAGCTGGAGAGAAATTAAGACATTGGAGGAAAACATTTTCAGTGGTCCAAAATCTATATCTAGGCAGCTTCAAAGTAATCCACACTACCCAGCTGACAAATAAAGGTCTTCTCTAAAACTATCAGTCATTTTAAGAAATTTTTTTAGCCAGCTCTGCGATGCACATTCACAAAACTGTTTAGTTTGGCAAGGAACTAGGGATATACCTAAAAATTGCAGAGATGTGGGCTATCTTTTTTTATATATATATATATATTTAATTTTCTTTATTTGTCTCCTTTTTTTTTTTTTTTTTTTTTTTTATTAATTGAATTTGTATTTAGCCTATTTTACAATTAATTTGCCTGCCCAATATATCTGTCTATCACTAAGGAGAGCAAAACAGGGCAAGTTCTTTCTAGAATTATGGCAGACAAATAGACAGCAATGACAGGAGTAGGTATTACAGAGAC
This sequence comes from Acrossocheilus fasciatus, assembly GCA_036784905.1. NCBI lineage: Eukaryota > Metazoa > Chordata > Actinopteri > Cypriniformes > Cyprinidae > Acrossocheilus > Acrossocheilus fasciatus. The sequence goes on from CM071956.1 coordinate 5,418,004, forward strand.
ATGTAGATTTCATAAGATTGTTGACTGTGAATGTAAAGAGGGCATTGTGGGTAGACATCACTGCACAAACCAGAGAGGAGAGGAGAGGGGGAGGGAAGGCTGTTCTCACCACTAACACCTGTCCCCCTCTCTCCCTCTTTTGTTTCCTCTCGTTCTCTCTCTTCCTCCCTCTCCTTCTGTAGTGGTCCAAGATGAACGACAACGATGTAAGGAGAAAGCAGGGAGGGAGGGAGGGGTGGTTGTGTGTGTATGTGTGAGAGAATGTGGGAATGGTGAAAGAATTGCTTTGTAGGATATTAGTCACAGCTATTAAAGGGGCCGTATCATATATCGTTTTTTCCTTGTTCACTTTTTGCATTTTATTTTTTAAGATTGTTTATTAACCATTTGATATGGTTCCATGGAAGGATATTCTTAAAGTGATATGTTATCATTAGGGCTGTGAATTTTTTGGGTTGAGAGTGAATCGTTTCGATTCAAGCATGATTTTTGCAAATTCAGAACGATTCAGTTCAAGTCGATTTACAATTAAAGCTGCAGTCCATAAATTTTGGCACTCTAGTGGTTAAAAAAAAAAACAGAACTACATGCATCTTGCGGAACATTACAGCCGGAGCTACTTCTGTTTATGTCTATGATGAATCATGCAGGTACTGGGCTCCTCCGCAGTGGTTCATACCAGAGCTAGTCTAATAGACCAATTCATAGTAGACGTCACAGTTACGTATTGTATAAGCCCTACAGTTTCAGCATGAAATATTATTTAAACCTATTACTATTAACATTTTTACATAACACTTATTTATTTTATCTCATAATTTTGACTTTTTCTCGCTAATGCAAGTTTATATTTCCTAATTCGGACTTTATAACTCGATTTAACTCAAAAATAGTGAGTTCCGAGGGGAAAAGAGAGAATGAGGAGTTGTTTTTCCTTATTAGAATTGTGAGATAGTATCTCGGAATTGTGAGAATAAAGTAAGAATTTGGAAATATAAAATCAAATTTACCTTTTTTTTTTAATTATTAAAAAAATAAATAAATAAATAAATAAATTCCGTGGCTCCATAGACTGCCACTTGAAAACCGTCATTTTCTGCCGCCAGATAGGCTCCGCCCACAAACACATCATCCCAGTTTTGGATCTGTAAGACTATCCCACTATCTAATGTAAATTTCGTTGAATAACAGTGCTTATCGCTGGGTGACCAGCTCTTGTAATATGCGGAGAACATTTTAAAAATGACATCTAATCAATATAATCTATAATCTTTTTAAATCTAACTATTTTGTAGCGTAGCCTTTACGGCTAGAAAATTACACGGATATCTCTCCCGGGTTTTCTACAACCATGATGCACGCACATCCCGATTGTTTACAAGCCTCTAATTGGTCTATATAGTCTGAATATAAAAACTTTCCGGATAACCCAAAATCACGGTTTGGAAAATGGATTGATCATATACTTGCTTATTAAATAAATAGGTGCTACACTGCCAGAAATGGCACAACATTTTTTATTTTTTCTGGTGTTTAAAAGTAATCGTATCCATCCAGCTTTCTCTTTATTACTAAGACCAAGTTTTTATTACCCAATATTCGTTGTTGTGTAAATTGTGCATCTGATGTGACATGCAGAAGTTCAAGAGTCTTTTTGCAGATTGATTCAATAAATACTTTTTTTGAACTGGGAACTGAATTTACAATGTTTTCATAGTGCATTAAACTTTTATCAGAGGTCAGGGAAGATTTGATTCTACATGATATGACCCCTTTAAATGACAGTATGCAGTAAAAAATATTAGTCATGTGAGAATGTTGTTTTGAATATGTGTAATAAGGGACCTTTGTAACTTTTACTGGGTCATTGAAGAAGGAATGTCGCTGGAGGACTTCAGGGTGTGAATGAATGTGTTGAAAACTAACCAGGAACTACATGTATCTGTATATCTCTGTGTCTCTCTATACCTGTTTTCATCTTCTTTACCACTTTCCCTTTTCACTACCCCTTCTCTGTTCATTTCTCTTTCCCGTCATGTTGATCTGTCCTCCGCTCTATCCTTCATCTCTATTTCCCCGTCTTGTTCCTCTTCCTCATTTCCCTGTGTGCGATGCAGCCGTTCAGGAGGAGCGTCAGAGGAACAAGGAGCGGGAAGGAGAGGTGGAGTCCACCAGCGCAGCGAATGAAGAGATGCCCGTGGAGAAGATTCTGGAAGCAGAGATGGCCGTAGAGCAGAAGACTGAGCTGCATGCAGATGGCAGCTCAGGGGGGAGCTCTGTAAGTTACAGATAAGCACAATAAAGAGGATTCCTGATCTTTAGTGGCAGGATTATTTGTTACGTGATGAAGAACTGCAAGGTGATTGGGCTTTAATTGTAGCAGCTCAATGACAGCAAGCTGGTGGACTGATTAAGGGCAGGAAGTTGCATATTGGAGCTTTTAGTTTTGAAGCAGCTGCTTGTATATCGAGCATCATCTCCAGAGTAGATTATCTATAACAAACAATAACAATCATTTTTTCCCATATCAATATTTATTACAATATTCATTTATTAACAATCAGACTCAACAGAGTAACTACTTTTTAATTTAGGGCCACATGAAATCCATTTAAATTTTTCTATGTTCTGTGTTTTATGATTTAATACAAACTTAACATGAAAAATGGTTTCTAATTAAATGAATTAAGAAACCTTTAACAATTTCTTCGAAAATGGAATCAACTGAAAATTAATAGCATTACACTTTTTTTTTTTTTCTTTTTTTTTTGTCAAAAGATTCTGCACAACAGAATTGTATAAATTAAAACGGGGATGAAAATATATCTTGGTTGTATGATGTTACTTAAAAATAATAAAAATATTACTTTCAGAAGTTCATTTGGTATGCAGTACTAATACATTTCTGTCATTATTTTTGTCAAGTCAAACCAAACTTGTATTTTGGCAGTTTGTCGTGAAGACCTTAGGCTGATGATACGCGGGGCAACATTTTCCCATTAAGAGTTTCAGTGGTTTGATGGTAGTTTTTGTCAAATAAAACGGTGAAAAGCTGGTGAAGTGACTCTCAGAGCAGCTCTGGAGATGAAGTTCTGCTGAAGAACACCAAGCGTCACGTGTGTTTGAGTTTGTGTAGTAGACAAAACTACGTCATTCATTCACACAGAAGCGTGTATTAGAACATGCCCTGACTGTCTTTTGTCATGTTTATTTCTGCTGTCTGATAGGCTGTTAATTTAATTCATATTGAGTAAAAATTTCCAGAGCTTATCATTATCAATATAAACTTTATTGCAGTCTCAATGTGATATTGTTTATTGCCCAGCCCTGCTCCAGAGCTTTGAACTGAAAATTCAACAGTGTGTTGACTTAGTGTGACATTATTGTACAAGTTTTGTTTTGTTTTGATTTGATTCCCTCTCCTTACAGCTTACCCATAATACTGTTTTTTGTTGTTGTTGTTTTTTTTTTTTCTCCCCTCTCCTCAGCCGAACGACCCAGTCACAAATATCTGCCAGGCGGCTGATAAACAGCTGTTCACTTTGGTGGAGTGGGCGAAACGGATCCCTCACTTCAGTGAGCTGTCTCTGGATGACCAGGTCATCCTGCTGCGTGCTGGTAAACCTGTTTGCCTCTGTCTTTCAGACTCTGAATAACTTGATTGCGTGTTTTTAAAATCATTTAGAAAGCTGCAAACTGGATTTTAGTGATGCCTCACTAACACTGATACTTTTCCCAGTATTGAGCCCTCCTCATCTTTTGCTGCTTTCATCTGTCCATCAGGCTGGAATGAGCTACTGATCGCGTCATTCTCTCATCGCTCCATCACGGTGAAGGATGGCATTCTGCTGGCCACCGGCCTCCATGTGCACAGGAACAGTGCTCACAGCGCTGGGGTGGGAGCCATCTTTGACAGGTAATAGTCATGTATTGAGTTTTATTAGATTTACTTGCTATATGTTTCAAAAAGCCGTTCAACGTTTTGGGGTCAGTAATAAGTGTTTTTTTTTTTTTTTTTTTTTTTTATTATTTAAATTCTCATGTGCTCACCATGGCAACATTTATTTGATCCGGTGTTATTTTAGTATAATTGTGATACCATTATAGTTTTTATTAATATTTAGACATTTTTTTTTTTAGTATTTAGTTTTAAATTTTATCATCTTTTTTATTATATGTCAATTTTTTTTAATGTCTACAGAGAGTACATCAATTTAAACTCAAAATGAGATGTTGCCTGAAAATAATTTTTTTTAATGTATTTCTGTATCTTAAGTTTTAATTTCAAGTAGTAAACATTGTTTATGGTTTTAGCTTAGTTTTTTTTTTTTAATCAATTTATTCCTGTGATGGCAAAGCTGAGTTTTCAGTCGCCATTCAATGTTACATGATCGTTTAGAAATCGTAGTATGGTGATTTGATGCTCTTGTTATTCTTATTATTAATGTTGAAAACTGTTGTTTCTTCATATTGTACCCAGAAGTATTTTTTTTTTTCAAAATTCTTTGTTAAATGGAAAGTTCAAAAGAACTGAAATTATTTGAAATTGATATATTTTCTACCATGATAAATGTCTTTACTGTCACTTTTGATCAGTTTAATGCATCCTTGCTAAATAAGTATTAATTTCTTTCCAAACAAATCTTACTGACCCCGAATTTTTGAGCAGCGCGGTCTCCATTAACATTGATGATAGCTTACATTCACTTGTCACTTTCATTTTGTAGGAATCAGACTTCAAGTTACTGAGACTAATGACAGAATTAGCTTTGCTACATTTCTTAATATTACTCCATTCAATACTTTTCTTAGATTACGTAAAGATGTGCATGTGACCTGCTATGCTTATGTGTGAAAATGATTAGGCAAGAAATTGTTTGTTGTATTATGATCTGTAGTAAACCTGTGCTCATGAAACTTAACAGCTTTGCTTCTCACGACACATTTAAGGCTGCAAGGGTGGTTGGATTTTCCTGTGTCATGACAAAGAAAAATACCTTTTACCTCCTGACAGCCTGCCGCCTTGACGCTGCTGTATATAGTGTGCTTTTGTAGACTGACACTGCACGAACAGACAGGGCATACACATACATGCAGACACATATATGTGCACCAACGCTCTCCTCTGCTTATAGTCTCAACACACTCCCATTTATATAAATAATACAGCGCACATGTATGAAGTGTGCTCTGTGATTCACTTTTAATCTGCTGGTTATTACAGCAGTTGTTTATTTCAAGGAACAAATTTAGCACATTTCTCCCTATAACTTTTCAAGACTCCATATTTTGTCTCTGTCTAATGCAATTCCAGGAATAATGAGCTACAGGCTGTTGTTTTAAATGAGCTCATTCTGGATGTTGTGTGCTACAGTATGTGATGTTCATATGAAATTGTCTTTTGTTGCCGTTCATCTTGTCATAATGTCTCTGCTTCAGAAATGAGCCTCCCTGTCCTTGTGCTTCACTGTCCATCTCGCCTGATTTCGCAGCGCTTCATTGTGTCCTGTCGGTGCCGATGTGTGCACATGCTTCCCGCTTTGCTTGATTGGCTCATGCTTTAGATGCTATTTAACCCTCTGTGCAAAATCTGATGTGTGTTCATCATTTAATGTGCATATTATGCAGTTAAAGCTGCTGTCCGTTGTTCAAAATTTATATAAGCAAGTATACCCTGAATCCATTTTCCAAACCATGTTTTTGGCTTGTCCTGAATCACTATGGTACACCTATAATAAGCGTTTATATTTGGACCATTTTAGACTGGCTCGGGTAGGTACCACTGCGGAGTAGCCCAGTACCTGCGTGATTCTTCATAGAAATAAACAGAGAAGTATCTCCGGTTTATTACTGTTACTACTGTTTATTAACCGCTAGTGCGCCAAAAGTTACGGACTGCAGCTTTAAGGCATGCTGAGTATTATAGTACATAATGAAACCATAACTAAAAGAATAAGCAGTTATATTCCACAACAACAAAAATTATAGTTTTTTCAAGTCTCAATAACAATGATTGTTCAGATTTTCAATGGCTGCACTCAACATTTTATACGTGTGTGTGTGTGTGTGTATATATATATATATATATATATACACACACACTATATTGCCAAAAGTATTGGGACACCCCCTTCTAATGAACAGGTTTGTCTACTTTAGTAATTTTCATGAGTACAAATCTTAATGTTTAAGCATATAATGATATTCTAGGGAATTGTGTGCTTCTGATTTTAAAGCAACAGTTTGGACAGGACCCTTTTCTATTCTAACATGACAATGCCTCTGTGTATAAGGCAAGGTTCAAAAAGAAATGATTGATTTAGTCAGTGTGGAAGAACTTGACTGGTCTGCAGAAAGCCAAGTCCTGATCCAAGCTGAACACCTCTGGTGTGACTTTAAATGCAGATCTTGAGCCAGAAACTCTTTACTGAACACCAATGACTTGTACATATGGGTTCAGTCATTTTAGACTTCCAAAACTGTTGCAACAGAGATGGAAATATAATTTTTAAATACACACATTATGTTTCCATCTTTATTGCCACAGTTTTGGAAGTGCCTTTTTCTGTTCTAAAGAAGGGGGTGTCCCAATACTTTTGTCCATATAGTGTATGTACAAGTCATTGGTGTTTGGTAAAGAGTTTTTGGCTCAAGATCTGCATTTAAAGTCACAGCAGAGGTGTTCAGCTTGGATTAGGACTTGTCTTTCTGCAGACCAGTCAAGTTCTTCCACACTGACTAAATCAATCATTTATTTTGAACCTTGCCTTATACACAGAAGCATTGTCATGTTAGAACAGAAAAGGGTCCTGTCCAAACTGTTGCTTTAAAATTAGAAGCACACAATTCCCTAGAATATCATTAAATGCTTAAACATTAAGAATTGTACTCATGGAAATTACTAAATTAGTCAAACCTGTTCATTAGAAGGGGGTGACCCGATACTTTTGGCAATATAGTGTGTGTGTGTGTATACATTTGCATAGATTCAAGTGTCAGAATTTTTTTTTTCTCTCATTAAACATTTGTATATTTTGTATTAAAAAGCTTATATAATGCATTATAAATGTAGTTTAAATGCATTAATTATGCCTTGTAATTAGGGATGCACGATATTGGATTTTTGACGATATTTTAACTCATTTTGGCCGATACCGATGTTTAAAAAATAAAACCTATTACACATTTAATGAATAAATCAGCATATATAAAATTATTTAATTTACAAGTGTCATGTTTGTGAAATAATTTATTATTATTATTATTATTACTATTATTTTTTTTTTTTTCCATGCAAGCTATAGCTTCTGACCATTAAATCAAAACATACTCATTATTTTATGACATCAATTACTGCTTTATTTAGTATCCAAATTTTATATTTTATCCAAAACAGTCAATCTAATCGTAAGAATGAGACACGCTGCTGACGTGAACTAATCACTAGCACAGTTAACCCATTCCTCTTATCAGCAAGACATATCAGAATAATTTTTTCATATCAGGCCAATGCCGATATTTACATTTAAAGCCATTATCGGTCGATTCCGATAATATCGTGCATCCCTACTTGTAATGCACTTTATGCATTGTATGCCCACATGAAAAATCATAGCCATCGTTATAATAGTTTATAAAACAAATATTCAAATATTTCTTTGTTCATGTCATATTGTATTTGTTGTGTGCTGGGAATTGTGATTTCAATCTTTGCTGCTGCCAACCCATGATCCATCTGCCTTCCTTTCAACAAGAGCCTGTAGCTTGTTACTCTTTAAACTGGGCCTTCCGCCAACATACGTGGAGTCTTAACGTCTCTGCCTGGGCCTTTCTGGAGCGGGGAGACATTATATAACAATGAAATGTGAAATGACATTTTAATAACACATTGTGATTGAACACACAGGGAGAGTGCGCACAATGCAGAGGTTGGGGCCATATTCGACAGGTAATGACACTCCGCCACACGCCATAAACAAACAGCAGCAGTCAGGAAAGCCTGTAGCTTGAGACAGTTTATTTTGGATTAAATTATGTCTGGGGCTGTTTGGGGCAGGTAAAGACCAAACTGGCCTTGTGTGTGTGTGTGTGTATGTGTATGTCTGTGTGATTGAATGCGTTGCTTGGACTCACAAGTTAACAAGAGTGACTGATGTTTTATGTGGCATGCTATGTTTTTAAAACGTTAATTTCTGATTGTCCTTTTTGTCCTGTTAAGGCTGTTACATTACCAGGAATTTATATGAAGTGTTTTGAATGTATTTTGAAGAGGCTATGAAAACAGCTCCACAGAGCTTTTTTTCTATTGCCTCATTGTGATTTGTCGTATTTCACATATTAACATGTATCTTCTTTTTCCTGTTTTTCATCCCTTGCTCCTTCCTGCCCTTATTTCAATGGCATCAGGGTGCTGACGGAGCTGGTGAGCAAGATGAGGGACATGCAGATGGATAAAACAGAGTTGGGCTGCCTGAGAGCCATCATCCTCTTCAACCCAGGTCAGACCGCAGTCATACACATTCAGTTCACGTTCCTTCATGCTAGGGATGTTCCAGTACCAATTTTACAGTACTTTCAATTTTGGTACTTGTTGATAGCTGCCTTTTAATTGCATAAAATGCAGGTTGTATTTTTATTTTTTTTTCTTCTAAAAAAACAGGTTGCATCGCTTTCAGTTTAGGTTTCTTGTGTTTCATGAAATATTAGGGCTGGGCTTCGATTAATCTTTTTTTTTTTTTTTTTTTTTTTAAATGATGTTGATTCAATATCAATTCTCAAAAGCCACGAATCGATCTTTCCCGCTATTTATTTCAGCAAATATTTAAAACAAGATCTGATTAATGTGAATCTTATCATTAGTCTTCTCCACTAGATGTCACCTTCTTATTTATCTTGCGTGATATTACAACAGAAAGCCTGTCATTCATTCAGTGCTTATGGAGGAGATACTGTTTACAAGAACCAAGAACAAAGCAACATGCGTGATATGCAATGCTCGGGTGAAATGCTATAGTAATACTACAAATCTGCGGAAGCGTGTTACATTACGCATAAAGTGCCATTATTTTCCACAATGAATAAATGGTGGCTGGCGAGACGCACTGTTTTGTTAACTACACACATACTAAAGCACGGACGATGCGCGCTGTTTTCAGCTTCTGCTGTCTCTGTCTTGAGTCATTTCATTAACATTTTACAGTTTAATTTGAGAAAAGTACCGTCATATCGCATACACAGCAGCTGCAAGTTCTTCACGGCAACCCGTCAAAATAAAAGTTTGGTTTAATGTGGAGAAACTGTGTCAGAAATATATTACTATTTAGCAGTCTTAAGACTCAATGTAACAACAATGCTACTACTACTACTGCTTTTTAATTTTAACAGTAAATCTCGGTTGTTCAGCACTTTGTTTGGGTTTAATTTTCATTTGATTAGGATAAATTAATGTTCTGGATCTGATTACCAGAAAAGTTTTGAAAAACATTGTATAGGGCCCTATTATTGTTTTTTTTAAAAAGAAAGGACCCAAAATGAAAAGAGAAGAAGAATAGGTTTAAAATACAGGCCTGTGGCTCTTAATTTTTTTATTAATTCACCATTTGTAAACTGATGTTTACTGTTCTTTTTTTTTTTTTTTTTTTTTTTTTTTTTAAATATCAATAGCATTTGTATTAAAACTACATTCGCTGAATGTAATCAAGAAATCGAGAATCAAATCGAATCGAGGGCTTGTGAATCGAATCGGGACATCTGATTTGATACCAAGCCCTATAAAAAATAAAGAGCTATTTTGCTAAAGATGGCTTCAAAGGAGCTACCAAAGATGAGCGTAACCAATGTTTGTTGCATACACAAATTGATATCTAAAAGTTTTAATTCATCTCGTCACTAACATGTGGATATTCAGATTAAATAAAATGTTAACAACAAAAAGAACCATCTAAGATTACCTTAAAAGTCCATAGATATTGCTGTCAGTTCATACTGCTGTTAACACTTTCTTCAAGAAGTGGATGCAGTGAGACCTGTTTTCCTGTTTGTTCATGCAGCGTTCAGCTTAAAGCTTTAGTTATACATTAGTTGGCTAGTTTTAGTCATCTAAATGATGTGTATGTGAGTGAGTGAACTGTAATCAGGTGCATGCAACAGAAGTGCTGTCTTTCCCTTTCCTACCATTAAGTAACATTAGAAAGTATGTGTGTGTGTATATATATATATATATATATATATATAGAATAACTTTTATTTTTTCCTTTTTTGCCCTTGAAATATCTGAATAAACAGTTTAACCACAAACTTTACGGCGACATTTGTGTGGTGCACTAATACAGTTGCATTATTAGTGCATCCCTAGTCATTCATTTCTATTCACCCTTAGTCCAAACTCAGAATTAGCTAAGAATATAGTTGTGCAAAGCATCAAAGTCCAGTTCATATAAAGAGAAAGAAGGGAGTCAAATATTGCAATATATCACTATTTTAAATAACTACATATCCCAGAAACCAATATATTGTTACACTGAATGTTCCTGATGATTTCCACTGTTGCTGTTCCAATTGCAGCTCTTCATTTTATGTGTGTGCAGATGCAAAGGGATTGTCAAGCCCAAGTGAAGTGGAGTTACTGAGAGAGAAAGTCTATGCATCGCTGGAGGCCTATTGCAAACAGAGATATCCTGACCAGCAGGGAAGGTAGAGTATATGTTGTTGTTGCTTTTTCTCTTACCATCAACAATCTCCCTATGGGTGGGTGGGGAAGCAATGCCAAGTGGGTTACAGTTGATTGCAGTTTCTCTACGTCTCACTTGGCTTTCAGGTTTGCCAAGCTTCTCCTCCGACTGCCAGCGCTGCGCTCCATTGGCTTAAAGTGCCTGGAGCACCTGTTCTTCTTCAAGCTGATTGGAGACACCCCAATCGACACCTTCTTAATGGAAATGCTTGAAGCACCACATCAGCTCACCTAACCGGGACCAGTCTCGATCCACTTCAATCCGGTTTGCACCAGGGTATCGCAGTCCCCCCCGGACTCTGGGGCTTTACTGTGTCTCACTTCCCATTAACACCTTCCCCCACAATTGTCTCCTACACGTTCTCCCTACCGCACCTTCAAACCAGTACAGCCCTGAAAAAGACTCTAAGCTGTCTGAAAAAAAACAAACAAAAAAAACTTGTTTTCCATGTAACGTTTTACACAGTATGAGCTGTCCAGAGAGATCTTATTTTTCAAATTCCCTGGAGGTTCTAAATCATAAGCTTCTGCTTCCAGTTTTAGAACTCTCATATTGATTCTAGAGATCTCTGTGTGTCGTTTTGGTTTGTATGTTACTCTGAATGCACGAACTGTACTTATTTTTTCGTTTGTCACTGCAGTTAGACGGCCCATCGGCTGAATTGACAGTGCATGTGCGACCGGAGCGAGAGTCCGCCGAGCCCTTTGGCTGGTACGAATCAAGTCGCGGCAGACCTGTCCGTTCGATTTTGACTGTGGAATACTGCTAACGTGCTATCTTTGGGATTTTTATCTTGAAATCCTACTTTGTACTGTACTCATGAAATGAGTCTGATTTATAAACGGCATTGGAAATCCTCGGCCTGCTGCATCTGGCCCTTACGAAGTGCAGGCTGGAGTTTTACATTTGTGAATAAATGTATGCAGGTTTTGTTGGACATGAATTTTTGATCATGTTCCAAGGAGGGCCTAAAGGCACAGATTAAATCTCGCAGGAGAATCCTGCTTTTTTTTGGCGGCAATAGGAGGGTCGACCTTGTTTTTTTTTTGGTTTATGTTGTTTTTAAATAGCCTGGTATTGGTTTTGGTACCTTCTAGAGGACCTTATACCATTTGCAATTTCTTAATTCCCCAAGTTCCTTTGATCCATTTAGTCACCAATTCCTCAAATGGGAACCAAATCCACACCATGCCCCCCAAAAGACAAATATTTATAGTGTGTATGTGTGCTGTGAAGTATGTCCAACCACTCTTGTCCTTTCCACGTGATCGGTGTTGCAGGCCTTTTTCTTTTGTGTTCATGAAATCAGCTTGTCATCAGGCTCCTCTGGAATTAACTGGTACTAACTTTGGCATATTAAAAAAAACAACGGTGATTCTGGTTTGTTTAAAGGCTGGAATGCACTACATGATTTTTAAGTCCATTTTTATCCCAATTAATGGTCAAGTCACCTTCATTTATATAGTGCTTTTAACAATACAGATTGTGTCAAAGCAGCTTTACGGTATCAATTAGAAAAATATTGTCAATAATGCAAAAGGACAATAGCAAACACTCAATTTTCAGTTAAAGGCAGTTATGGTCTGGAAGAGTTGATGCTAGTCAGCAGATTGTGGACATTCAGGGTTGATTTGATTTCACAGAAAATTGCATTTTGGGTGCAGACTCCCAATTTTGTTGAGCTCCAGACTATGATTCCATCCAGTCAGAGAATGTCAAACACATTTGATATTTTACGCTGATTTTAGAAACCATTTTGTTTTCATTAGTTACAATGAGATTTTTTTTTTTTTAATGATGCCCAGTTGTACGTATATGATGCCTAGTGTTTTAAAATCTGTTCAGATTTAGTGTATTCCAGCCTTCATGTGTTGTAGTAGAATCACCTTCTACATTCCATCCATGCAAGTTGCTTCCCTCAAAGTTAACTCACTAAACCTTGCAAGAACGTATTGTCAAACACATCCGTCTTATTCAACAGAGACTTAGGGTCATGTAAGAATTCTGCGTTCAATCTGAAAGGTCGACGTGTCAAAACCAGCATCCATCACAATCTATGCATTTATGTGAGAGTGATAGTATAGTCTTGGAGAGAGACTGAACATGCCATCAGGGAAAGAATCCAGCAAATGCACCAGTATTAATGGTGGGCACCATTTTTGTGGCTCAAACCAAGTAATTTTAGGCAGAGACTTGAGATCAAATACTGACAGTATTTGAAGTTTTTATATAAAAGAATAGCTAGAGATTGCAAATGGTCCCACCTGTTTTGGTGCTAATAATGACAACAGTTAGACATACATGTTGACACCAAAATAGACGCACAGCAGTGGTCAAAATATGCAATTTCTCCAATAAGCTTGAATTTGATATGCCAACTTCTTGTTTAATACACCATCTTCTGTAACGATTATCCACCTCCATGCAGATTCCTATTACTATCTGTACTCTTGTACAAGTGTTTTATACATCCATGAGGTGCTTAAATTTGAATCTGAATGAGCATCAGAAACAATGGTTCACAAGGACTGATGGATTGATTGTATTGTGATCCATAATATATTAGCCATTGACTGAATCCAGACTTCCAATGATAGCTTTGGATCTTCTAGTTTAGCTTCCCTACGCGTTTGTTTTGTTGAGGCCAGTGATAGGAAGAATCCTGTTTCGAGTCTTTTCAATGTGATCAACAACTGACCTCTGGTCCTTAAATTTGGCTTCCCGGTAGTTTAGAGTTTTCTGTATTTTCTTGCATGTTTTGTCTACCCGGTTTCCATTTATCCAGGAATTGAAGCTAATTGGGTTGATGTTGATGGTCTGCTCTATATCTGAACGGTGGGAAGGCTTATTTGATTGTGCACTGTATGCTTGTGTTTCACGTGGGTGACTCGAGTCTCGCCAGAGTTGTTAGTCAGCGTGTGTGTGTGTGTGTGTGTGTGTGTGTGTGTGTGTGTGTGCGTGCATGCAGCAATGCAGAAGTCCTATGTGAAAGATGCATACAAGAGTCTTTCCTTGAAATGGAGTGCAATGGCCCCTGTCTCCTATTACTTGATTGCAGTTTGCCATAATCGACTTTCGCTTGAATACATATTAATCCAAACATACGCTGTGAGCTTGTGTGTTCGTGTGGCCGGCCCTCCCTGTCTTTTGGGGTCCACTTTTATTTTCTCTCCCTGAAAATTGTTACTTTTTTCATGATTTCATCTTTTAACGGCTCTCTAAGGTTGCAAAGCGTTTATAAAAATGAATAATATACGGCTTGCACAGGTTTTGTACCATTTGTCTCGTAACCCCTGAATTACCCATGATGCACCTGAACTGATTCAGCACTGCCAAACAGGTGTGAGGGGAGTGTTTTCTTGGGTGTTCCTGACTAACCCCTACTGGTTGACTGTGTACTGTGATGATCACTAAACAGAGCCCCTATTGCAACTATTTATACAGAGCTGAGTCAGAGATCCGGAGGGTTCTGTTAGTGCGTTTTTTCTAAGGCCTCATTGCTGCAATTTTCGTCAGACGCGGGAAAGCCCTCCTGTTTGTGTGTCTGAAGCCGAGCGGCGCTCTGAAATATGCACAGTGCAAACTTGAATTAATCTCTGCCTGAGAATGAAGTGGTTATGCACGTTACCGTCTGGGAGCTGATTCGCTGTATCTGCGTTTGTGGTTTATTGCTGAATGTTTGCTTGTGTAAAGAGAGAGAGATGTGTAAGATATGAGTGAGGGTGAAGTGGGTTCATACTGGTGAATTGCACAAAACCTTGTCAGGAATGTGTCTGGGTCATGCTTCACCACAAAATCGAAAGAAGGAAATGTATTCTTATTTTTAGGACCTTTTCATTTTTCATCATTGTAAAGTGATATTTAAATTGTGAATAATGCTGATTTTAAAATGAAAATCACTATTTGGAATAATTGGAATGATGCTTTTCTTTTTTTCCTCTTTCCTTGTTTTGATTTTGAGGTGAAATGTGACCCAGACTTTTTTTTTTTTTTTTTTTTTTTTTGGGAGATTCACTCATTCAGGATCATGTTTGATGGCTGTACAGCTGAAGGAGGGCTATATGATGATGATGATGATGATTTTGTATTTGTACATGGATGGCTGATGAAAACGGTGATTGTTCAGTGGGAGGCTTTAAGAGATTACGGACTTGATATGAAAGAGCTTTCTTAAAATTTACTCCCACCAAAACAAAAAGAAATATTGCTTCTCACTATATGTTTTCTGACTGCTCTACTGCTCTTTTCTTATGCTTTACATCTTTGTGTATCCTGACGTATTAGTGCAGAACTGTTATGTTATTTGGGGTCTTTTCCCCCCACACCCTTCCCTCTTCATTTTTCTCGTCTAGTTTTTAATCTGTCTCCAGCAGTTGTGGAAATGATTGACTGTACTGAGTGTGGAGAAAGAAAAATGTCTGTCTTTTTGCTTTATTGTCATTAATTCAGAAGCTGTTTTTGTTGGATGTACCATGTGTAAGTAAAGGTTTTAATACAGCACGGTTGTGTCAACTTCTCTTTTCTTCACAATCTGCCTTCCTTGTCACAAACTATTTAAAGTGTTTTTCACCTTTCTTACAAGACCTATAGAATTTATTTGATTTAGTTCATTTAAAAAAAATAAAAATAAAAATACAATACTTTTCTAACACGCATTTGTGGTTTATGGGGACTCTCCATAGGCGTAATGGTTTTATACTGTACAAACTGTATGTGCTGTTACCCTACACCAACCCTACCTCTTACAGGAAACTACTGGCAATTTTTGAATTTCATAAAACACAGTTTTGTATGTTTCTTTGTTTTTTAAGCCTTTTGTTTTACGGGAACACAGGAAGTGTCCTCATAAATCATGCTTATGTTGTAGTACCCATGTTATTATACACATTTGTGTCCTCATAAACCATATATACCAATACACACACACAAAAATGATAGTATTGCAATACTAAAATAACAGTGATTTGAGCTTAATTCACATGCATATTGACATCTTTTTCATGTCTCAATTAAGATATATATATACACACAGAGAGAGAGACACAGACAGAGATTGGGGCAAATAAGTATTTGGTACGCAGCTGATTTTTCAAGTTTTCCCACTTACAAAGCATCGTAGGTACACCTCAACTATGAGAGACAGAATCTAAAACAAAACAAAAAATCCAGAAAATCACATTGTATGATTTTTAAATAATTAACTTCCATTTTATTGCATGAAATAAGTAAGAATTCTAGCTCTCACAGACCTGTTAGTTTGTCTTTAAGAAGCCCTCCTATCCTCAACTCGTTACCTGTATAAAAGACACCTGTTCACACACTCAATCAATCAGACTCCAACCTCTCCACTATGGGAAAGACCAAAGAGCTGTCTGACATTAGGGACAAAATAGTAGACCTGCACAAGGCTAGGATGGGCTACAGGACAATAGGCAAGCAGCTTGGTGAGAAGGCAACAACTGTTGGCGCAATTATTAGAAAATGGAAGAAATTCAAGATAACTGTGAATCTCCTTCGGACTGGGGCTCCATGCAAGATCTCACCTCGTGGAGTATCAATGATCCTGAGAAAGGTGAGGGATCAGCCCAGAACTACACGGGAGGACCTGGTCAATGACCTGAAGAGAGCTGGGACCACAGTCTCAACGGTTAGCATTAGTAACACACTACACCGTCATGGATTAAAATCCTGCAGCGCGCGCAAGGTCCCCCTGCTCAAGCCAGCACATGTCCAGGCCCGTCTGAAGTTTGCCAAAGACCATCTGGATGATCCAGAGGAGGCATGGGAGAAGGTCATGTGGTCAGATGAGACCAAAATAGAACTTTTTGGTATAAACTTCACTCGCTGTGTTTGGAGGAAGAAGAATGAGTACAATCCCAAGAACACCATCCCAACCGTGAAGCATGGGGGTGGAAACATCATGCTTTAGGGGTGCTTTTCTGCAAAGGGGAGAGGACGACTGCACAATGACCCCAAACACACAGCAAGGGCAACTAAGGAGTGGCTCCGTAAGAAGCATTTCAAGGTCCTGGAGTGGCCGAGCCAGTCTCCAGACCTGAACCCAATAGAAAATCTATGGAGGGAGCTGGAACTCCGTGTTGCCCAGCGACAGCCCCAAAACCTGGAAGATCTGGAGAAGACGTGTATGGAGGAGTGGGCCAAAATCCCTGCTGCAGTGTGTGCAAACCTGCTCAAGAACTACAGGAAACGTCTGACCTTGGTAATTGTAAACAGGTTTCTGTAGCAAATATTAAGTTCTATTTTTCTATTGTTTCAAATACTTATTTCATGCAATAAAATGGAAATAATTTAAAAATCATACAAATTTTTTTAGATTCCCTCTCTTAGTTGAGGTGTACTACGATGAAAATTACAGATCTCTCCATTCTTTGTAAGTGGGAAAACTTGAAAAATCAGCTGTGTATCAAATACTTATTTGCCCCACTGTACACACACACACACACACACAGCTTTCATATTAATTTTAAAGTTTTAATAATTTTGTTGCTTTTTGTCAATTTACTAGTTTGTTTTAAATGTCTGGTTTTTATTATTTTAATTCTTGTTTTATTTTTTTTAGTACGTGAAACTAAATGAGAAATGTTGCTTTGGAAACTAGCTGAAGTTAATGATTTTTGTTTTTAACAGTTATTTATGGGTTTAGAAAACCATATTGTTGATTTTATTTTAATTTTTTTATGTATTTATATGTTATGTTAGTCCTTCCCCTGTCTGGACTAAAGAGCTCTTGATTCCTGTGGTTGTCCGGGGTCCCTCCGGCTCTCTTCAGTCCAGCAGGACCCCCGGGCCCCGAGCCGCTGCTGGCGCTGCAGTGTCGCCCCGCGGCCGCTAGAGGGAGGCCTCCTGCAGCGTCACTCCTGGAACGAGCCAATGATCATCTGCCGCAACTTTAACTCCTCCTTCACTTCCTTCTCCCTTCTTTTCTAAATTCTGGGCCACGCACGCAGGAAAAAAAGCAGAATAGATAAGAAATCATAGTCCGAATGTCCAGACATTCATGAAAGCGTGCTTCTAACCTGGCATTTAACCAGTCGAATTAGTCAGAGAAATCTGGATCTGTTAACCCGTTTAATCCCATAAAGAAGGTGTTCGTTTATAAAGCTCTAACTGACTGATGTTTTAGTGCATTTCCTGCAAATATGGAAAAAAATAAAGGGTCTCAATTATTAAATATATTCAGTGTCACATGCAAATGTTCACATGACCAAAGCAGTTTATTTCCTGTTTTTAAGCCATAAAATGATGACTGCATCAAATCTCCAAAACAAAAGGCTAGTATGTTAACAAAGATATGACAAAGATTTTTGGTCCACGTTATCTTTATTAATAAATGAGTTCTCAATCATTAGGTTTTGTTGAGTGTTGTTATAGAATGAGTAAACATGTTGATGGTCACATTAGTGCCCGGTGTGATAACAGTGAGTTTAGGCAGGCTATACATACATATATATATATATCAAATGTTGTAATACTGGTAGCACTAATATAACCATTTTATGATACATGTTAAAATAATTTTGAAATACGCTGATGGTTGTATTTTGTCTCAGTATTCCTATCAATGTTGTATAAGGGTTTTTATGCATAATAGTAACCCTAGAATATGATCAATCCGTTTAAAATAGCTGGGCTAACATATAACCTTTTTTTTTTTTTTTTTTTTTTGACGGCAGAAATGGTATTTCAGTACATACATTATGACAATTGTGACCGACCATAAAACACAATTTTTTCACGCATTTTTCATGTCTGAAAAAAAAAATTGGGATTAAACGAGTTAAGTGATACAATAGTCAAATAGGTGCATTAACCTGTTTTAATATCCGTTCTGATAGTGTAGCTATAGCACTGGAATTTAATTACTGCCCACTGCTATGACTAAATAAATTGTATTGTATGTACCATGAAATCAAAAGATTAATATTAGATGTGCTTGTTTTTGAAGCATCGCTCTGTGTGTGTGTGTGTGTGTGTGTGTGTGTGTGTGTGTGTGTGTGTGTGTGTGTGTGTGTGTGTGTGTGTGTGTGTGTGTGTGTGTGTGTGTGTGTGTGATGCGCCTGCAGTTCCTCTGTCCGCCGTCAGGTGGCGCTCTTACAATGACTCCTCTGTACTGAAATGATGAGGGCAGCATGTTTTCGCAGTTATATTTGCGCAGTAAACGCTCTGCAGGTCTAGAATGGACGCCAAAACATAGTCCTTAACAATTTTGAGTTTGGTTTGCAACAACAGCTATTTCTGTGACATTGCACGACTACATTAAGGCACGGCTAGCCTTTTTTACCCCTAACTCTATCTTTCATAAGTCATTTGATTGAAATGATGGCTTATTGCTGGGATTTGTTGACATTACCTGTGGGACTTTCCTAAAAAGGGGCTTTCTTTTGTTATTGCAGCTTTAATGTATAGGTTCAGCTTGACATTACATGACATGACAATGCATTTACAGTTCCAGTAAACTTAAAATAGGCACGTTAAGTAACACTGTGGACTCAGTTATCGGTTAAGTTACAAGGCTGCTCCACCTATCAGCTGCACCAGCAGCGGTGTGAGGTGAATGCAGGACACAAACCTCACTGCTCTCTTTCAATGACCATCACTGTTCCTTAACATGCTGTTTCCCAGCAATATAGATCTTAACCAAAAACAAGTTTACCTTACTGATGTCAGTGTTGTAGTTATTATTATTGCTGTCTATTTGTTACTAAAATTCCACTCACTTAATTTAAGTCAATGCATGCCGAATTTTTTAATATATATTTTATTTTATTTTACTGTTAAATATGCTATTGGCTACAAGAGGTGGACAAAATGATGTGATGGTTATATGACGGAGGAGTTTAGCTAATGAGCATTTGTTTAATTAGAGCTGCAGAGATGAGGGTTCTTGCAAATGAGCAGTATGTATCAGCCATAAGAGGTTTGCAAATTAGCACTTTGGTTTGTGAGTTTAAATGGCAATGTGAGGCAAGTAAATTCTTCAGAGCCAAACTTCAGTATATTGGACACAAACGCTGAATCGTAATTTAATTTAAATCTAAAACCGGGACATTTATTGATCTCCTATTGTTTTTATTGAATAGTGATGAAGTATATTCGAATGTGAATCTGTTATGGTGATCCTTACGGACATTATGTGTATTACTTTGTTTATATTTTTCCCATGCGGATGTGTGCAGAAGAATTGTCTTTTTATAGTTGTTGATGTTTGTGATTGTTTTGTCTCTGGGTTGGATTGTGTTGCCGTGAGGAATGCATATTTGCTGTCGGCTAAATGATAGAAAAGCTGCAGTCTGGGGACGCTGTGTGGCAGTGTGGATGTCCAAAGGCTTTTGTTCTCTTAAAAAACCTTCTACTTATAGGTCATTTTTTTCTCAAATGTAAATATTTCTTCATCTTGTGTAAGCACACTGGAGAGCAAAAGAACACAAGTGCATGAGAATATAGAAACCAACACTATAATTAAAAAAAAGAAAAAAAGAGAGAGAGGGTACAAAGCATCTGTGTCTTGAAAATAAATATTTTACATGCTTGTTGATGCAAAATACGCAACTTGCTAACAGAATACTTATAAATTATAAATAATCATTATTTTATTTTTTCATTATTTTCCTGCTATTATAACATAATCAAAAAGATGTGTTGAAAATAAAAGGCAATTAAAATAAGAAGAGATTGTGTAAGAAGACCAGAGAAGGTGAGTGAAGATCAACAGCTTTATTATTTCATGTCATCCAGTGTTTATTTATTCATGATGTCACTCACTAAATGCTGCTGTAATGACTGGAAAACTGAACTAAATTGAAGCAACTGACGTTTATGCCATTTAGTCTTTCTGCCATTACATCTTCCTTCAAATCTATTATTTTTTACGATTTTTTTTTTTTTTTTTGTTATGACCTGGTTACCCAGATAACACCTTTTAAATCATACATGTCTTAAAGTGTTATTGGGCTCTAGAGATTTCACAAAACTAATTATAATTAGTTCACTTTTTTATTTGTTTGTAGTTAGTAAGATTTATTAAATGATATCTAGGTAAACTATGAACTATCAGCAACCTGGTTAGCAGTTAGCTTTGTAACCATTAATTTAAACTTAAAAAAATAAATAAATAAATAATATATGTGACCCTGGACCACAAAACCAGTCTTAAGTCGCTGGGGTATATTTGTAGCAATAGCCAAAAATACATTGTATGGGTCAAAATTATTGATTTTTCTTTTATGCCAAAAATTATTAGGATATTAAGTAAAGATCATGTTCCATGAAGATATTTTGTGCTGTAAATATATCAACTTCATTTTTGATTAGTAATATGCATTGCTAATAACTTCATTTGAACAACTTTAAAGGCGATTTTTTACACCCTCAGATTTTTTACACCCTCTGCCAAATATTGTCCGATCATAACAAACCATACATCAATGGAAAGCTTATTTATTCAGCTTTCAGGTGTTACATAAATCTCAATTTCGGAAAATTGACACTTAAGACTGGTTTTGTGGTCCAGGGTCACATATATCTTACTTATAACTCTTGCATCAACCAAGCGTGATAGTGGTAGCACAGCTAACCATTTAGGTCAATTTTGGTGAATATATTTGAGTTCATTCACAACAAATCATATTTGATTTGGTTTGTTCAGTATACATCTGTAGGACTTAAATGTTGAAGTTTGGTTGTTTAGTGAAGGCCTCGCTCACTCCTCACATCTCTCTACCTCTCAATCTGTGCTTCTCTCTCTGCTCCCATCACTGTACCTACAGCTCTCTGCGTCTCTCTCTTCCTGCCTCACAAAAGACCCCTCTGTTCTCTACGCTTTACCCCACCCCCTTCCTCAACACCCAAGTGGTACATTCCCTCTCCTCCTCATCCTCCCCCTGCAGTGCGTCTCATTGTGAGGCTCTTCTCCTCACCTTCAGCTGTAGTCCGGCCACAAAGCGGCATTATTACGGTACAGTGCCGCAGACACCTGAAGCTGATGTGTGAGATCAGGCTCCACAAACAGAACTGTTGTTTCACACATGCTGAAGAGCAACTTAGCTTAACAAAGTATAATCACTATACACTATACTTTTAAAAATGTGGGAGCTGGTATAATCTTTTTTTTTTTTTTTTCAAGATTTTGAAAGGAATATTTTATGCTTAATGCAGATTTTTTTATCAAAAATAAAATATAGGGAATTAAAATATATATTAATATATGAAATCATATAGCAAAATATGTGGTTATTATTATTATTATTTTAAGATATTTTGAAATGTAACTTTTTTCCTAAAATGAAAAAGCTTGAATTTTATAATTGTATAGTGTTTTAATATTTTGAATTACTTTTTATCATTTTATCAGTTTTAAATTAAATTTTTGTTAATATGTTGTATTTTTTACATTTTTAATCGTTTTTAAAATATGTCTGTAATGTATGGTTTTTGTAATGTAATGTAATGTTATAATTATATAAAACATAATTATATAATTTGAAAAAAAATATATATAAAAACATAATTATTAATCAATTCTTCACGTAAAAACGAAACCTATAGAAATGTTGCCTTGGAAACTAATTGAAATAAAACAAATTTAAGTTTATTTTATTTTATTTCAGTTCATGTGTTTTGTTTCAAGTAATTAAAATGATTTTTTTTTATTGTTTTTGTCCTAGTTAACAGTAATAACTCAGCATCATTACTCCAGTCTTCAGTGTCACATGATCCTTCAGAAATCAATCTAATATGCTGATTTGCTGCTTAAAGCTGCAGTCCGTACGTTTTGCTTCCCTTACCTTAAACCTTACTCCAACCCTTAAATGATCTGAGATGACCAAACACCTGAGAAGAGATGATGCCAACCCTCAGACAATATACAGAATTACCCAATTTTACCATAAGTTAAATGTATTAAGTTTCTACAATATATAAATATATTGTAGAGACATATTTTCCTGTAAAGCTGCTTTGCAACGATTTGTATCGTAAAAAGCGCTATACAAATAAACTTGAATTGAATTGAATTTTGCTTCTTTGTCGCCGTCGGTTTGAAAACCTGGAATTGCAGCTGTGTGCAGAATTGTCTTGCTTGTGTGGGTTGTGCTCCGGCACGGCTTCAGCAGTTGAATCTAATGTTTATGAATGTGGTGTGGATGTTTACTGTACTTCACAATCACAGATTCTAGCCTATGTCTTGGAATATATGACCCAAATAAAAATTTTCACCATATATTGACATCTGAACAAGTAAGTAACAAGTCTGCCACATTTGTTCTGACCAACTGAGGAAAAAAGCATTATAATAAATCGCGCTACCAATGGTGATTAAATCTAACGATTGGTTAGCTCATATCACATCAAACCATGCAAAGTATTAATATTATTGTAACACTTTATTCTCAAATTATTAATGTTAATAACATCAGCATTGCGTGACTATGAGTATATAGTGTGACTTTGCATGCAGATTTCAATTTCTGAACAGTCTAATATCTAATTGTCATACCATTCGAATTTCATATTAAGAAACTCTTTTAACCCAAAAAACAAACTATGCTCCCTTCGAACTGGTTTTCTTTAAAATACAGATCTTGTGTAATCCCAGACTATCTGTAATCAGAAGCACATTTAAAACTGGAATATAATTTCATTTCATTCACACGTGTTTCATAAACACATAATCCTTTCTGGATTACAATCAGCCATCAAAATGATACATTTAATTATTCCAGCTTCTGTGAGAAAAGGCTAAACGATCCGCCACCTGCAGGATCCTCACATGAGAAAGCCTACTAGCCGGACAACTTCTTTATGTTTACAGACGTGACGTAATGACGCAGTGCCATGCTCGAATTTCCCGTGAAGACCTGCCCTTACCACTCAAATTAAAAAACATTATTATAAGCTAACCGTTGTGAATCAGGCTAAAGCACTGGCTGGTTATGTACTTGCTCAAATATTGATTTTGGATCATTTTTAACCAAAAAAAGTTACGGACTGCAGCTTTAAGAAACATTTCTCATTATTATCAATTTTGAAAACAGTTGTGCTGCTTAATTTTTCTGTGGAAACCATGATTTATTTTTCAGGATTATTTTTTTCATGTTTCTTTGATGAAAGTTTAAACATTATACTATGCTATATATTTCTTCACTGTCACTGTCACTAATTTACTTCATCCTTGCTGAATAAAAGTATTAATTAAAACAAATCACCCCCAACTTCCTGGAGGGAAAAAAGGTAGTATACACACAAAACAAAGTTTGATCACCACATTCATCATTGTGCTTGCCTGATGCCTGCAGCTCATGGTTGATCCTGGAGGGTTTTTCCTGCAATTAGTGTTCTGGAAATTGCATGTTGTTTTTGTAAAACTTTCTGCTAAATGACATGTAAGCTCTGTTCCAAACTCCTGCCAGCTGCCTTGCTGTCTACTGCCTAAATCGGCAGCTACCTTTTAAGACGGCATCCCAACCGCAATAAAACCCCATAAGCAGACCCACACGGATCTGAACCCACAGAAACGCCGCTGATTTCTGGATAATTAGAATACTATTCATTCACAAAAGTCCTAAATAAACAAATCAATCATTAAGACATTTTAACTTTACATTGTCGCTTCTGGACAAAATATGACTTCATAATAACATTTCCTCCTGTGAAAAAGTGAAAAAGTCTTGTTGTCCTCTCACATCAAAATCCAGCAAGATATTTGTTTAGAACTGTAGCTTGTAATTGGTGCTTGATCTGTGCATATGTCTCTCCTGATATAGACGAGGTGACTTTTTCACTGGATAAAGCAATATTATTATGACTTTTATTTTAGCTGGAACCAATGGTTTGAAGTAAAAAAACATCTTAATATTGGATTTGTTTCTTACAGACATGCACTTCACAAGACATTAACTGATGGACTGGAGTGGTGTGGATTAATGTGATGTTTGGACTCTCATTCTGACGGCACCCATTCACTGCAGAGGATCCATTGCTGAGCAAGTGATGAAATGCTACATTTCTCCAAATCTGATGAAGAAACAAACTCATCTACATCTTGGATGACCTAAGGGGGGGAACACATTTTCAGCAAATTTTCATTTTTGAGTAAACTATCCCTTTAATATCCCTTTAAAATTAATTTAATATCTGATATTTATTTATTACTTTATATAGAAGTACAAAACGGTGGATATTTCTCTTTTATTGCCATTTTTCAAATGAGATTTTGTAATGCAATTTGGTATTGCATCCAGGAAATTTTCATGACATCCTCTCTCTCTCTCTCTGTCCTCTCCATCACCGTCTCCTCCTTTGACTCATCAGTATGTCCCCACATTTCCACTTCAGTCAGTGGGTCATATGAATCCACCTCCTCCCTTCTGCTCAGGACTCCCTCCCATACCACCTCTCCCTCTCTCGCTCTCTCTCTCTCTGGGTAAATACTGTTTGATCCCTCTCTCTCTCTCTCCATCAATAGGCCTCATTCATTCCCTCTCTCCTCTTGCATGCCATTGGACCCCCCTTACCTTCCCTATTCATTCCAGTGAATTTTTTTCCCTCCATGAAGTTTTCCGTGACTTCTTAAATAGCTCAGTACCTGTTCTCTCTCTTCTCACATCATCTCTTTCCATAGTCATTTTCAGTATTTCTCTTCTCTGTCGTCCTCCCACACTTGTTTGTTTCACCTGTTTTAGATAAATGGACGTAGTTCTGTGACATTGGTCATTAAGCTATGATGAATGTGACCCTGGACCACAAAACCAGTCTTAAGTCGCTGGGGTATATTTGTAGCAATAGCCAACAATACATTGTATGGGTCACAATTATCCATTTTTCTTTTATGCCAAAAATCATTAGGATATTAAGTGAAGATCATGTTCCATGAAGATATTTTGTAAATTTCTTACCGTAAATATATCAAAACTTAATTTTTGATTAGCAATGTGCATTGCTAAGAACTTTATTTGGGCAACGTTAAAGATGATTTTCTCAATATTTAGATTTGCACCCTCAGATTTCAGATATTCAAATAGTTGTATCTCGGCCAAATATTGTCCGATCCTAACAAACCATACATCAATAGAAAGCTTATTTATTCATGCTTCCGGATGATTCAGATGATGACAAATCTCAATGTCAAAAAATTTACCCTCATGACTGGTTTTGTGGCCAGGGTCTCAAATACTTCTATAAATATATAATATGATATATATATACACACACACACACACACACACACAAATAATTATCAAAAATTATTTATGAATTTCTTCAGAGAAATAAAAAATAAAGAGAAAAATGCTAGGAATGTTGACAAAGCAAGACTTTAATGCTGTTAAATGAACCTTGGAAAAATGTGATGAGAAATATATGAGTTCATAATGAGATCTACCTACAGATCTATCTGAGTACAGTTTAAGATCTCTTCTCAAACTCCAGACATGGGTCTTTTTCTCAAGAAGAAAACCCTGAGGTGAGCGCAGGTAGGTAAACTCTGATTTTGCACTCCGTTTAGTCTCATTGCTTTCTCGGTGAAACTGTAGCACATCTGTTCTGAAATGTCCACTACATGAGCTCTCAATGTATGTTCCATTCCCTGCACACTTCTATAACTATCCGTTAAATAGTCACCATTACTGAGGCGATTGAAGAAGCTGAAGTAAATTTGCTTAATGATGCATAATTGTGCTAAATGATCTGAGAAGCATTCAGTGGCCACATTTAGAAAATAAGAAGAAATGAGTCAAACCGAGAGCTTATGTCAGTGTTCACACGCTCGCACATGCTATAATGATATGCGCAGCGAACAAACAAACATTTATTTGTTGCTTTAAACTCTTACTAGCGTAACTGGTGGTTTAATATGGCTCACATATACAAGCTGGCATTAAGCTTGCTTCCCATCTGGGTGTATATGAGTCCAGCATCCAAAAATCACTGAGCCATTCTTCTTTCGCTCTTTCATTTTGCGCTCTTATATCTGGGTCTCTACTTACTGGGAGCTCTGTCTAGCATAATACAGAGGTGCATACATTTTTTTCAATGCTACGGCTGTAACCCTGTACCAACCCAGTCCATTTCCTCACAAACACGCACACGCAAATACACACATGCCAATCTATTTCCTCCCCCCTTCTCCGATCTATTTTGGTGTGTTGTAGTGGGCTAGGGTGTGTGTGCGTGGTTTGCAGCCCTGCCCAGTAAAATACAGACTTTTTTAAGGAAGTCTACAATATAATCTGGTCGCTTTATTGTAATTACAAGGTCCCCATTTTGGAAATAACCAGGCTGTCCGCAAGCACTTGCCGTGTCTGACTCCAAGGAAAACTTGAGTTAGCTTTCGTGTGCCCCCCGTTGAACTGCTTCATGCCCAGCACGTAGCCCTATCGGAAGATAATTCATTTTCTCACACATGCAGCGATTCTCAGATGTTTTCATAAAATCTGTTAGCATGGGTGGCCAACCAAACCTACACAACCACATGGCTAGCGGCCTATCGCCAAAGCCTGAAATTACTGTGGACAAATTAGTAGGCTGTATTAATCCGAACAGCTGTATTCACTTAAGGTGGGAAACATCTGTCTTGAGGATTTCTCCGTCAGAGTCGGAGTGGCTTTTTACCTTTTTGCTTTCTGAGTTTTATCGGTTGCATGGTTTGTACAAATGCCAAGACATTATGTCAGTCGTCTATTTATGTGGATGTTCTCAAGGTACTTTGCAGTGTTTGTGCTGAAGCTGCGCTTCAGTGTTTCTCTGGATGTAAACTGGTCTCAGGCCATTTCAACCCAGCTGTATTTTTACCTTCTCAAGGTCTGCGCTCACCTGTATGCCATCCTCTGCTGGGTTTTATACATTCTTAATGTCTGTGTTCATGTGCGGTTTCAGACAGACCAAGCAAAGGCATTTTAATTTATTTAATTGTTTAATCTCAGTTTAGAGATTTTCCCTTTTTTCCTAAATGCTGTTCATGATTAAACTGTAATTATGAACAACACTGCTATTTTTATCATACTCGGCATAGCAGTTAGATTTAGCATCAGTGCTAATTTGAAGGAAAAAAAATATTCAGAAGACTTCAATCTGCATTCTCACACAACTAGAAGTGCTCTGATTTGCTATTCATTTACATTTACATTTATGCATTTAGCAGACGCTTTTATCCAAAGCGACTTACAGTGCATTCAGGCTATACATTTTTTTTCCGTATGTATTTCAGTAGTTTCAGTATTCAAAACTTGCCACAAGGCTGCATGCTTATCTTCTTATTCATTTAAATTTTAAATGATTAATTTAATATTTATTTATTTTCGATGTATTTTATATTTATGTTTTATTATTTAATATTAATTTATTTAGTTGTTTAGTAATTTAAATATTGCATTACATTTTATCTTCAGCAGTAATAGTACAGTACACCTGATTGCCACTTTCCACCCACATCCCTCATTTTCCATGATCTTTTCTCACATTTTTAAAAATACATTTATTCTTTCTCACATTCTCCTCTGGCCTTTCTGTGTCAATGGGAACACCACAGATTTAAAGCGTATGATTATAGCTTACTGTTTTATTATAGAATGCTAGAGTGCACCAGCCAGAGGCCTTACAAAAACACACGCCATGATTGTTTATGGATTGTCTCTTTTAGACCATAACGGGCTACAGGACATAAGAAGCACTGATTTGATTCATTTTTTCCTGCAAATTAGAATTTCCCTGCAGGGAAAAGCTCTCGTCAGGTACT
Organism: Acrossocheilus fasciatus; assembly: GCA_036784905.1. Classification (NCBI taxonomy): domain Eukaryota; kingdom Metazoa; phylum Chordata; class Actinopteri; order Cypriniformes; family Cyprinidae; genus Acrossocheilus; species Acrossocheilus fasciatus. The sequence continues at coordinate 5,446,483 of CM071956.1, forward strand.
AATAGAGTTGGTGGGAGTTTTAATAGTGCGGGTCATGTTATGATTGGTGGCTGTTGACAGTAGGGTATTTTATTACTATTCTCTTTCATAAATGTTTGTTTTATGCATTTGAGGAACTTTATTTGTTTTTTTATTTTTAAATTTGAGTAATCCAAGACTCATTATTTTGGGTTCGTTCTTCAAAAGCGCAGGTGTTTATAAAGATCTTTGGACCGAGAATAGGCGTAACCTAAATAAATGACTGGGTTTCTTTTTTTATCCCTTACTTTGAAGAACTGCAGTTTACTGCATCTATAGGAGGCAACTAAAGGGGAAAAAATGAAGGAGAGGAAAAACATCAAAATGAATCGGTTTCTTTGGTGTATCAGAGATCAAATGGGAGGTAGCGCATGACTACATTTAATCATTACTTTCTGATTTTTGTCACTTAAAAGGTCCATTACTTTTAGGCTATAAATAAACTAGGCTGTAATGTTATGCTTTATAGCTAGGCTACTATAAATTCTGGTAAATCTGGCCACTTTTGGGAATGTGAAAAAAAAAATAATTTTAATAAAACAAATTCTTAGAGAGTTCACTAAATAATCACGTTTGGCTTTACGAGAGGCGGTTACTATAGCAACAGGCCGCTCCGCCGTTATATCAACATGGTATGGTACGTCAACAAAGTAACCTATAGCGCTTTATCACTTTATTATATATTTACATATCATTCACACATCACAAAAACGTGAATGATATGTAAATATATACGTTTGGGTTTTTGTTTCAGTAGTTGAATATTAGCTAAAATGTGCTAAAGGCGCCAAAAGAGGCTGCGCGAGACAAGCCTCAGCATGTACTAGCCTACTGACAGAAAAAGTAAACGACCTGAAATCCATTAATAATTAACATACAATAAACATTTCTTTAATAATGGTGTATGACTAACCGAAATTAAGTTTTGCTGACAGGGCTAAACGCTCATTTTGTTCCGTACCTGCTGCCGTGGTCATTTAATTTGAGTAACCGAGTTGGACCGAGCCGTGAAAAGGGAGGGATGAGGGCATGTGACGTCACGAGCGGATAAGGATCTGATTGGCGGCTGAAATCCTTCATGCCTACGGACCCATCGGTCCTACATGGTTCAGCTGTGAAACAGAAATAAATAGAGAGGAATAAACTGACTGATCTACACGCCAATCACTGGCACGTTAACATCAATAGCTCGTTTGATGAATACAGATATTTTGGGCCATATAGATCCTTTCATAAATTCTTGAAATTATGTATGTCGACACGTAACGAACGCGTAGAAAGCCGCAGAAGTCCGTATGCATGCATTTCCCTCCCTCTTTTTTTGCTCTCTACCCTCTCATTCACTCTCTCTCTCCACACATACACGCACACACACGCGCGCGCGCGCTCCTTCGCATTTCGTGGGAGAAAGTAAGAAGAGGGAGAGAGAAAGAGAGAGATTGAGAGAGAGTGATTTGAAGCCTCTCTCTGCTCTCTCCGCTTTTCTGTTCACTCAGACTCAATGGGGCTCTAGCATTAGGGGTTTCGAGCTGTAAAACTACATATTTATTACCCGTTCCCTTCTTTCTATTTAAGTTTTGTACATAACACAGTTAACTTATTGAAGAACAAGGTGGGTGTGCGTTTCAAGACGTCTCTTAAAACACACCAAGTTTGATAGAGGCCAAGTCGAAGTTGATGTCGAAAGAACGAAAAGGCTAATTTGAAACTGTCCTGCCTTGTAGTCCATCCAAACCGGTCAAAACACTTGGGAACTATGGATATTCGGAAGAAACGGAGGCCGTGGTGCATGGAGACCTCGTTCTTGCTCCTCCTGTGCCTTACTCTGGCACAAGCAGGTGAGCATTTTGCTTTTTCTGTTTGTGTTTGTGGGATTTGACAGAAGAAACTGTAACGTGATTTATGCATTGATGCATTTTGCTTCAGTGCAACATTAGGTTTTGATGCGCTTTACGCACGCCAGGTATCCACGAGATTACGCAGGTGATAGTGTGTTAGTGTTTCCAAGAAGATGCTTGAATTTTCTATTATCTTCTGTTAAAGTGATTTCAGTGCATTGATTTCTACTTTTAATTCTGATACATCATATTGGATCTAGCTGTCACTTGGTGAACGCACGTTAGCAGACCAAAATTTGGTTCGAGTCCCTTAAATTGACACCAGTCTTTCAACTTGTACTAATTTTTCAAGGAATTGAAATATGCACAAAACAAATACAGGCCCATGAGTTGAGCTCCAGGCCGCGTTGGCACACATTATGTGGCATCCCAGACGGTGGCATAGGATAGGACGGTGCTTTCACTGACAGGTTTCACATCCTGGTTTGAACTTCATTTCAGCGCACAGCATCTTGAGATGATATTTGTTGGTAGTGCAAACAACGAACATTAATCGTATCGTAAATTTAAAATATATAGTTTATTATTTTATTTTTTTTAGGCTACATTTTTATTTTTCATTTATTGTTTTTAATCATTATTTTTTTAATTAATTACATGGCTCTCTGGAATGCTTGATTCTGATTGGTCAGTCTCGACATTTAGCGATCAAATATTTTTGAATAATAACCGTTGCCCCTGGCAACACTAATTTAGCCGTGACTGCGCCTCCTGAGCGTCGCTAGCTGGTATATTCTGTCTCGTCGCTTTTCTTAAAAATAATTTCTAAAAACAATATCTAATGCTATTTTTGTATTTGCTAATCTATAGCCCAAAGAACTCACCTCAGAGTGTCCAAAACCTTTTTTACATTATTCGCCTGCTCTGAACTGTTTTTTTTTTTTTATTAACACGAGAGCTTTTCGTCTTCGTAAACGTTACGAACTTTTTCCCAATGCGCTTTTTGTTGCAGTAGGTTTTTGTTTTATTTAGAAAAATGAATCCATATTTAATATAAGAAGTTCCGTATACAATTAGTATTTTATTTTATTCACCCCTGCCGACTGGAAATTAATTTCTGCACATTATTATTTTATAAGTAAATCGTCGGCTGCGCTTCTAGCGTTCACCACTAGTCGGTGAGAGGCGCTCCAGATTCTGCTGCTTCTCCATATAGACGTTTCTTTTACAGTAAGTAGAAGCACATAATCAGATATAGTACATTTTCACACCATATTTGGAAAGATTTAATTGATATTTAAAGCTTCTGGTTGAATGAAAAAGTGACAAAACGATCTTTTAGATGATGGCGCGCACCTAAAGTCCCTCAGGCATGGATGTAACTCCAGATTTCTGATTCGATCGCTCTTTTTTCTCCCCATTCCCTCCCTTGTGTGTTTGGAGGAAGTCTGAATATTTGTGCCTCGCATGAGTAGGTTATTATTCTGCCCTGTGGTTCTCAGAGATGCAGTGAATGAGTTAGTGTCTCCGTGTGTGAGCTCAGTGATATTTGTGTAAACGCACACGTCTATTACACCTGGAGAATTTTCCACAGTATGCCAGTTTTAGGCCAGTGAATGTTGCACTGTGAATATTCCACAGTCTGCTGTTGCTGGTTCAAAAACATCTATGATTTTTAATAACACAAACCAGTTTATGTTGTTCAAAACTGAACTCCAAAAAGTTCTGCAAACCAAGCCACTATTTAGGATTCTCTTTTTATGTTCAAGTCAATTTTTATATCTGCTAGTTACCTTTAAGCGGTCACCGTTGTTCCATATTGTTAACTTTGGGACAGCAGACAGACTTTTGAGAGCACGGTGTTTTTTAGGTGGGGAATATTTATTTAACACGGATGTTCCTTCAACCTCATTTCAAAGGCAGAGCTCTCAAAGAACAGTCTGTCTCACTTCTGTTAACCAAAACACACTCAACCCAATGCAGCGAATGAGGACTGAATGGAGCCACTGTGTGTGAAGGAAATGCCCGGAATATTCGTGTGTATATTCGTAGCACGTGAGAAAAGACTGTCCTCATGGGTGTGTCCATCATTCCTGACAGTTTCATGAATGTCATTGTGTGTTACTTACATTGCTAATCTTCTCCATCGCTAACTTACTCTTATCCTGAAGTGCATTGGGAATATGAGGGCTGAAGAGTTTAATGGGTGCTCCTCATATCCCTTATTAGATTTGTTGAATTTATGCATGCATGGAAAGAGCATAACATCACTATAATAATTGTGCATACTTGGTATTAAACTTGTAACTATCGTTAGTGCTTGGATGATACCTCAAGTTAATTGTTGTAGTGAGTTGTGCTATAGTTTTCTAAGTGATCAGCCTTATGCTTTTCACTCTGAGCGAACATCTCTTTATTATGCTTCTCCCATAACTAACAAACAAAACTAACCCTAGTGATTCAACTCCAGCTGTAGGAACCTTTTCACACTCTGACCGCAACAGGCCTCCAGAAGCCTCACACTTCCACAAATGGCTCTGTTGACAACAATACAGTTCCTCTGGTTGAAAAAGCACAGCTTTGCGGTATGTCTAGATAGTCGTCATGTCTTCAAGGCTCAGTCCACACAGTCTCTTTGCAAAGGGTTGTTTTTAAACCTAAAATACATAGAAAGTTGGCATACAATGTTAAAAATACAGGTTCCAGAAGACGGTTTTCACACCAGTGCCATAGAAGATCCCTTTTAGTTTCCCAAAGAACATTTCAGTGAAAAGATTTTTTCTTAAAGAACCTTTTTCCACTTTAAAGAACCTTTTGTGGAATGGAACATTTCTATTGAGGTTAAGGTCTCTTCACAGAACCACTGATGCTAATATAGAACCGTTATTTTTAAGAATGTCATGTTTGAGCCATTAATACCTTAAATAGATCCGTGCATCTCTCTTCCAGACACGTTTCAACTTTCATTCAACTTGCATTATGCGGCTGATTACTCTGGAAAAAAAATTAAAAAATAAATTTAAATATGGAAACATGCAATGGAAATGTCTTTACCAGGATTGTTGCAGCAGGTTTTAAATCTCACAAAATTTCTGTATTTTAAGGTTAGTTTAAAATAGTTTTTTTGGGAATGCAGACATCTCACCACAAGAGGGCCCAACACATGCTCAAGCTTTTCAGTTCAATAGCACCACATCTGAAGGATTCACTCAGCACATAATAAGCACCCTCATCTTTTAGTCTGGCTTATTTTTTATTAATATGTCTCAGGGAATTTAAACCTTTGTGCATGCCTTATGATCATGCATCTTTACAGTTGTAAGCTGATAAAAGTTGTCTGTTTTCTTTGCTTAAGATCACAACTGAAATAAGTGAAAAACTGAGATTGAGAGTCAGTAACCGAATTTAAGACTGATTCAGAATGTTTTGCTAACCATATTATCTTGGATTGATATTAATAGGCATTAGTCTGAGTAATTCTTAGTAAAGTATATACATTTTTTTGTGAGTAGTGTATTCTTTGGTTTACAGTGATGGGTGTATGCAGTAGCTGTGGGGAGTCTGTATAAACGCTCAGTCTTTTTTAGTTTACATGATGTTTAATATAGTGGCCGTGTGGTCAGTCTATCCATCCTGGCAGTGGCAAGCAGAGGCGCACTGTACACCACACACACACTGACTCATACTGAGCCACCTAGACCCAGAACACGCTGGCACTGTGGCACAGAATACATATATATTAGTATATATAGTATTATAATGTAAGATAATAAATTTACAACCTTTGTTTAAGGCAATACGTGTTCTAAAGCAGTTCTTCGCTGACTTTCAAGAGGCCCACCATCTCTAGGGAATGAGAATAGTATTAAGCAAATGACAGCAAATAATCATTTGAAAATATGGCTGAATGCTTTTTTTTTTCAGGTTGAATTGAATAGCTCTCTGCACTTGAACTGAATGGACACATTATTTAGACTGCACAAATGAACTGGCCTGTTGTTTAGAGGTAGATTGCTGATTGTTTGTTTTAAAAGTCATAAAAGTACTACATTTGTTGAGAGGAACCTTTATTCGCTTCCTGGAAAGCATCACTAGTCAGGCTAATGTGCTTGTGTCAGCCTTTGGCTTTTTTATTTTTTAAACCTTTCATCGAGATCAAAAAAACATCAACCACACTAACACACTTGGCAATCTGTGAACATGAAATACCTACTCTTTTGATATATATGTCTCTGTAACCCCATATTATGCCAGGAATTGGTATGATGGCATTGCTGTCTGCGTATTATAAATAAATCATAAATATAGAGAGCCATGATTTAAATTATAACCTCTAGACAGGCCTGTACATGCACGCCTAACTACTGCGGTTGGCGGGAAGAGAGAATGAGACAGGGGAGACAGATCCAGACGGCTTGATGGATTTATCTTCATGTCTTTTGCATCTTTTGATGTTGTATCTGTTTGTGGTTTGTTGTCACATTTGTTGCAGTTCTTTGATACCTTTGCAATTGTTTCCTCCTTCTCTGTTCAGAAATGTTGAACCTCTTCTCTATCTACTTCTTCATCCTCAAATCTATACGTTTTGCTCAAAACAAGAGCATCTTTGTGAGAAGTAAAGGTGAGAGTTGAAAAGGTCAAGGTGTCAGGTGGTACGTCCCGCTGGTATTTAGCACAGCTATTTGAAGCTCACAAGAAGACACTAGAAAACCAAAGCTCAAAGAAAGAGAAGATGGAGTAACCAATCTCCTGGAATGTTCTGTGACAGAGTTCTGGTGGTGGAAGTTTGTTTAGAAATGTTGGGGTCACCACGACTGCTAATGACTCTGTTGGGAATGTTGGTTCTTGGTCTTGTTCTTTGAGGGTCATTGTCTGTTCCTGTGTTTGTGGACTGTGTGAGCACACAGTGTTTGTTTGTGTGAATGAATTGTGAGAGCATTCAGGTTTCAGACATTCAAGAACATGTTTGCCATTTACAAAACATTTACTAAGCTCTGTTGAATGTTGGTGTTTGGTAGATGAAGCAGAAGCAGTAATGTCTTCTATAATAAGTGCATGGCTTAGCAGAAGTGATGGACCAATTTATGTTGATTAATCAGCTAAAATTGAGCTATTTTGAGATGATTTGTCTGATCATTTCACCTATTGATAGAAAGTGTTTTTTTATTATTATTTGAAGCAATTTTTAGATAAATGCTGTTTAATTCTTAAGTTTAATTCTATTAAACTTAATATAATTAAATGATATATAGTGTTTTCATTCTCAGTTTCTTAATTCTCTTTTGTCTACGGTGTCTTATTTTATTTGTGCACTGCTTGCCCTTATTCCCAATTTTGCTCCATTTGAGAAATGTTTTTTGGGCCTCTCCCTCCTTATTTTATCCAATTTATCTGAGAAGGCCCAGCGGACATATATAGTGCAGTGGTCGAGGTCTCAAACAGTGCCATACATTGTGCAGGTTGTCTCTTCTGGAAACCGATACAGTGACCAGAGACTTTCTTTTTCTTGTTCATCTCTTTCTCCCAGAGTGTTTGAATAGGTTCACCTTTTGAGAATCAAGGAAGCATTGCATTTTAGCTAGAAGCCCCATTTTAGGGTATCCCTGCACTCTTGAACCTCCTTCAGCCTGTTTCCTTACAGCATTGTGTCTCTATATTTTTTCTATGGCTAACTGTGTACTCACATTCTAATTAGTTTACATAAGTAGAATTCCTTATTTTTGGTCTGTAATATGAATATGCGAGTTGCTAAATGCAAAATGATTTAACTACCCATTGTGGTAACTGCACAGACCATATTTTGGTCAATGTGGTTATAGGGACCAAAAATACTGGCAGAGCCTCAGAGGAAAGTGCCAGCTTAAAATGAAAGGAAGCAGAAGATTTGTCAAGCGCTAGAAAGAGTATATGGAGACAGAGCCAAACATGCTTAACCTCAAATAGGTATTGCAAATACATTAAGACTTGTTAGAGAGTTTAACATCGTTTTAGACAGTTAATAATGTAGTACACATTGTGGGTTCGAGCAGATGGCATCAGGATTCACATGAATCCCATAAAGAGCAACAGAGCTGCCAAGAGCAATAGGAAGATGGAAATAGACATAAAATTTTAAAACCTGTCTGTGTGGGGCCTGTTGAATGATTCAACATCTGTTTGAACTCACATTCTGAACTGTGTAAAATAGTGTTCCCAAAAACAAGTGCATTTATCTAGTCTGAAAATCATGTTATTTCATTTTGCAAGGCTCATACTTACATAAATATGTGCTATGAGCTCTCTCTCTGTTCATCTAAATGAACAGAAACTGTTAATATGAATGCAAAATCATGTATTATAAATTGAATGAATGATGAAATAATGTTAAAAATTGTCTTAATGCACTTTCTTATTCTAACAGTGACCAAACTCTTCTTCTTCTACAGATCCGATAGATGTTTTGCGGGTGCTGCAATTGCCTTCCCTCCCTGAAGGTGTGCAGAAGGTCCCGGGTTTCTGCACCTCTCGCCGGTCCGGCACTCCTGACCATGCCTACCGCATCACTAAGAAAGCCCAGATCTCTGCCCCCACCAAACAACTATTCTCAGGTAAGCTCTTTTAATATATAAGCATTTAAATGACTGTTATTCACATAAACCAGATCTGAAGACATTCTGTTGTGTTCATAGGCACACAATTGCATAACTTAATGTTTTATATATAAAAACAGCTGTAGGATCTTAGTTATATGTTTCTGAAAGCCACTTATGGAATGTCAGTATGTGTCTCGGTCTGTATGAAGGAATTCAAAAAGGACAAGGGTATGATTTGAGCAAAAGATAGGTTCATAATTGAAAGGCTTGAAAGGAAAAGTGCTGAGACATAAAAATTGAAGGCAGCATACTTTTGTAGATGTTTATATATATAATTAGGAATTTTACATTTTGGTTATAGAGAAATTGCATTATATGCATTATATAATTATATATAGAAATAAAGTGTGAAATTTTATATATATATATATATATATATATATATATATAATTATTATATAGATGAAGTGTGAAATTATTTATCAGCTGGGTATTTTGGCTATAATTCTGTTTTTGAGTCATTCATTCATTCTCATACTGGTTTCAAGTTTTTTTTTTTTTTTTTTTTTTTTTTTTTATTTGGATGCTGTTTTAATATGCTTAGAAAGATTACTAGGTCTGGGTGAAAATCATTTGGGTCGCTAACATGCAATTACTCCTCAAAAGCAGGATGAGAGCTTTTCAGTAGCTAATGAGATGGTTGCGTAGTTAAAACTAAATCTGAATGTTAGTGTCAATGAATTATGTGCAATTTCTGCAAGTTGAGTCATGAATCATAGGTTTATCCCAGACTGCAAATGTGTCTGTGCTTGAAGTAACCTACTTTGTTTGTCTCAAATCTTCTTTTTTTTTTTTTTTTTAATTCTTGTAGGACGTTTCCCGGAGAACTTCTCCATCATGACTCTGGTAAAGGCCAAGGCTGGTCTTCAGGCCTTCCTGCTGTCCATCTATAATGAGCAGGGTGTCCAGCAGCTCGGTGTAGAGTTGGGACGCTCGCCCATCTTCCTGTATGAAGACCAGAATCGCAAACCCGCCCCAGAGGACTACCCACTGTTCAAAGGGGTCAACCTGGCTGATGGCAAGTCAGTAACCAATGCCTGCTGAGCCCCATCGGCCCATCCAGTTTCTAAATATCTTATAATTACTTGTGTTATGCCACACTGATGCTGTTAGTTTCCAAGCAATATGATGTGTAATTGTTGTTTGAAACATCACTTTTTATATGCAGGAATTGTTGTTTGAATAGTAAACATCAAATTTTATATGCAGGGGCTGCAAGGTTTCTTCCAGTCTATATTAATGGCTCTTGGCAAACACTCAAACTATATACAGGAACTCTTTGTGACTATCTCCTCAGTTCATGCACATTAAACCTTCAATATCTCCTCTCATCCTATAGGTGGCACCGCATTGCCATTTCTGTGCAGAAGAAGAACATCACTCTGATCCTTGACTGCAAGAATCGTATTACAAAAACTCTGCCGCGTAGCAACAACCCAGTCTTGGACACCAAGGGCATCACTGTCTTTGGAGCCCGTCTCCTGGATGAGGAGGTCTTCCAGGTCTGGTATACAGTGTGCAAGAGATATCAAGGAGTTCTGTGATACACACTTTGTGATTGATAGATGACAATTAAAGGGAGAGTTCCAAAATCTGGGTAAACAAACAGTTTATGGTCCCCATTGAATTCCATATGACTTTTTTCATAGTCCGGCAACTGTTTGGTTACCCAGATTCTTCAAAATATCTTCTTTTGTGTTCAGCAGAAGAAATAAATTAGTAAACATGACGAGTAAATGATGACTGAATTTTCATTTTTGGGTGAACTATCCCTTTAAGAAGGGTTACTTTGTAACATATGTGGAGTTTTTTAAATTGCCTGCATGAAATGAACTTCAGATTATGGTCATGTTATAGGCAAGTGAAATAACAAGAATTGTCAACATGAAATCAAAACTGACCTTATTTACTTTGTTAATACACATTTCTGGACTGTTAGGTAAACCAATAAGTACAAGTACGTATCTATTTACCAAATTTGATGATGATGAACATTTTCAAACGTTTTTTTGTCTGCATCTGTCTTCATAAAGCTCTTTCTGACTTCTGAAACCTCACACAAATGTTAAGTGAACTTACAAACTAGCTGAGACGGTGAAAACGAAACATGTTAAGTTGAATAAAAAATCAGAAAATGCAAGTTGTCGACTTTGAAACAACTAAACTATGAAATCATTTTTACAGCGTACTCTTGTTGAATGCCCACTCAACACGATCCAGTCAATTGCTGCTGTATCAAATTAAAGTCCTATCTTTCGTTTTCTTGTTGAATATTCTACTTTACTCTAAAATATGTCTCAGAACGGGGTTGCAAATGTCAATTTATTTTGATTTTAAATTCCTCTTATATGGTATAATAAGAAAATGTGAGACAGTTCTGTTGCACTTATTGCTATTCAAATAAAATTTTATTTGAAAAAAAATTAATAAAATAAAATCTTGCACATACAAAATTCCTTAGTATCCCACATTACCTGACTTTGACCCCTGGTAACAAACTTGATAGTTTATTCACATCTGGTTGTTAAAGTGACATCTCTTCTTTTTCTTTGCTTCTCTCCAGGGTGAGATCCAGCAGCTGATGATCGCATCCAACCCTCAGGCCGCTTATGACTTCTGCGAGCACTACAGCCCTGACTGTGACTCTCCTCTGCCCAAAGTCCAGTCCCAGGACCCAAACAGCTACGTGAGTACCACAGCACATTTCTACAATGGGGCAAAGATGTGAGATATTAAAACGGAGTTACACGAGAAGAAACAACTCTTCTCAATGCATCAATATATGATAAAGGTTTTTGCTTATGCAAAACAGCGACTCGTCCAAATATTTGCTGTAGAGTCTGCCTTGATTCAGTCATTAATCTCATGCCATTCAAAAGCTGCATCTGTATTTGACTTGGATTGGACTGAATTGCGCTGAATGCTTGGATAAATATGGGCCAAGCCAGATTTTGTAAATGTTACTCACAAATGCATCTCACATCAGAATGCCAGCTAAATATTCATGAAAATCATCCATAAAAATCTAGAATTTTTATATTTCAAAGCACATTAGTGTCACATTTCACGTATAGTATAATAGAGCCCCTCATGTGAGTCAGATACACACTCCAACACATTTTCATACATCCGCAGCTCTTCCACATCATCAAAGGTGCTCTGTCCTAATGCAGTCTCAAGTTTCTCATCAGTGCATGTGGCTTTCTTGAGATTTATCTCTTACAAAGTACAAGAGGAATCTCACTGCAAAGTTTAGATCAAATTGGAAACACAGCAACCTAGAGGAGCTTTATCACAGCTTCATATGCACCATGGTTAAAAATGCATTATAATGTATTGCTTTAATGACGACATAACATATTTTAGTATCAGTAAGATACAAATGTAGTTTTTATTGTTATTTTGAGTTAGTTTTTTTCCATTTTAAAGTTTGTTGTTTTTGTTATTTTAGTGTTTTTTTTCGCTCTATCTAAATCTGTCTATATAGTAAAATTTAATTTTCATTTTAATACATCAAGTTCAGCTAAATTAAAGTTAAAATGTTGCCTAGCTAAAAAAAAATCATGTTATGTTATGTTATGTTTTTATATTTTATATTATTCCAATTAATGTTTATTTTATTTCAAATAATGAATTTTTGGTTTTAGTTTTTAGTATTTACATATAACACTGAGACAGAAATTTGATAAATTACTCCAGTGTTCAATAAACAGTTATATTTAATACATTTAATCAGAATGAATAATTCTTTAGCCAAATATGCTGAGCAACATAGCAACTTGCCACAATGGCTTTTATCTTTTGTAATTGCTTGAAGCACAGCTCAATACAATCTGGATTTAGGGTGAAAATTATTTTATATCGTCTGATTGAATCTAAATGCTGAAACTGCATATAATAGCTTTATTTTGCTTACTGCTTATAATATACCCTTATGCCAGATTTCCAGATGAATGCATTTGTTTTCTTGTTCATTGGAGTTCTCAGTGTGTTTTGCAGTAATGCAGTAACATCTGAGTGTTACTCAAAGCCATGAGTCTGATGAACAAATGATAAAACCATCATGCTTTCATCTTCCCTTTATTTCTAGTTCCTACATCTCACTTTACTCATCCTTCACTTTTCTCTTCTCTCCCTATTATTCTCTCAAACATTTTCTCTTCCCAAAGTCTTCTTTTTTCCCTCTTGTCATTTTCTACATTCTCTTCCTGTCACTCACAAGGCCTCTCTCTCTCCTTCCCTGCATTCCTCTGGCTTCACTGCTCCTCTCTCTCCCCCCATGTCTCTCAGTACTTTGATGAAGAGCGGGATGATTATGAATACCCCTATTATTATGAAGGAACTACGAGTGTCCCTCCCTCCGTCCCAGCTGTGGACCCCACCAAAGAGGTAAAGAGGGAGAGCGAAAGTGGAGTGAATCAGAAAAGAGGGGAGGAGAGGCTGAAAAAAAATAATGTTAACGTTTTAAATAAATGTAATCATTTTTTAATCTGCATTCTTGTCTTGTTTTCTAAACATCCCTCTGACAAAACAGATATGATACAATTGAATGAGGTTTATGCTAGAAAGAAGACAGCAGGGTAATAAAAAGAAAAGAAGTATTACAGTCTTATACATTGCTTCTCAAGAAAATGTATTTATTTTAAGGATGTTTACTAGAAAACAAGATAAAAATATTGATTACTTTTTTTTATATATTGCAGTGTAAACTGTGACTGTAGGCTTTGGTTCTGGGTAATGCATACCTGAATATATATAAGAAAAACAGTCATCAGAATATAGAAAAATCACAATATATTATGCAACTAAAAGAAATAAAGAATACCAATCTGAAGACAGCATGCAAATATTTCTATGACATTGACAAGTTTAATTTTTAATTTCTTTAAACGTATACATTTTACAAAAACCAATTGGACACAGAGAGTTTATTAAACTCACCTGTCTCTTTCAACTGAATACGTTCATCCTCTCTTTTCTGTTCACTCCTGTCTCACATTGTCATGTGATGTCCCACCTCTTTCCGTTCGTCACCTCGTTTCACCTCGTTTCACCTCGCACATCACCTGTCACACTATAATATTGAGGTTTCCTGTGTCATTTACATGTTGTCCTTTCTCATATATTTGTACCTGTATAGTGTCAGAATGTTTGTGTTGATCAGTACATGATTGTGTGTATGTGGATTTTTCAAGGGGACTGGAGGCACAACACACACACACACACACACACAAACACACACACACACGCTCACGCACACGCACACTGTATCACAGATCATGGCCCCACTGTGTTAAACCAACAGCTCTAGAGAAAGAGATATATATTAAATATTGTTTTACTAAACAGAGAAGGTAGTGTGTCTATAGATCCAAGTATATATATATATATATATATATATATATATATATATATATATATATTACATATAGAATAAATGATATTTTATGGTATATTTACGCTGTATCTAAAATATTTTTAGTAAATTAAGTAAGTTTATGTTTACATTTTTAAATAATTTTTTATTTATATTTAAATATTATATTTACATGAACTTGTTTAACTCTTATTTAATTTACTTTTCTTTCTTTCTTTCTCTTTTTTCTTTTTACATTTTACGGCCATATTCTGGTTAATTACTGCAATTCAGTAATACTTCATAGTAAATGAACCAAAAACTTTTTGATCATTCAAAATTTGAATGTGCATGTAAACAGGGCCATTGTAACTTTTTGATTTGACGTTGACATAATAGCTCAGGTAAACAGGGTTTTTTAAGGGAACCACTTTGCATTCTTCCCAAGTGCATGGCATTACTCTTCTTAAACCTGGTTTTATTCTTATGTGTATTTGCATGTTTTCACGTTTCACCTGTTGTGTGAGTAACAAAACTTGTGAGTTCGCTTGTGTCTTGTGTCACTCTGATCTGTTATCATGTAAAACGAGCGTCTGTGTCTATGTGTTTATTCATATTCATCTCTTCACTTTATAGGTTTACTTTCACTTTGGCCAAGATTGTACTCTCACTTATTTTTAGTGCTGTTTTTCTTTCCCTGTGGACAGTCATGTCTTTATCTTGCGTGCTCACTGAGCTCTTTAAAAAGCTGTTTTGTGTTTACTGTGAGTATAGTTAACCTATACTAGTTTAGTTTAGTTGGTATGTGTCAACTTGATGATTAGCCTTTAATTAATATGCCTGTTTTATTTTCTGCAGTTTGTGCTTTTGCTTATCAACTGAATCTGGGTAGTCTACGCCATTCATTCCTTTCACATTGATTGGTGTATAATATTTGAATCAATATTCTGATTTTTAACAGTTTTCTTTAATAATTTTCTAGCAATGTCATTTTAATGGGATTATGAATGGTGCATTACGACTATCTCCCTTCCTTTCCTTTAATATCCCTCTCTTTCTGTGCAGTTGGGCAGCACAGTGTACCAGCCATGCATCAGTTTTATCAGCAGATGCTATTTGAGCAAACTTTCCCCCAGTGCCTCACAGCGTTACATCCCCATGCGCACAACATGCTGCTTTTTTAATGTGGAGATTGGCATTATTGGAGAAAACAGTATCAAATTACTTGTTTCTTTAGGTATGATTGAAGTTCATGAAGTCTAAACTTATTAAATGACTATAAACATCTGAATCTGACTTAGCTTCATACTGTATCCAGTAATGCCAGTGAAATCTCAGTCAGTCATTCAAGCGCCAGCGATCTTAAATTCATTGTGTTGTCTCTCTCTCTTTTTCTGTCCATCCCCACTGCTTTCAATCCCACCCATCCCTGATGTCTTCCACTCTCTGTCTCTCTCTCATTCACTCTCTTTTCATCAACGCTGACCCGACACTTGCGCTTTGAAATAAAAACAATGTTAATCAAATAGAACGGAAAGGCGAACAACGGCAAAGCTGATAAGTCAAAAACTGCCCCAGCCAAAGCTGCTCCAGCTAAACCTGCTAAAACCAAGCCAACTCCAAAACCAAAGGCCAAACCTACTGCTGCGCAAATCTTGATCTCAAAGATAAAACCTACTTTAGCTTCTAAACTAGCATCCAAACCAAAAGCAACACCGGCCCCAAAGAATGACAACAAAAAGAAGGCAAACGACAATGGAAAAAATAACGGTCAAACTAAAGTAAATGGTAATGGCAATGGCAAAAGCAATGGGAATGGGAATGGGAAAGATGCTAATGGTAAGGCTAAGGCTGGCAGCAATGGCAAAGCCAATAACAATGGCAATGGCAAGGCAGCTGTGGAGAAAAAAGCAAACGGAGAAGCTAAAGCTAATGGCAATGGTGCGAAAACAGTGAAGACTGAAAAGGCAGCAGTGACCAAAGTAACAGTAGCAAAGAAGTCAGAGACAACTGCGAAGAAAGCAGAGACCAAGCCACAGCCAGGCAAAGACAAAACAAAAGCCAATGCAGCACCTGCAAAGCCGAAAGTGAAAAGTGAAAAGTTTCAGACCAAAGCCGCTAAAACTCAAAAACCTGTTGCTTTCAAACCCACCCCTGCGCCTTTGCCTCTCCCTTCAAAGCCCAAGGCCTTGGACATCAATAACGTCAAATCAATGTCCAAAAATTTCCCACCCTTCGACAAGGCTGCTGTGAGTGGCACGACCATGTCTTCTCCAGAAATACCCAAGAAGAAACCCACCAATGGTTATCAACAGGTACAAAATCAAGAGCCCGCGTTGGCTTTCCAGAGCTGTATTTCCAACCTCGCCATCCTGGTAGTTCACGACCGCGCTCATAAAGTATCTCAAAGAAAGTGTTGATCTGGGATTTGTCTTCAAATGTTGAAAGATCTCAGATGCAACACATACTCTGGTGTGCTTTGTGAATAAGGTCCAAAATCTTACCTTTCAGGTTTTACATATGTTTTCAGTATTAATGTGATTCAGAACAGTATCAGGAAGGCGCAGAAGAAGAAAAAAAAGATTTCTAAAGCACACTGTTGATCTTTTGTACTTTTTACTTTTCAGTCATTGTGTAAAACCATAAAGGTATCATGAGACTGACCAGCTGTGAGGTTGGAGACATACAGACCCACTGGATCTCCTCCACCCTTTCATATATCAAATGATCTGAGAGATCATTAGAAGGATATGATAAGCGGTATAGACTGTGTCATTACCGCATGGCTATTTGTACAGTCTTTTGTCTGTCTTCTTTTCACTCCAAATCTACACTCTCTACCCGGTTAGTTTTTAGAAAGTAGATCACCAGGTAATGCCGATTAGAGCATGCGATCAGTTAAGAAACATCAGAAGTCGCAGTTTATTGAGTCATTGGTCGAGCTCAATGTTACACATGACACAACGAGTCTCTTTCTTCGTCTCACTTTATGATTTCGGCCTGTTTCTCTTTTATGTGTTGTTTGTTAAATGCTGTTCTGTCAGTATTATGTGAATGAAGCAGTTTCACAGCTGTTTAAAACACCGACTCTGTGACGCTGCACTCCATGATTATCAACTCTTTCTGTCTTTGTTGAAGATCTGAAACTGTGGACAAATGTCCGAAAGTTGTTTACTAATGCTGTCGGTTGTGTTTCAATGGTCAGAGACTATTGACACCAACATCAACAACTTTAAAGTCAAGTTTTGACCCAACTTGACTATATTTTATCCTTGACATGGCAAAGTGGCTAATTAAACCAAATCAGGTTGAAAGGAAAATCTGGGACAGCAAATCTTGGCGATTCAAATAAGTCTTTCACAGTGTAAAGGCTTATTACAAGATTTTTGATTCCAGCTGCAAAAGTTTCCTGTTCTGATTTTACTATGATATGAGATCAATGGTGTTTTTGCATGTCTATTGGCAAAAACACATCGATCTTTTCTTTCGATCAGACCTGAGCTTGTTTCATACTAATCTATCTCTCCCCTTCAAATCTGCTTACCTCCTCCCCCAACCCCTCCCACCTCTCGGCCTCCTCCAATCAGGACATAGATCCTGCTTACTCAGAGGCTGACCACACCCCCACAGAGACCGATTATTATTACACAGTAGAAGAAGAGGCGAGCCCACAGCCAGAGAGTGATCTGACTGGATATGAAGAAACCATTAACCAGGTAACCCACACCCATAGATATCTGAGAGACGTGGAGCTGAAAACAGTCTCTCAATTACTCTAAATCATTACAATGGAGGTGAGACCAGCCTGTGTATATTTTACCTTAACGATTAACCATTCTGCAGCCACGTGTGCCATGATAAGTGCTGTACTTAACTGAAAAATGAATGCATTGCATCCATTTGATCAGAAATTCTTTTGCGATTCTAAAAATTGCCTCAAGATTTTCTCCTTGTTCCTATGTCAAAACTGGACATGACACCATTTTGACATAAGAACGGAAATCTTGAGAAACAGAGATCACAAAAGAAATGGTACAATTATGGAATGAATACCATGCATTCATTGCTGGACAGCTTCTTTTGAGATTTTTTTTTTTTTTTTTTTGGGATGCAGACACTGTCAATATGTAAGATTTAAGAAACTCATAAAGATTATATCCTACCTTTATACTTTGAGCAACTAAGTGGGTTAGTAATGGATAAACCTAACTAAAACATGTTTTTGTCTAGAGAGGCACTTTTTGGTCAGGTTTGTATTTAAGAATAGATGTTTAGGAATAGTTTGGAAATGGACATGGCCAGAAAATTTAAATGAAAGAGTCAACAATACAATGGTAAGAGACTAGAAGTAGTGCTTTAGTTTTGGTAAATGTGTTGCCATAGACCTGAGTGACTCTGTGGTCTCATTTTGAAACTAATTCATTGATTTATTAACAATATTTGGAAAATGCACCAGAAAAAGAATTTCAATTTATCTTGAGGCACAACGCTCATAATTATGGTCACACATTTTGCTAAGTCAATGCCTTGATGACGGAGATGAAATGGACAAATGCTTTCTTAAGGACCGTTCACATCAAGGATGGTAACTATAACTATACATTTTTAATAATCGTTCTTATTCTACATTTACAACACAACTATAATAGTAACAACACGGAGGAATGACGTCAGAACGTTTTTTCCCAAATGATGCACGATAACGAGTAGGATTCCATCTTCCTTTAATAAACAGAACATTATCATCCATTGGTGTGCATGCTAATATGATTAATGTTACAGTTATCTTTATAGTTATTGTTCTTGGTGTGAACAGGGCTTTAGACTGAACAATAAAGTGGTAAATAAGACTATTGATTCATTGTGTAAAACTGGACATGAAGAAGACTGTGTACTGTGTGTGTGTGTGTGTGTGTGTGTGTGTGTGTGTGTGTGTGTGTGTGTGTGTGTGTGTGTGTGTGTGTGTGTGTGTGTGTGTGTGTGTGTGTGTGTGTGTGTGTGTGTGTGTGTGTGTGTGTGTGTGTGACTGTAAACCTGTGCCTGTGCCTATGTGTGGATGTTTGTCCCTCTCTCATATCTGTTTTACAACAGGTAAGATTTATTATTCTGATTATTCTGTCTCTTTGCCTTCTAATTTCCACTTTCTCCTCTATTTTCCTATTTTCTATTCATTTCTGCCCCATCACACCATATAAACTTCCATCCTCCAAACCATCCACTCCACCCCTACCTCTGCTCCCAATGGTACGATCCAGGTTGACGAGACTGTTGGCGCTGAGGAAATAGATGCGACCAAGACAGGTGGTGAAGGGGTGTCTCAAACGCCAGACGAGCCCTTCACAGAGGAGTACATTACAAGCGACTTTGGAACAAAGGAGTATGACTATTCCTACAGGGACTACAATGAGCCCATCATCGAAAGCAAGACGGAAGAATCCTTTGGCCCTGCCCTGTCCGCTGTGACAGACGAGGGAGGTGTAAGTTACCTTGTGCTTTCCAGCAAATTCACTTTAAAGCTTTGAGAAAAGCTTAAATTGAGTTTGCAGTGGGTTTAAATCTTGCAGAGGGATCAAGCAGGGAGTTGGTAAGATCAGCTAAGTGCTGGTGCAGGTCTAAATACTGCTCCAAGACTTCCAAAACCTAGTTAACTGCCTAGACAGAAATTTACAGTAGAATGCGATGACAAAAGCAAATACCTTGTTTGAAGACAGCAGCCCATGTGTCCTTTACTTGGCAAAAAAGAGGTATTGATTATAATTATGTTTATATTTAATGAAATACTGGACAATACTGATACATTTGTTCATTCTTAATTAATTTATAATTATTAAGTATATATATGAATAATTTAATGATTACTGACTATTTGTATGAGTTATGAATTGGTATGATTATTAAAGTATCACATTGTTAAACTCTTGTTGGAGTCATAGTATTATAGTATTTTGAACTGGCTTTTATTTTTATATTTTCAGTTTTCAGTTGAATTTTAGTTTAGGTTTTAGTAATTATATTATATTATAGTTTTATTTAGCTTTAATTTATTTTCATTTATAATTAATTTTCTTTATAACTTGTATTTACATAATTTAATTTATTTTTAGTTTTAGTCCTTTTAGTACTTGAAGGAAACTTTTCTAATTTTCTGATTACTTTTACTTTTTATTTATTTATTTGTTTTTATATTTTCATCTAGTATGTATATTTGTATTTCAAATTATGAACCCTACTCATGACGTGAAAAAAATATATAGAAATTGTAGACACAAATTAAGAATCCATTCCAACGATTTATTAATTTAGCCCCTCGTGGCCACGATTTAATCAAATTAAAATGGGGGGTACAAAGTAATACAAAGTGACCACGGTTTAACGGAAACAAGGGAACAAACTGATTAGCGATCATGGGAACGAATTCTTAATTTGCGGCCATGATATTTTTGTATTTTTCCCTTTATATCATGTCCAGGGCTCCGTATCAAATAACAAAAAAAAAAAAAAAAAACATTTTTTTATATATATTTAACAGTAAACACATTGGTAGGCAGTTGACAATAAGGCTGCTCACTAGGTTTTGGAAGAGAACTTCAGTCAGCTAATTTGCATTCAGTGTTTACTCAACACTAAATCAAGTTTGCTTAGAGTAATGATTTAGAAAGTTATGCCATCAACAGGAAATGGCTCCCATGTCAGCAAACCTTGTTTATCGCAAGACTTAAACACTACTTCTGCACAAGATTCCTCTGCAAGTCTGCGTAGAGTGCTTAGATCAGTAGAGCACCATCAGTATTGGTTGACTCCTCTGCTCTTATGCTGATCTGAGAACAGTCCTAATCTTGATCAGCATAGAACAGCAGTATCTTCTCGGAAGGGTACCACAGTGTTTCTGCTTGACTTCAGCTCCAGAGCTGTACAGTATGTATTAACATGCTGTAGACCTGCATATACAAGAATAAAAATGTATAGTGCTCACATTTAGATGGATGGCCTCACAACAGCAGATAAGTGACATTTTAAGCCTGTTTGGTCAGCTAAGTATCTACTTACCTTAATTTGTCAGTCAAGGTAAATCTTAAGTTTCAGTGGTTTATGGATCACGTCCAAAACCACAAAAAGGGGTTATAATGTATAATGTAGGTGGGTACCTGAACATCTTGCACTGATGGCTTCTTCTGTTTGTATATTGACCGGGCTCTGTTTTGGGTTACATATCTGTTTTCCTCAGGCCTCCGTGCGAGCCCAGAAGGGAGAGAAGGGAGAGCCTGCTGTCCTTGAACCTGTAAGAGTCACACTTCCATAATCAAAGCATTACTCCAAACCATTATGACAACTGGAAATAATCAAGGCGACTGCTTTATCTGTTAAGACAAGTAATTCATCCAGGCCAGCAGAGGGCGCTACAAAACAGCATTGTGCTGTATTTCATTTATTAGTGTTTTGTAAATGTATTATTTCTGTGTGTAATTTCTTCATTTTACTGTTTTCACAGGGCATGTTGATTGAAGGACCACCTGGACCAGAAGGACCAGCAGTATGTGCAATTTAGTTGTTTATGATCAGATAGCGTTCCCAGTCCTCCCCAAAATTAAGCTAATGGCCAAATAACATTTGACTCATCTAAAGCAGAACTTACTTTCATACAACTGCAATACTGAGCATTGCAAGTTATCCAGTTTATGTTTCCACTTATGTTATAATACGAATTTAAGTTTCACAGTTGTGCTTTGTGTAGATGATACACTCTTAATTATGCAATATTTCTGTCTGTGTTAGGGTCTCCCTGGCTCCTCTGGCCCTCAGGGACCCCCTGGTTCTGTTGGTGATCCTGGTGAGAGGGTGAGTGGACAGTTTTTTGTGTGTTTATGCTTTAGATGAGGCTGTTTTCTTCTTCTTCTCTATTTCTGTCACATGATTGAGTCTAAAAGACATTTAATATTCATTCACTGATTTGATGGCACTGACGCTATCTGATGAGAACAAAACTGAATTGGCCTGAATTACGATGCTGTTGTCTTCTGATTTATAGCTGACTCGAATTAGCTCATAATTAAATTACACTTATTGAACTGAATTGAACCAACATTCAACTGACCAGAGCTGAATAATGGCATTGCTGTCTTGAGTAGAGCTGCTTATAGCTTGTTTCATAATGAATGTCCATATGGAAATGTAATTAATGACATATATTGCCCCATATGAAGAATAATGTTGCTATTTATGTTACCTTATATATAATTTTAACATGTGTACATTCTCTGAGTAGTTGAAATTTGGCATATGTAAAACTCCCATATTAAAATTAATGTACATATGTTAAAATATCTATATGATGATTTTGTATATGGTATTATATGTAGCAACAATATGTCAGAAATAAAACAACATATGTACAAAAATTTGCATGTTTGTAGTAATTTTTAAATACATGTCTGTCTTTTATATTTACTTACATAGTATCAACAAGTATTGATGAATTTTAGGATGGATATACATGTACATGACATGCATGTCCAAACATGTAGTGCACATACATAAACATACATATACATACATACATATACATATACATACACATACATAAACATACATAAACATACACATACATAAACATGTATATATATGTTAATATATGACCATTTCTAATAGGTTTCATATGTTTTTACTTCATATGACAATATATTTCTTATATGGAAATGTATATTACATTTAGGTATGGGTGAATTTACACAATTATTGAACTAAACTGAACTAACAGTGAACTGACTAGAGCTGAATAATAACACCATTGTTGGCTTTATAGCAGAATTTAGATTTGCCTCATTTTTGAGGTTTGCATCATTCTGTTACTTTCCGGTTTTCCGGTGCTCATAGTTTCAACTTTGCATATGTCCTTGTGAATATATATTTAGTGTGTTAGGTTTAGAGTGTTTATAATTTTAATTAAAAGCAGTATATTGAATCCTGTTGGTTGTTTCTGTAGGGTCCTTCCGGTAAAGCTGGTCTACCTGGAGCGGACGGTGTCCCAGGACCTCCTGGAACTTCTGTCATGCTTCCTGTAAGTCTTTCTTTCTTTTTTCTTTCTTTCTTTTTCTTTCTTTGTTCTTTCTTAAAGTCATCTCACCACTAGATGTCACCATTATACCGTTATGGTTAAACAAGTTATATGTGACTTTAAGCATCTGTCTCCTGCCGAGTTCCTACATCCATGTTACTTAAAAGAAATAAATGTCAATTCTTTAATTTGCAAAACTCTTTTCTGGTTCTTGCAGTTCCGTTTTGGACAGAGTGCTGGTGAAAAAGGGCCCGTTGCCTCGGCACAGGAGGCCCAAGCTCAAGCCATCCTGTCTCAGGCTCGGGTTAGTAGCAGCTGTCATATAGCAGTTATTTAATATTTATTTATTAGTTTTTCCACATTGAGGTCTAACTTTATGCATTTTAATTTTCTTCTGTCTAGTTGGCTATGAAAGGCCCACCAGGGCCGATGGGTTTCACCGGCCGTCCAGGACCTACGGTAAAAGAACTAAACACAGATAAATAAATAAAACAGACATGTCTGTTACAGTATTACATGCTGTTTGTCAGGTGCTTACATTCTGATGTTGTGATCCTGTATAGGGAACACCTGGAAGTCCTGGCTTAAGGGGAGAAAGCGGGGACCCTGGTCCTCAGGTAAAGTCCTTGATTTGTGTTTTTGTGACATTATAATTCTTAACCATGCCTTAAGAACACTAGCAGGACAATGAGCCATTCAGAGATGCTCTGACATTCAGAATGTATAAATATCTTGGATATAAAGAGGAAACTTTCTAATTTATCATGCATCCCTACTGTGTTTTTGCAGGGCCCCAGAGGTCCTCAAGGGTTGTCTGGTCCTCCTGGTAAATCTGGTCGGAGGGTAAGTCCCCTACAGTGCCCATGACTAATGAAAAACAAAACATGCAAGTTTTATTTATGGGCCAGAATATCATAGTAACTTCAAAGTAGTAAAAAAAAAAAACTGCCTAACAATAACCCAGAACACCCTAGCAACCACATATCAATCATTCAGAACACCTTAGCAACCGCATCCTAGCATCTTGGTGGCACCCCTTGCGTTTCCCTCAAGAAATCTAATAATCTAGTTGCGTATGTCTGATATTTCCTGCAGGGTCGTGCTGGTGCGGATGGAGCCAGAGGGATGCCAGGAGAGACTGGAATTAAGGTCGGACATCTTAACCATTTCTTGTTAAAATTGTCTTCTGGGTGTGATTCATTTGTGTATTTTTGTGTTATTCCAGCTCTGAAACTCCTTCATAGAAATGACTTTGACCTGGAGTCTTTTGAGCAGCGTCTGTGGTTTGTAAAGTCATGTATGTGTATGTTTTTCTGTAGGGCGACCGTGGCTTTGATGGCCTTCCTGGTTTGCCTGGCGACAAGGGTTATCGTGTAAGTGCTGACATTTTAACATCGTTGTTAATGTTCATAAGCCCTGTTCCAAAACATAGTGAGCTTTTAAGGCAGTGTAATTACAGACCTTTTTTGTCCACAATCGAATGCGTCTTCCAGTGTGTACACAGTAGACAGCAGGGGTCTCGCTGGATTTTGGAACATAACTATAAGCTACATAATAATATTAAAATGTTTAATTAATTTATTTTTTTATTTTTTAAGGGTCAAACTGGAGGAATGGGACCCCCAGGACCCCCTGGAGAGGACGGAGAAAGGGTACTTCTCAAGGATTTCGTACTGTTACAGTAAATTAACAATAGTGAATATGATGTATGTTGCCTGATCCTTGTGATCTTTGTTGATCGTTTTTTCCTTGAATACCTATCATCTTTATAAAGTGAAAAAAGTGAACTTGTTCTAATGGTCCTCTTCCACCTTGATAATTGTCAGGGAGACGATGGAGACATTGGACCTAGAGGTCTTCCCGGTGAACCGGTGGGTGTTTCTGTTTCTCACACATATGAGAGTGTATATGATCCAATTTAAAATCTGGAGGGCTACTTAGATTTCTTTGTACGTTCTTTAATGAACCTCTTTCTTGTTCTGCAGGGGCCCCGTGGGTTGCTGGGGCCTAAAGGGCCTTCTGGTCTTCCTGGACCTCCTGTGAGTATTCATTGAAAACTCAACCACAAAAACTGCATAATAAAATGTACTTTTTTTGTTTGTTTTTTTGCACAGTAACTTGAAATGGAAGATTTGAAAAAGAAATATTTGTATAGGAATGTCCAGATCTTTCTTTAATTTCTCCATATTATCTGCCTCTGCCAGGGTGTTCGTGGAAATGATGGTCCACATGGTCCTAAAGGAAACTTGGTCAGTAATTCTTTGACATTCATTGAGTTCTTTAACATTACCCTAATGCACTCTGACTACTCTGTGCACGCTCTTGAACAGTGTCAAAATATGCAATAATTGGCATATGTGTGTAATAGGTGTAATATTCATAATAACAGCAATCAGAAAATGTAACAGAAAAATAAAAAAACAGTATATGACCGTATATGTCCTCATTCTCCTTGTCTTTTTTAAGGGTCCTCAAGGAGAGCCTGGTCCTCCAGGACAGCAGGGGGCTCCAGGAACACAGGTGAACAATGAGTTTATTACAAATTAATGACAAATGTACAAAATCATAGTGAAGTATATTAAATATGATTGTTTTTCTGTGTCATAGGGAATGTCAGGTCCACAGGGTGCTATTGGACCACCAGGAGAGAAAGTGAGTGTTTATAATTGTTGAACACAAAGCTATAATTATCAATAATCAATGAAAGTGCTTTACAGAACTACCACTTTGAAGTCTGCATTTGGAAAAAAAAAATGACACACTTACATGTCCAGTCTTATTCTGAGATCAAGTATTCAAGTATGCAGTTATAATGACATTTTGTATGTCTTCTTGAAGGGGCCCACAGGAAAGCCTGGTCTGCCAGGAATGCCCGGAGCTGACGGTCCTCCAGTGAGTGCTAGATGTGTTTGTCTCACATTCAAAATAAACCTGTTTTTTGGTGTTTTAACATCTTTTAGTTTATGTGAGTTAATAATTTTAGACCAATTGTCAGTTTATTTAATAAGGCAAAACAAAATGGGTACAGAAGACTGTGAACGTGTATGTGGTTATTTACCTGTGGTAAAGAATAAAGAATATGCTGTTTGTGTCTTAACAGGGTCATCCCGGCAAGGAAGGCCCTGGTGGAACCAAAGGAAATCAGGTGAGGCCATATGATAATGCTATATAGAATTCTCTAATAACTTCATAAATGTCATTTGTGTCAAAACTATTTGTATGCTTTCTGCATTTGTGCACTTTTGTAATCAGCAATTTGTTTACAGAACAAATATATATGTGTACATATCTTTGTTAGATATATAGACAGACATTTTCAGGGCAGACATGTGCATAAGTCCCAGTGTGTTCATATGTTGACATTTATTTTTCTTGTTCTTATTTAGGGTCCTAATGGTCCTCAGGGGTCTATTGGCTATCCTGGCCCTCGGGGAATTAAGGTAAAATATATATCCTCTTCTAATTAGTTTGGATGCAGATAGCTTTTATTTTGATCATTTTCCAAATGGACATTATATCTGTGCAAGTAGTATGAAGGATAAAAAATCTTTTTTTCTTTTTTTTGCAATATATTTATTAAACAGATTGTAAAATGACAATATATGCATGCCATACAATATAAACAACACAACCTGTAATTTTCTTTTTTTTTACAGACATAGTGAAAGATGAATACAATTATACAAGAAAGCAGAACAAGACTCTTAACCCTACCTATCCCAAATGAAAATAAAAATAAATATCTCTAATGAGGATAGCTGAGTTTCAACAAAAGAAAGGACAGGGTTCCACACTTTGTAAAATGAGTTAACAGAGTCTCTAATGGTGTGTTGAATTTTTTCTTAGTGTAGAAATGACATTAAGTCCTTCAGCCAGGAAAAGTCACAAGGGGGCTGTGAAGCCCTGTCTGTGTCATTTTTATATGCAGTTCTGTCTATGGAGATTTTTATGTATTGGTAATGGCTGCTGATAATTAATATCTGCTTTAAGATTAAGATAACAGACTAAATGTTTTATGACAGGGAGCTCAAGGTATCCGTGGACTGAAGGGCCATAAAGGAGAGAAGGTGAGTGTTTTTGGTCCAAAGCATCAAGTTTAAACATAAACCCAAACCAATTTTGTGCTACAGTTTTATATGTAACAATCAGTGCTAAATAATTTTATTTTTTTATTTTTTACTTTACTTTACTTTCAGGGAGAGGACGGATTCCCTGGAATCAAAGGAGACTTTGGTGTGAAGGGAGAGAGGGTATGTCTTACATATTACAAATCATCAGTGGATAGAAGCTCATTCATTAACATGTGATTTAGCACAAGTGTAAAATGATAGTAAATGGTAATAAAGCACTAGACTTTATTGACCCATTTCAACTGCTCACTGAGATTCGTTGTGCACCATCAGGGAGAGGTGGGAGTGCCTGGCCCGAGAGGAGAGGACGGTCCTGAGGGGCCGAAGGGTCGCGTCGGTCCCCCTGGTGAAATCGGTCCTCTTGGCCTGGTGGGAGAGAAGGTTAGTTTGATCATGCAAAACGAGTCATGATTTCTAATTTGTTCGATTATATATATATAAGCTACGTTTTGCATTGCCATTAATATTGACGGTAAGCTGTAATGAATATAAATGTTATGTTTGTTATATTACATTTATATTTCTGAATATAAAACAAATTAATTAATGTATTTTAGTTTCTGGTCTAAAGATGTATTAAATTGTACAAAATTATGCCAATCCAGGGTAAACTTGGTGTGCCTGGACTTCCTGGATATCCCGGAAGGCAAGGAATTAAGGTAAACAAAATAATAATATTGTTTAATATGCATCATAAGACATGTAGCCAAGTGTTTAATCAAATTGAATGCATTTTTAAATCAATATAATGCTTGTATTTTTAGGGCTCCCTGGGTTTCCCAGGATTCCCTGGTGCAAATGGCGAGAAAGGCGGAAGGGTAAGAATTTTTAGACTAAATTAGACTAAAATTCAACAGTTACAGTAGAAGCATTTATAGGTCACAGGGATGGCAATGCAAGGTCTGCATTAAAGGTCAAAGTTGAGTAAAGTCCTTCGTTCGCAATAAAAATTGAAATAGTCCCACATTGACTGTCTTTCTTTATTTTGAAAATCTGAAGTATTCTGAATTGATTTTTCTCTTTCCAGGGTTTGATTGGAAAACCTGGACCAAGAGGACAGAGAGGGCCGACAGTAAGGGCCTGTTTTAATTCATCATCTCATCTCTCATCTTATTCTCTTCCACTTTTTAAACAAGCAATTTTTGCTTTCATTTGATTTGAAATGGTCTGATTTGTTTTGTAGATTAAAGTTGCGAGTTTTGATTCAAGTTGATGACAAATTTCAAATCAGTTGACTTGTAAAGCAATGCGCAATGATTTTCTAAGACTTCTTCTTTTTTGTCCTTTTTTTTCAAATCTTTTTAGGGTCCCAGAGGGCAGAGAGGACCCCGTGGGGCAACAGGAAAACCAGGTGCTAAGGTATGAGATTAATTTCAAGTTATTTTTGGTTTTATTGCTATTTTTAGATTTTTTTATGTTGTTTTCAATTTAGTGGACATTGTTTGAGGAGCTGGTCAAGTAATTTTGGTAGACTTTCAACAATGACAATAAAGATCAATTAATTTCAATCAATCAGTTTCTATGTTCTGATGTTTTAGGGCGGATCCGGCAGTGACGGGCCTTCTGGACCACCTGGGGAGAGAGTATGTTTATTTCAGAACTTTATTTTATTTATTTTAAATATTTCAGTGTAGATTTTTGCTTCAGCTTTAATTTATTTATAATGTTTCTGCATATTTTCAGGGACTAACTGGACCTCAAGGTCCAAATGGATTCCCTGGACCGAAGGGACCTCCTGTAAGGAACGGTTTATTAGTTTGATCTGATGCTTAAAAACTTTAGTTTTTCTCTATTGCTTATTGATATGTCAATTGTTTTTTAAAGGGACCTCCAGGGAAAGATGGACTGCCTGGACACCCTGGACAAAGAGGCGAAGTTGTATGTATCTTTCATTTTTATCACCTAAAGTACAAAATTAACTCTGATCAAAGTTAAACATCAACATATATTTTTCACATTGCATTCTTAGGGTTTCCAAGGCAAAACTGGACCACCTGGGCCACCAGGAGTTGTTGGACCACAGGTGAGTTTTGTGCATTTATCAAACAAAATGGGTTTCTTTCTCGAGAAATTGTTCATTAAATTCCTCTAAAATCAATAAATCAATTAAAAAATGTATGGAACTGTACAAGCTTTACTCAAGTTCTAGTTCTTGTTTAGGGTCCCTCTGGTGAGACTGGTCCAATGGGTGAGCGTGGTCACTCAGGACCCCCAGGACCACCTGGTGAGCAAGGTCTTTCTGGGCCTTCTGGTAAAGAGGGAACCAAAGGAGATCCTGGTCCCTCTGGCGGCCCCGGTAAAGACGGACCCCCTGGACTGAGAGGATTCCCAGGAGAGAGAGGACTGCCAGGAACTCCAGTAATAAGTCTCACCCATTCTAGAGAATTTTATATTATAAAACCTTTTCTAAATATATTTTGTCAACCAACTTTAAAACTGCACATGAATGTTTTTATACCTAACTGAGCTGTACCTTTGTGTTTTCATAGGGCACTGGAGGACTGAAAGGAAATGAAGGCCCTGCTGGACCACCCGGATCTGCTGTATGTTGCTCATAATAACCAGAATCTGACATGTCAAGTAGATACACTATTAAAAATTAAGGTTCTTTATTGTTATTTATGGTTCCATGAAGAACCTTTAACATCCATAAAATATTTTCATTGCACAAAAGTTTTTTTATACTGCAAAAAGGTTCTCTAAGTTATAAAACGTTCTTCACACTATAAGAAAAAATGGCTCTCTTAAAGGTGCTGTATGTAGGTTTGAACTAGGTATTGCAGTCCAAATTCAAAATATTGGAGAGGGGTTTTTTTCACCCGGCCCCTCCTCCTCAGACTTGACGCACACACAGGTTGCCATATTGACGACACCAACAGGAACAAGTGCACCTTCCTTGGCAGCTTCCATGACTGAATTGAAATACACTGTGTTTTCTGCCAACTGGCAACCTGGGGTGCCAAAATACAATTGGGTAAACTGGCAGTGGGCGGGTTACACAGACCAAAACAGAGACAGACATTCCGACACGGAACGCACATTTTCAAAGGAGAATGACTGTAGCATTGTTTTTCAGATAAACATGTTAACTTAGCATGTTTCTTACATATCTGCAAACATTTTATGGTATTTTTATGTTTTAGTAGAGTCAAAAATGTACACTATATTGCCAAAAGTATTGGGTCACCCCCTTCTAATGAACAGGTTTGGCTACTTTAGTAATTTCCACGAGAACGAATCTTAATGTTTAAGCATATAATGATATTCTATGGAATTGTGGGCTTCTAATTTTAAAGCAACAGTTTGGACAGGACCCTTTTCTATTCTGACATGACAATGCCTCTGTGTATAAGGCAAGGTTCAAAAAGAAATGATTGATTCAGTCAGTGTGGAAGAACTTGACTGAAAGACAAGAAAGACAAGTCCTAATCCAAGCTGAACACCTCTGATGTGACTTTAAATGCAGATCTTGAGCCAAAAACTCTTTACCAAACACCAATGACTTGTACATACACTATATGGACAAACGCATCAGGACACCCCCTTCTTTAGAACAGAAAAAGGCACTTCCAAAACTGTGACAATAAAGATGGAAACATAATTTGTGTATTTAAAAATTATATTTCCATCTCTGTTGCAACAGTTTTGGAAGTGTCTAAAATGACTGCACCCATATGTACAAGTCATTGGTGTTCAGTAAAGAGTTTTTGGCTCAAGATCTGCATTTAAAGTCACACCAGAGGTGTTCAGCTTGGATTAGGACTTGGCTTTCTGCAGACCAGTCAAGTTCTTCCACACTGACTCAATCAATCATTTCTTTTTGAACCTTGCCTTATACACAGAAGCATTGTCATGTTAGAATAGAAAAGGGTCCTGTCCAAACTGTTGCTTTAAAATTAGAAGCACACAATTCCCTAAAATATCATTATATGCTTAAACATTAAGATTTGTACTCATGGAAATTACTAAAGTAGACAAACCTGTTCATTAGAAGGGGGTGACCCAATACTTTTGGCAATATAGTGTACATACAGCACCTTTAAGAACTGAGAAGTTCTTTGGGGAACTCAGAATGGTTCTTCTATGGCATCACTGCAAAAACATCCTTTATTTTTAAGAGTATAGAGATATTAATTAGTGATTAGTGCCCCACTAACTTATGAATTCATATTGATATCGCTCATGTTTCACACCAAAATCAAAAGGAAATATAAGTAATTATATTCTGCATAAAATAAAGCCTTTTTAATGACAATAAAGCATATAAAATCTTTATCTCTATATTTAATCATTTAATTGATTTATTTTAAATTAGCATAAATTAAAGGTAGTATAATAAATACAATACTGTAATGTATACTGTACTTACAATTGTAATTGTTGTTTGCAATGATTTAAATAATATTTTCAATTTCAATTTTTTTTTACAAAATATATTTTTCATAATGAGAATTCTATTTTAACATTAGAGTGGGCTAGAGAGAATAAATTATGTGCTTAATTGTTATAAAAATGATTTTTTTTTATTATTATTATTATTTTTGGATGAAATAATAATGATAAATAATAATTCCCAGAGGTTTAAAATATCTAATTTTTGAGGAATTAAGAAATGAAATGATGGTCTATCAGTATGTTACCATAACTGTATTTCTATGCAGGGATCACCTGGAGAGAGAGGAGCAGCTGGCACTGCAGGTCCTGTCGGCCCACCTGGACGACCTGGACCTCAGGGGCCCCCTGGAGCTGCGGGAGAAAAAGGAGTGCCAGTAAGTGTCTACTCTAGGTGTACACCTTATCTCTAATACGGATATATATATAGGCCTATCAAATAAGATAATCCTGTTTTACAGGGAGAGAAAGGTCCAATTGGTCCAGCTGGTCGCGACGGCATCCAAGGCCCAGTTGGTCTCCCAGGCCCTGCCGGCCCTCCAGGTACTGCTGGAGAGGATGGAGACAAGGTCAGCGACCTCTTCATATCTCAAACTCAAATCATCATAGTTATGTGGATGTTCTTGACAAATGTAAATTTGAATTGTTTTTTGTATAGGGTGAGGTTGGAGAGCCAGGACAAAAGGGAGGTAAAGGATCCAAAGGAGAACATGTGAGTAAATGAGCTTTCAGCCTGAAAAAATGTGAATGTCCTGTTTCAACAGAATGCATCAACTAATAAAAGTGTATAAAGCCATTTCAGTTGGTCTTTAAATTTGAAATTTTTGCATGCTTAGATTTCTTTAACCTATTCTGGTGGATCATTCTATAATCAATTATTTGCATATTTACAGGGTCCTCCTGGTCCACCTGGGCCAATGGGTCCTGTTGGACAGCCTGGTGCAGCTGTAAGTGTGGTTTAACGCAAATAAATGGGATCACAAATTCATGCTACTGTTCACAGTTAGTCAAAAGGTTAAATAGGCTTGTGATCGACCCCATTTCAAATCTCTCCTCAGGGTGCTGATGGTGAGACAGGTGCGAGGGGTCAACAGGGACCATTTGGTGCTAAGGGAGATGAAGGGACAAGAGGGTTCCCAGGTCCTCCAGGCCCCATCGGACTGCAGGTATTGCTTTCAAACTGTATTTTATTCGCTCATACCCATTAAAATCTACATACTGGATATCTTAGCTATTTGTTCTTCATTCACATCTTTAGGGTTTGCCAGGCCCAGCTGGAGAAAAAGGAGAGACGGGAGATGTTGGTCCATTGGTGAGTCTTAATATTTTGATTTCAAGGTGCAACTGATGTATATAATGCAACATATGATGTTTTAGCATTTTGCATCACCCTTAGAATGAATATATATGATGGCTGTATATCCTAATGTTTTCTGGTTATGTATTTCTATAGGGTCCTCCTGGTCCCCCAGGTCCACGTGGTCCAGCTGGTCCTAATGGTGCTGATGTAAGTACCTTAATTTGCACTATGAATAATAATATACAAATGATGACAGTTCATTATTATATGTTTTATGATCACTATGCAATGACTCTCTGGAATATTTATTGGTCAATCGTGGCATTTTGTGGTCAGTAAATTAGGCCTTTTGTGTCTAATTTAATGCACATCCTTAATTTTTCAGGGTCCTCAAGGTCCTCCAGGAGGTTTGGGTAATCCAGGTCCCATAGGAGAGAAGGCAAGTATAAAAGAGTTCAACTTTCCACATGGATGATGACTTTTATTGATACTTTTTATTTGTATTGACAGGGTGAGCCTGGTGAATCCGGACCACCTGGTGTTGGTGGAGAGCCAGGAAAAATGGTGAGAAAAACATTTTTATTGTCCATTTTGAACCTGTACAAAATGTTCACATTTCTATTGATTTATTTAATAGATGTAAAATAGCTAACACCTTATTGGTTTGCTTATCTGATGGCAGGGTCCGAGAGGAGAGCGTGGTGAGAAGGGAGAGGCTGGGCAGCCGGGCACCTCTGGTCCTGCTGGTGGAAAAGGACCCCCTGGAGATGACGGACCCAAAGGAAACCCTGTATGTATTAAACATGACTTAGCTTTGAAATGAGAAATAGGTTTATGTGTGACACTTCAGCCACTGATTTCTGTGTTTTCAAGGGTCCTGTTGGTTTCCCTGGTGATCCCGGTCCCCCTGGTGAAGTTGGACCACGAGTGAGTAGAGCTTTCATTTATGTAGTTAAACATGACGCTTAGAGTCAACATGAAATTGAATTTGACCCATTCTTCATACATGTTCCTGGTCTTATTGTAGATGATTCATCAGTGCAAGAAAAAATGTCTGACTTTCTTTCTGATCTTCTTTACAGGGCCAAGATGGTGCAAAGGGTGAAAGAGGAGAGGATGGAGAACAAGGAGAAGCTGTGAGTGATCATCCTCCTATTTATATAGTGCAAATCTTCCTTATGCATACTTATAAGGTGTTTTTCAGAAGACACTGAGCACTATTTTTGCATGGCTTTTAGGGTTCACCTGGACCAACTGGTGAGAACGGACCACCTGGACCTCTAGGAAAGAGAGTAAGATCAACTTCTTTTACAACAGCCCAACATTACAACCATCATATGTTAATTTGTAAGCTCTGTATTGTTGTATAACGATTATTGTTGGTGTATTTCACTGTAACAGAGAGTAAGTTGTATTTAAATATTTGGTTTACCAACAAAAAAAAAACTAAAATACAGGATCAAATAGAAAAATGCATATTTCTGGACATATTTCTGAAATTGTGTGTTAATGTTCATATTTCAGGGTCCTCCAGGCACAAGGGGACCGGAGGGTCGTCAGGGAGAGAAAGGAAGCAAGGTAAGACTATGTAAATTATTGTAGACTATTGTAAATTTCTGTAGTTATTTGTCCTCATGTAATATGTTTTTTTTTGTAGGGGGATTCAGGTGCCCTTGGCCCTCCAGGAAAGACCGGCCCCGTGGGGCCACAGGGTCAACCAGGAAAACCAGGAACTGAGGGTCTAAGAGGGTTACCTGGAACAGTGGTATGATAATGGAATTGTGATTTTTTTTTCTGTTTATTTAACAATAACTAATGTAGCGTTTATCAAAATGATCTTCTGACGACTGATAACTTCATTTAGGGTGAGCAAGGTGCTCCAGGTGCTGCTGGCCAGAAGGGACCTCCTGGACCAATGGTAAGAGCCTCTGTATTAAAGCATTACAGCAAACTCACACCTTATGGACGTGCAAGTTAGAGAAAAATACTTTGTGAAGAAGAGTATAAGTACACACTCATTAACAAGTTCATTATAACCAATATGTCTGCAACAAACCATTGTCAAGTTACAATTTCCTCAAAAGGGAGAGCATCATAAATTGAGTCAACAATAGCTCACAGATGAAACATAGTTACATCACTATCAGTATTCAATAATTAGTTAATTAATTAAAATAACAGGCTGATCCATATATCACATTACATCTCCTAGACAAGCTCAACATTTAATGAGAAACAAAAAATATCTGGTTATGTTGTGTTGGTCTTTTTTGGTCTCATTGTTTTTGGGTAATAATTGTGAGTGCGTGTTCGGTTATATTCTTCTTTACTAAAAGACCTGCTGTATTATCAGATATACAGTAATTGATTGAGTGTTCAATATACATGTATTAATACCTGAAACACTTACTTTAAGAAGTGAACTATTATCACAGTTTCATGAGATGTGTGTATATGTGTTGAATGCCAAATTATTGTCTCCTCCTCTCACAGGGTCCTCCAGGTTTGCCAGGTCTTCGTGGTGACCCCGGTGCTAAGGGTGAGAAGGGACATCCAGGTATGCTTGGTCTGATTGGGCCTCCAGGAGAACAAGGAGAGAAGGGAGACAGAGGCATGCCTGGACCTCAGGGATCTTCAGGACCCAAGGGAGAAACGGTATGTGAAGTCTGGTCACGTCCTGTGCACATCAAAATCAGACCACAGGCATATATGCATTACCATTCAGAAATTTGGAGTCAGTAAGATTTTCTAATGAAATCAATTCTTTTATTCATCAAGGATGCATTAAATTGAACAGAGGTGACAGTAAAGAGATTTATAATGCTGAAAAAGGTTCAATTTCAAATGAATGCTGTTCTTATTAACTTAATGTTCATCTAAAAATCCTGAGAAATAAAATTTATCGTAGTTTCCACAAAAATATGAAGCAGTACATCTGTTTTCAACATTGATAATAATCAGAAATGTTTCTTGAGCAGCAAATCAGCATATTAGAATGATTTCTGAAGGATCATGTGACACTGAAGACTGGAGTAATGATGCTGAAAATTCAGCTTTGTCGCCACATATTTTTTTCAAATATTATAAAATGTAAAACTGTTATATTAAATCATAATATATTCCACAATATTACTGTTTTTACTGTATTTTTGATCAAATAAATTCAGCCTTGGTGAGCAGAAGAGACTTCTTTCAAAAACATAAAAAAATCTGTCCAACGCCAAACATCTGAACAATCGTATACATGCAAAACTTTCCCAGTTTATATCCTGTTTCATATCATCAAAAATCATGTTTGGTTTTTTTTCCATTTCTTGATGTGTTTTATTTTAGGGTATGTCTGGAGGAACTGGCCCTCTTGGTCCTGCAGGTCCCGCTGGGATGCCTGTGAGTTAACATTCATTGCCATTTCTCAATTTTATAAAGCTGTTTATCATACTGAATTCTTGT
Organism: Acrossocheilus fasciatus; assembly: GCA_036784905.1. Classification (NCBI taxonomy): domain Eukaryota; kingdom Metazoa; phylum Chordata; class Actinopteri; order Cypriniformes; family Cyprinidae; genus Acrossocheilus; species Acrossocheilus fasciatus. The sequence continues at coordinate 5,482,651 of CM071956.1, forward strand.
GGAGAAACGTGTCTTAGGTACTTCAGTGGCACTTATTCTTCACGGTTAATTCTTTGTTAAACCTTTTATGAAATCTTGAAACTATGAGTACTCAACCTGAGCTCTGAAGCACCAAAATATATCATCTCCAAACACTGGTCTCATGGATTAAAGCTGAATGGATGTGATGTTTCTCACAGGGTCCGAGGGGTATCAAAGGAGCTAAAGGTGCCTCTGTGAGTAATCCTTGCAATGTCCTTCCTAAAATATTTGTACTTAACATAAAATGTGTACTTAACATAAAATGACTGTGAAAAGCATCTCATGAGCCATGGAAAGGAAATGTGGTCACACTTTATATTAGGTGGCCTTAACTACTATGTACTTGCATCAAAAAATAAGTACAATGTACTTATTGTGTTCATATTGTATTGCAAATCACGTTTGCTGCTATTGAGGGGGGATACAGGTAAGGTTAGGGACAGGTTTGGTGGTCTGGGTAGGTTTAAGGGTGGGTTAAGGTGTAAGGGATGGGTCAACAGTGTAATTATTAATGTAATTACAGAAATTAATTACAGATGTAATTACATATAGATATTTTTTAAAATATTAGTACAATGTAAAAACATGTATGTACACAATAAGTGCATTGTACCAAATGATTCATTTAAATGTAAGCACACAGTAGTTAAGGCCACCTAATATAAAGTGGGATCGGAAATGTTAAATGTTACATTTCTCATACTTTACTGTAAAATGACACTAATATTGTATGTCTGCTCTCTGTGATACAGGGTGGAGCTGGTCCTAAAGGAGAAAAGGGTGTACAAGGACCACCAGGACCACCTGTGAGTTGTATCTCTTATCTACAATACAAATGTCGCACAACCATCATTTGGCAATGAAATATTTTCTGTTATTAAGACAAAAATAAAAGAAGATCAGCATATCCCAGAGATCCTGTATGCATGAAATGCAGCTGAATTTCCCTTCTGCTTTAGGGTCCCCCTGGAGATGTCATCCAGCCGCTGCCCATTCAGTTCCCTAAGAAGTCCAAGCGCTCCATCGACGGCAGTAAGATGCTCTCTGAGACTGACGCTGAGGCTGCCGACGCCACGGGCACAGCGTTCCTGACCGGTAATGAAGGTATGGAGGAGATCTTCGGCTCGCTCAATTCCCTGCGCCAGGAGATCGAGAGCATGCGCTTCCCGCTGGGAACACAGGAAAGCCCGGCCCGCACCTGCCAGGACCTCCACCTCAGCCAACCAGATCTGAAAGACGGTACGATCATCATGGTTACTATGTGATTGACACATTCCATAACCAATGGCGAGCCATTTTGCATTTGAATCATTCTTATTCTTTTATTCAGGAGAGTACTGGATTGATCCGAATCAGGGCTGCGCTCGCGACTCTTTCAAGGTTTACTGTAACTTCACTGCTGGTGGAGAGACGTGCTTGTATCCCAGCAAAGCTGTGGAAAATGTAAGAACTTGCTGTCATTCACTTTTATATGTTTATATTTTACTGCAACATCCTTAGACTTCTGAAATCTGGATTGGTCTGAATTTACGAGTCCCAAATTCTGCCATAGGTGAAGATGAACACTTGGCCAAAGGAGAAGCCTGGGTCCTGGTTTAGTCAGTTTGCAAAGGGCAACAAGGTGGGTTTATCGCCTCAGAACTCTTCAGAATCATGTCTTTGATTCATAAGTTTAATTTAGCCAAGTAATATGCATAAATGAACCAAAAGCTCTTTATTAAATTAATACGTCACCCAAAATTCTGTCATTGTTTACACAAAAGAAGATATTTGTGAGGAATGTGGGTAACCAAACAGTTTCTTGTCCCCATTGATTTTCAAAGTATTGAAAAAATACTACGTAAGGGGGACCAGCAGCTGTCTGATTAACCACGTTCCTCAAAATATCTTCTTTTCCGTTCAACAGAAGGAAGAAGTTCATATAGGTTTGGAATGACTTGAGGGAGAGAATATGATGACAGAATTAAATTTTTTGGGTGAATTATCCATTTAAAGTGTGTTCACATTGAGATTGAGTTGCTGTGCATCCATAATTCAGTGTGAATGTTCTTTTAGATATCAAAATCTAAGAAATATTACAGTGTCAAAATCACTTTATTGAATGTTGTCGTTTTTGTTGTAGTTTTCATACGTTGACCTGAGTGGAGAGCCCGTGGGTGTCGTCCAGCTGGGATTCCTGCGGTTGCTCAGCGTTCAGGCTCGTCAAAACCTGACCTACCACTGCCAGCGATCAGTGGCCTGGACGGACCTCACCACCGACAGCGGCTACCAGAGGGCGCTACACTTCCAGGGTGCCAACGATGAAGAGCTCAGCTACGAGACCAGCCCCTACATCAAAGCCCTCGTCGACGGCTGCTCTGTAAGTTCCCTCATCCTGATTAAACCAGAGATTGCAGTATGTTTGTACGCTAAATACAAGCTTAATTTCACTCTATAATAAGCATTTTAAGTCATGAAAATATATATATATTTTTTACATTACATTCTTATCAATTAAATTATAAATTACAGTTATTTAATGTAACTTTTTTAACATTTGTGGTCGGTAACATTAATGTTTTTTAAGAAGCTCTTCTGCTCATACAGTAAAAAACAGTAATATTGTGAAATATTGTTACAATTTAAAAGAACTGTTTTCTATTTTAATATATTTTAAAATGTAATTTATTTCTTTGATCAAAGCTGAATTTTCAGCATCATTACTCCAGTCTTCTTCATGATCCTTTAGAAATCATTCTGATTTGAAACGTTTCTGATTATTATCAATGTTGAAAACAGTTGTGCTTCTTCATATTTTTGTGGAAACAGTGAAACATTTGTTTTCAGCATTTATTTGAAATATTTTTTGTAACATTATAGTCTTTACTGTCACTTATGTTCAAGTTGAAGTGAATCCTTTAATTAATTTAATTGCATCCAAATTAAGTTTTTGTTTACATAATATGTCTTTGTACTGTGTATATTTATTATATATATATATATATATATATATATATATATATATATATATATATATATATATATATATATATATATATATATATATATATACACACAAATGTATGGATATATTTACAAAAAATAAGTTATGTTTATATATTAAATATATTCATATATAATATAAATTATATTTTCAAAATATATACTGTATGTGTGTGAATTTATATATACATAATAAATATACACAGTACACACATATATTATGTGAACAAAAACGTTTATTTTGCATGCAATTAATTGCGATTTATTTTGTTTGTTATTCTTGAATATCTTAAGGTTTTCTGTCCCTAAATGTTTTTCGCCTCTTCCCCTGCAGTATCGTAAAGGCTTGGACAGGACAGTGCTGGAGGTGAACACACCTCAGGTGGAGCAGCTCCCCCTGCTGGACATCAGGATCTCAGACTTTGGGGAGGACAATCAGAAATTTGGTTTTGAAGTGGGACCTGTCTGTTTCCTGGGATAAACACACACATGCTGAGGGCAAGGGGAATACAATCACCGATACAAGCGAGAACACACACATTCATACACACACACACACACACACACACTCAAAACCTAAACATAAATATCACCGAATAGAGATGTGCCAACACTAATAAAGACATTTGAAATCACATGTAAGAAGTGGGACACATAGATTCACACACATATGCACACACACATTGTGAAACAAAGTTGCACACAAAGTACACGCCCAGGGAAAAACACTCCCAGCAACGGAGGAGAAGAGAGCCATTCTCGCAGGAGAGGAGAGAAGATGTTCTGTGATGGCGCAGATACTGCTGGCCTAAAGCGGAAGACCCTCCCGTTTCGGCCCCCTCTCCCTCCCACAGATCCCCTCCCCACTGTTCCTCTTCTGAGACGCTCCACTCTTCCTACCTCCATGCCTGATCGCTCCCAAATAGTCCTGTGCGAAGCTCCGCCCCTTCCTTCCTTTCCTTCTAGAATAGAATGATCTGCAGGTGCAACATTTAAACTGAGGAACGGAAGCAGAGCGTCAGAGTTCCATTAGAACCATTTCAAATCACGTCGTCAACATACGCAATGAAAAGCCATTTACAGTGTAAAATTGTATTGAATTTGATATTGTTGTACATTTATTATAGAATTATAAAATCTGTAAGCATTCTCAATTTTTTTGGTTCATGCTGTGAACATGCTGCCAATTTACCAGTCCAGTATTTTTTGGTGAACGTATGCAAGCTGGTTATTGTTTCATTACAGAGGCCTTTAAAAATTAGCATTTTTTCTGGCACGCTTTTAACATTGTGCCATTTTGACCCGCAGCGAGCTCATGGGTTCGTGACCTTTCGTGTGGACAGTGTTCAGGCTGGAAACGTGCATGAGAACCATTTGTACAGAAATATTTTATTGTATTTATTTTATGAAACAAACAGGTGCTCACAAGAAAATGACCAACACTTGCGGTACAAAATAATGTGGTATTCATCTGTAATTATTTCCTGTAGTTTTTTCATCTATTAAATATGTAAATTAAACCCCAGAAAGCAAATCTGCCTTCTCTGTATGATATGTACACTTGGTGATAGATCACGTTTACATCACAGCTTGAGGTTCAGGTGGAGACAACAACAGAACGACCGAAATGTCTCGAGATTCAGACAGCAGTGGAGAAGGGACAGGAAGAGGAAGGAGAGGGAAGGAAACTGATGGTGGTTTGTTTTTTATGTATATTTTTTGTTTCTTTTTTAAAACATGGCGAGGGGAATGAAAAGCTATAAAAAATCATTTGTGAATTAAAAGTTGTTTGTGTGGTTTTCTCGCAAGGACAATACTGCTAGGATTGTTTTTGTCGGTGAGAGACAAACATCTGTCTTTAGAAAATATGGTGCTAAAACGTGTTTTATGTAAGTACTTCAGAATCTGTTTGTGTAATATATAATCTATTTAAATAGCTGTTGGACTCCTTTGTTGTTCTTTTCCGCGTTTGTTTCAGTGCTTTTGCTCATATTTCATCTGCCTCTTCACGCTTCTGAGCCGAACTCCCATTTTCAGCTTTTAACAACTTAACACGTCTCCTGTGTCTCAGAAAAACCACAATATGTAATCTGGCCACTTTCCTTCAAACAACTCCTAAAACCCTTTTAAATGATGAATTTTGTTTCACTCTATTAGTCTGAGTTTTGAAATGTTAACTGTTTTAATTCTTTGACTTGATGTTGTTTTGGTCCAAACCTTCCCATTAAACCACACATCAACACATTTCCTCCTGTGTCAACTTAATTGTTTTTTATAAGTGAGTTCGGTGTAAAATATTCACACTTTAATTGTATAAATATAGAATTTTTAATTTTCATTTGTTACATTGTTTACAATTTTTACAGCAATCAAAATGTAATTTATACAAGGACAACTTCACGAAGATGAAGGCACAGAGTTGGTGATCAGTTTAGTGTCATTCAACAGTTTTCAGCCAATGAAGAGTCCACCTGTATTATTAAAGAGAAAACGCCACGTCAGTTTAAAACACACTTGAGAATGAAATTGCAAGAGATCAAGCGTCTTACCAGCAACTTCAATGCTGATTCCAGTAATATATCGACTGTCATCAGAAGCCAGAAATGCACATGCATCAGCTACTTCTGCACAGGCAAGCAAGAGTGAGAAATAGATACTTATATATAACTAGATATCAAATCCAAAGCAATTATTAAACACTCTTCTGATAGAAATATGTTCATGAAAATGTTTTTGTGTGATGAAAACATTTACCAGCAGGCTCTCCCATTCTTCCCACTGGAATGATGGCTGTGAGCTGCAAAAAATAATCAAAAATAGTGCTCATAGTTACAATAGATGTGTGCTACATTGTCTGACAACGTGTCAACCATGCAATTTCAATTCATAAATCTCATTCAATTTTAGGATCCTTTACTAAAGTTCAAAGCAGTTCTAAAATCTATGAAAAACAATCACTTCAATAATTCTTGCTTACTTTATCGATGACTTTCTCTGGGACTTTATCTGTCATGGGTGTAGCGATGAACCCAGGCAGGACACAGTTGCAGCGAATGCCAAATCTAAAAGGAAGAAAATAATGCTTTTCATATAAAATCATAAACATATAGAACAATGTACTCTTTCTTTAAGCTTTTCTCAATTAAAAAGCTCAACCAGCCCATAACTAAGACATAAGCAGACCACAAACCCATGCAAAACATGCATTTAAAAATCGCAGGTGTGTAAATGTTATAATTACTGTGTGAGATTATAATGAAATGCTCACACACTTGCTCAGCTCTTTGGCAGCGGTTCGAGTGAGTCCCTCCACTCCGGCTTTAGAAGCCGAGTAGTTCAGCTGCCCGATATTCCCAACCTACAAAGAAACAGACACTTAAGTAATAATATGCTCTGAAAATGTTAACCATCTGCGGTGTGAAAATGTTAAATGTCCACTATAATAAAACAGTGAGAAAATGACTAGAGCCTGATACTGCTGTGGATGCGTGACCTTGCCCACGATGCTGCCCACAGTGATGATGGAGCCCTTCACAGCTCCTGCAGAAACTAAAGCCTTCGAGACGGCCTGAGTCACGAGAAACGTGCCCTGAAAGACATCAGCAATACAGAAGATCAGACACACGCCTGCGCACCCTCAAGATTACTAACAAAACTTTCAGAAACACTATGAAAAAGAGGACAGCTTGATGGGAAAAACTATATACACACACACACTACCATTCATAACTTGGGCTGAAATATACATCTACAAAGAAATTCATACTTTTATTCAGCGAGGATAATGATAACAATAATAACAAATGTTTCTTGAGCAGCAAATCAGAATATTAGAATGATTTCTGAAGGATCATGTGACACTGAAGACTGGAGTAACGATGCTGAAAATTAATTGCATTAAATTACATTTTAACATATATTCACATAGAAATATATTATTTTAAACTGTAAAAATATTTCACAGTATTACTGTATTTTTCATCAAATAAATGCAGCCTTGATAAAGACATTATTATTATTATTATTTGTTCTTTCACAAAATGTGACTCTTCAATTTGCTGGTAAGATTGTTACTTTTAGAAAAAAAGAATATATATGTATATTTCTCCCATCACCGTTGCTCTCAGACTCTGTAAAACACTGATCAAAGATCATCCTCTGTTGCTTCTCACGACTGTACATGTATACAGCGACATTAAACACAATAATTTAATTCTGGACTGCAGTACCTTGAGATTAATCTTGATTACTTTGTCAAAATCATCTTCTTCCATCTTGAGAAGGAATTCATCTTGCGTGATCCCGGCTGCATTCACACACACAGACGGAGGCTGGAAGTAGCGGCGCTGTAAGAAAACAAGAATAAACATGTGAACTTTCTGTTTTATTGTTCGAGCTCCAGAAGAGCCTATGAACACGTCTGTCACACCTGTACACTTGTCACTAGTTTCTCCACGCTGTCCTTCGATGACACGTCCACCCCCAGGGCCATGTGCTGCTGACCTTTGAGATCACGTGACAGCAGCTCCAGCGTCTGATTGGCTGATTCTTCATTGAGGTCAGCCACTATTACAGAAGCTCCTTCAGAGGCGAACCTCTGACACACAGCCCTGCCGATGCCACTGCCGCCTCCTGAAACACAACAAATCATCATCTGATCATCACAAAAACATCAAAACCTTTCAAAAAATAAATGACATATACTCTAAATATGCAATGCACACACTGCAAAATCTAGTCTAATTCCTAAGGGTTAAAAAAAAGCTTAAGCATTTTATGTATTCTGTTTGATATATAAATACTGAAAACAATATGGTAGCTGTAGCTTTAAATATCGCACTCGTTTTTACACAGTCAACCTTCAGCTTGCATGATCTACAAACTGCTTCACAAGCACTCAAAGCTGACTTGTAGGACAAAAGTGTCCAACTGTAAAATGTTATGACTTTAAATACAGTAAAAAAAATATATACAGGTGAAGATTAAGACAAATGAAACGTATTTAAATCTCACCTGTCACTAATGTCAGCCTGGATATGAGTCGCGAGGACGCCGCCATGATGCTGTACAGTGTTGTAGTAGCTACTGATGTCCGCAAGAGGCCGCCAGAAACCGGTCAAATATTTTCCATGTTTACGGTCTCTAACTCTTTCAAAGTCATCATGACATGTATTTCGCACAGCTGGTGTCTTTTTAAAGGATCTGTGAGAAATAAAATTAATATGCTCACATTTATGTCGCTCAAAACCTTTATTATTTTCTTTGATGAATTATGCTTGTTGGTGCAAACACGACGTCTGAGCATAAATGACCTGGATTAAAAGTAATTTTAAGGCTACAATAATTTATTTATGTTTTCTGTGTTGTAAATTTACCCATTTAAGATTATTTAATGCAGTGAAATTAAGTTGTTAAAATGACTGAGAATTGCATTGCCTCGTTTTACTTGAACTGAACAGTAATGCACGTCGTAATTAGAGAGTGGTGATGTCATTGATTGTTAAAGGTAACTCTTTAAAAAATTATTTTATTTTCACATAAAAAAAAAATATACATTTAAGAAACGAGAGAAAATATTATTACATCGCTCCGAGAAGCTAAATCAGCACCGGAGTAATTTACAAATGTCCAGCAATACCGTAACTGACCACAGGAGGGCAGAAGTGTACAACTGAGAAAAAACAAAAACAGTCATAAGGGTGCATTTTTGGAAATTGTATGAAAGCTGAGTTAATAAGCTTTCCATTGATGTATGGTTTATTAGGATTGGACAATATTTGGTCGAGATAAATCTGTGTGAAAATCTGGAATCTGAGGGTGCAAAAAAAAACTAAATATTGAGAAAATCGCCTTTAAAGTTGTCCAAATGAAGTTCTTAGCAATGCATATTACTAATCAAAAATTAAGTTTTGATATATTTAAAGTAGGAAATTTACAAAATATCTTCATGGAACATGATCTTCACTTAATATCCTAATGATTTTTGGCATAAAAGAAAAATCGATCATTTTGACCCATACAATGTATTTTTGGATATTGCTACAAATATACCCCAGCAACTTAAGACTCAGCTCCAGGGTCACAAATGACCTGCGGTGCTAAAGTTCACAAACCAAATATCAATATATTTCAATTTAAATACAACTCGATTTAAACATCCAAGGGACCCTCAATATGTCTTAGATTTATATAAAATAGTTATATTTTAAAATTGTCTTATGAAGATTGTCATAACAATCCATTTATTAAAATTATTTTTAAAATAAAATGTAAAATAGTTTTTGTTAAAAAAAAGTCAAATAGTTATACTATAATGTACAAAAATTATAACTATGAATATTTATTTTGTATATAATTTCTGTGCCATCTTTTCTACATATTTTGCTTGCTTTCTTAAATCTCAAACTACTTTTTTTTTTTTTTTTAAGTTTTGTTAATTAAAAAGTTTTTTCCTAGCTCAAATATAGCTCTGATGAGATTGTTCAGGGAGTGGTGAAGAGCTTTAACACTCCTGAGCTCCTGATAATGCTCTGGCTTCTCACTGACTGTGAATGAGCTCTGCACTGCACCTGTGCTCTGAAACACAAACCAGCGTCTGGGGAAATAAACACAACAATTAACCACCGTCCCCAGAGGCCGTATTTATGCAGCTTTTCCATCTCAACTGATATCATTCAACACCATTAGATTAAAAATAAAACATCACTGAATCCCTATAGACATGCACGTTGTCACAGACACATTTTTATCAACCTCTTTGATATTTTGTTGCAATTTTGAGGCATTTATTTTGCATATTTTTTCTGTCTGTCCCTATGTTTTGTTTAGAGCTGTGGTTTTGATATGTAAATAAGCCAGAGGCAATCATGCAAAGGTAAATTAAGCCAATAAGTCTTTATTAAAATGAGCAATAATATACAACAACAGGAGGAAATAAATGATTTGCATACACATGCAAAAGCAGAGTGGACGTTCAATGGTTCAACCCTTAACGTCATAAAATCATTTTAGCTCTCAATGGAGGGCAAGAGAGGTAAAACCTGGGGGAAAACAAGAAAAGTGTTTACATATAGTTGTATTATTATTTTAGGGCCAATAGTGGTAGAGGTTTACCTCTGTGCTGTTTCTTGTAGTGCCAGTATGCAGCAGAAAGAGCCACAACAAGGCCGATAAGGAAAAAAGAGCAACCCACAGCTAACTTTATGATTCTGGTATCGAGAGAGGTGGAGTCTGAGTGTGAGAAAAGAGACAATGAACCAGACAGACATAAAAAACCTGCTTTAACAGTACATGAACATCAGCAATGCAAGAAAAACACCTGGATATCATGACTCAAAATGCATGTGTGTGGATTTTACAAGCTGGACACTTCTACAGTGATTCCAGCATGATATCAGAAGAACTAGTATTTCATGAACACAAACATATTCAGGAGCATTTGAAAGATGTGGCTGTGTATTTGCAGAGGGACAAGAGGAAGTGATGGAAACTTGGACTAGACCGCATTTGTTGGGTAATGGACAAAGCACCTTGTCATTTACGGTGTTATTTTAATATTATTTATTTACCATTTAGTCTTATTTACCACATTTGTCAGTTGTGGAAAAAATGCCTTGTCATTTTAATATTATTTATACACTATTATAGTTATTCATAATTTTAAATAGCATCTATGTTTGTATTTTAAATGTTTATTTTTGTTTTAGGTTGATTTTTAGTTAATTTAGTACATTTTTAGTCATTTTGTTTTCCACCAGACCACATTTGTTGGGCCGTGAACAAAATACCTGCACAGTTCAAGTGTCATTTTAATATTATTCATATAGTATTATAGTTTTTCATATTTTTTAACATTATTTATTATTTGAAAAAATAAATAATATATATTTTATTCAGATTTGATTTTAATTTTAGTTACATTTTTAGTAATGTTGTTATTGCCTTGATAGTTCCGATGGTATTTTAATATTATTTAAATACTGTGATATTTTCATTAATATTTTCATTATTTTTTTATTAATATTATTATTAACAATTAATAGCTAGTTTTTATTTTTTGTATTTTCTATTTTAATTTAGTTCAATTTTTAGTATTGTTTAGCACCAGACCACATTACCTTATTACAAAACACCTGTTATTTTAATATTATTTATATATTATTATTATAGTTTATATGCATAATTTTAATAAGCTTTTACTTATTATTTTCAGTTAATTTTAACTTCATTTTTAGTAATTCTGTTATGCAGCATCTGTTGAGTCATGGATACAATGCCTCTTCACTTCCAGAGTTATTTTAATATTATTTAAATACAGTTTTAGTTTTTATCAATAATTATTTTTTATTTTCAGTTATTTAAATTTTTACTGATTTGGGGCTCATTTTTATTCCTTTTTATAAATATTACCATTTAATTTTTATTTCTGTTTTAGTTTTAAGTTTTTCACGTACTATTTATAGTTATATTTTATTTTATTCCAGCTTTATTCAAATAAAAAAAGTTAATTTGTAAAACCGAATTAATACATTTATTGATCAATAATAACCCTGGTCAGTTCTTCTGCAAGAATTAGAAATGTAACATGTGCACTGATAGTCACATAATCATCCTACCAGTTACGACTGGTGATTTCCAGCAGTTATTATTGTGGAAACAAACAATGGTCTTCTCAAATTTGTCAATAAACTCAAGAAGCAGAGTTCCAGATGTCAAAATAAGACTTTATACAAAGCCACATCTAAAGTCTGTCGGGGCATCCATTTTATACCCATCTTTCTAGCCAAAACTGCTAGTTCCGGTTTTTAATTGGCTATGCATATCTGGTTTGCCACAATTTCTTATCAGCCCACTTTTACTCCCCTGGCCACTTCATTTTAATGGTGGAATTTGGCCAGATCAGCCACCTTTATTCTGCTGCCAATAAGGTGGCCACATGGGACAAACCCCAAACTTGTTTATCTGTCACACTCTGGAAATCACCCAGAGTTCATAGGGTTATTTGAGCTCACTGAAACAACCCAATGGAAACCACCAGCACTACCCAATAGACAGACCCTCAGACTTGCATTCTACATTAGGACAGCCAGTATTGGAATAACTCAACATATGAATTACTATATTGATGACTCTCATGACCATGCATCATATTTTAAGTAAGATAACTCCATATTGAGTAAATAGCATAATATAAAGTAAAATAACACAGTATTATGTAATGCACAGTCAGCGCAGATCACGAGCGTGTCTCACCCCACAGAACGAGGACAGGCTCCTCCAGACCGCTGTGCTCCACTCGGCAGCTCACCGTCACTCCTCTGTGAAGCACCAGCTCCAGGTATGAGTGCATCTGGTAGCTCCAGTCGCCGTTATCCATGAATTCAGTAGAGACCACGTCTCCAGTGACCTCTGATCCGTCCAGCAGCCAGGTGACGTTGATGGCCTGGGGGTAGAAATCGGACGCATGGCACTCCAGCGTGGTCAGCTGACCGTAACGAGCCTTACTATTGGAGCGTACCGTAACAACGGGCGGCACTGTTGAGAAGACAGCAAGAGCAATGACAGTGAGATAAATCCATCAAATTTAACTGATGCAACTCTTCAAACAGTTCATTTCCAGTTTTATACTCTGGTTTAATAAACTGAGGTCATTTCTGAGTTGAGGTTGCTTACCCTTTCTCGCTTCACTTTTGATATAAAGTCTGGCATTAGCTCTGCACAGTGTTTCCACCTCCTCCTTCCGCTCTTTCATCTTCCAGCTCTGATTGTTGTAATGCTCAGCATTTTTGATCCCATACTCATCGTAACCAACATACTTGCCCAACCTCGAGTCATAAACGCAGAGAAGCCTTTGGTTGAAGACCAGCTTCACTCTGTAGACCATGTCAGACAAATCCTCTTTGCTAAACTCACATTCATTGATGTCCTGGTACACATAAAAATCTGAAGGGAACAGTTATTCAAATAAATTTCAGTATATGCCAGTTATACCTTTCAGTAAACAGTTCTTAAATAAACACTTTTTCTTTGTGAAAAGAACATTTTAATAATCTTTTTCCACTGTAAAGAACCTTGACCTGCCTCTGTTTTTTTATTTTGTACTGTTCTCTGATGTCCACTTATAATGTTATCAAGATTTGTACATCAAAAAACATCTCAATTTAGAAGTAATAGGCTATTTTCTGTCTTTCTGTCTCATCAGAAAGCTGTGTTTGAATAGGCATGATGGACTGCAGATTCGGAAATAAATGCCCACTGCTATGATTGGCTAATAGTTGTGTTTGTTTATCAGCCTGCATCCTTCACAGATGCACACTGCTGTGATTTAGGTCAAAAACGCATAAATACTCTGTACACATACATAACGATCTGTAAGAACAGACAAAGCTATAGTGAGCACATAATGAAATCAGTCACTCACACTTGTGTGGTGCGACATTATTCATTAAAAATAAAGTTCATTCACTCTTTGCTAATGCTGGGATCAAAAGCATGGCAATGCAAACATAGAGTAGAGTAGACCTGCGTTCGCCCCTCTCCTTATTTACACTATGTGCATGATTCGGTGGGCGGGGCTAAACAGGCAGCGATGTAGAAGCAGGTGTTGATCTACTTCTTCGGAGGCGGTGCTTATCCACACTATTATTTCATAAAGTGTCACATACAGTAGTGGCACATCTAAAGTCTGTGTGGCAAACCAGATAGGCATAGCCAATTAAAAACTGGAACTACCAATTTTGGTTAGAAAGATGGGTATAAAATGGATGCCCCGACAGACTTTAGATGTGGATTTGTACAAAGTCTTATTTTGGCATCTGGAACTCTGCTTCTTCAGTTTATTGACAAATTTGAGAAGACCATCATTTGTTTCCACAACAATAACTGCTGGAAATCACCAGTCATAATTGGTAGGATGATTATGTGACTATCTACTACTAAAAACGCATAAATACTCTGTACACATACATAACGATCTGTAAGAACAGACAAAGCTATAGTGAGCACATAATGAAATCAGTTACTCACACTTGTGTGGGGCGACATTATTCATTAAAAATAAAGTTCATTCACTCTTTGCTAATGCTGGGATCAAAAGCATGGCAATGCAAACATAGAGTAGAGTAGACCTGCGTTCGCCTCTCTCCTTATTTACACTATGTGCATGATTCGGTGGGCGGGGCTAAACAGGCAGCGATGTAGAAGCAGGTGTTGATCTTCTTCTTTGAAGGCGGTGCTTATCCACACTATTACGTCATAAAGTGCCACATTCCACAAGCTGTCATTTTGGCAGATTGGCTTCAATATAAGCTGTTTTTAGACTAACAAGAAAGTTTTAAAATTTACAAGGATGTTTTTTTTATAGTACATTGACCTCTTATTTTGTCAAAAGAGCAAATTTTGATTTTTCAATTCATGGCCCATTTATTAGGGTCAAGTTATTTTTAGGAGTCCAGAAATCTCCAGATATAAGCAATTTGTCATTTTATTTATCCGGATTGAGGTTTTAGAAAGCTCAAACAGGTACGTACATTTAACAAACCACAAGAAGAAGCTCAAATGTATTTGATCATATGGTTAGTCAACAAATAAAATGGCCAGACTGGCCCTACAAGTCCGTCCTGTCTTCATATAATTTCAAGAAACTAAACTCACCTTTAGACGAGACACAACAAAAAGCAAAGCCCACCAGGACAAGCCCAAGTCCGAGTGTCCTCATCTCTGTGTTGTTCTTCTGAATAATGAAAGCATTCATAGCTTCACTACTTATGGATACTTCCTCATAATTTAGTATCAATCATGCATGAGACCAGGAACAAAAAGTTAAATGCCTGTAAAACACTCTTTCAACAAGTTTCTTGTCTTTACTAAAACACATTTCAGTTTTCACACCACTATGATCTGAAAAACTAAATTACAATTAAAATAAAAATTAAGGAGCATTAAGTGTGAATTAACTAAATTACAGAACAATTATTAGCTCAGTTTGACAACCCAATGAACTTCTGTCTGACCTACATAACACAAACCCATCTATATACGTACATTTATGTTACCCAAATATAATCGTTACTACACTTACCTCAGCACAACACACCACTATGGGGCTTCTGCTAAATGAGCAACTGCCATAGGGATGAATGGTGCTAACAGATGTTAATGCTAACAGGATTAATTGGTTCACCGACGATATTCAACGTACAACAAATACTGCCACCTTATGATGTAGCTCAAGATAGTATCCTGATCTGTGCAATGCATTTTTACAGATGTTTGATACATTAATCAATTATAATTTATATTTTAATATATATACCTACTCTCTGTAATATTATATAAAATGTTTTATTTCTATTATAGCCATTTTTATTAGTTTTTTAATGTCTATATAGTTCAAGTATTTAGTACAAGATAAACTAAATGAAAAAGAAATTTGTCAGTTAGCTGAATATATTTTTTAAAGCAGCATTTTTTTTTTCATGGTTTGAACTATAATATGCCTACGTGCAATAAATATTCCACTGAAAATCATATAGAAATGTGCTAATGAAATAGCAAGCACCTGAAGTAACACACTGAGCCGCAAGTTTTTGTTTTAAGGACATCTCACCCTCTTTATTAACATGACATTTTTCAGATGAGAATAATGGTCGCATGAAGCATCTGTTGAGATGATGCTTGCAGCTTGAGGTTTCATTTCATTGTCATGTTTTGCTGTTGTCTTAAAAAAAACACAACGAGCTGTGGAAAAAACCAGCCACAATACTAAAGAGAAGAGCTGAAGACAGTAGTAAACAAAGAAAAAAAATAATGCAGGAAACAGAAATCAGGTCATATTGACAGATGCAAGCTGCGAGGTCATAAAACTGTTACATATGTACAAATTTTGGGAAAAAAAAAAATAAAAAATACAAATGTCAAATTTGGTTGTTGTTATTGTTGTGTAATAGAATGTGCTATGAAACTGATATTTCCAAGAATTTCTGAACACGAGGGGTCACTTTGTTAAAACCATAAATTGCGCATCAACTCTCCGGGTGAATAATAATAAACACACTAAAACAAAACCAGACTAAAATTCAAAAACCAAGATTTACAAACAGTGTTCACATCAACACCTAATTAAGCAGCTGTGTACCTCTCATAGTGCATCTAAGACTCTGTTCTGCTCTAGAAATTGTGACCGAAACCACATGAACGTAAAAATAATTTATGCATCCAAATAAAAAAAACAAATGCTCATGTGGCCCAGCTGAATTCAGAGAGCAAGATTCTGTACGTTTGTATATAAAACAATGGAGGTTTGAACCCATTCATTTGACCGTGGGAATAAAGCAGGCTGGATGGAGAGGTGATCAGATTCAAGTTTTAAGACGCCACTAAAGCCAACAGCTCGCCCATCGGACAGACGGGTGACGTAACTCCCTGTTCTCATAACGTCTGGGTGTACAAATGCCATTTGAATAGGTGGAGCTTTGTTTTTTCATTCAAATGCACAACCGAGCGCCAACACATCATGTATGTGCAAAGTGTGTAAATAGAAAACCACGGGATTCAATGGCACACGTACACATCACACACTCGCTCATGCAAACAAAAGTGACAGCAGTTTCCACTCCAAGCCTTTTGTTTTCTTTAGGACAAACTACTAAAAGGTCAAACAAAAAGAGAGAAAAAGGGAAGAAAAAAAAAAAAAAAAAAAAAAAGCAACAAAATATTCACAAAAGAAAAAGATTTGTTTTCTTCCCTACCAGGGAATTGCTTAAAATTCTTCTTTATAAAAGAAAAATAGATATTTATATATCTTTGTACATTTATATACACAAAGTAAAGAAGGATGGACTAACAGAAAGGAGTCCCAAACTAGACAACGATGCCCTGGTCTGCTTTTCCATCAGTTCCTTCTCCGTCCATCATTTCCCAGAATTCTCTTTGACCTGCTTCTATACATCTAAAGAGAAACACTGCCCTTCCTCAGTTACTGTTATTGAGAGCAGAAACTCCATTCTGGGATGGAGTGCATGTTTTATTTGATGTCTGTTCTTTCAGTCTGAGTCTGAGTCACTGGTGTCAGAGGAGGAGGAAGAGGAGGAAGAGGAGGAGGAGTCTGAGCTGGAGCTGCTGGCGCTGAGACGAGACGCCACGGCATGAGGCTCCGCCCCGGTGGGCTTCTCCACTGAGACAGAAACAGAGACGTGTTATTCAATTTGTCTTGATTAACCTGATTCTGAATCAGCACTGATCATTTATAACCATCTCGGTTCCTACCTTTGGTTTTCTGTGGTTTCTTGGCAGAGTTGAGCTGGCCACTGACGTCCTGCAGTCGTCTCTCCAGCTCCCTCTTCTTCTCCAGAGCCAGCTCCTCGCGGGATTTACCTGCAGCACCTTTGACTGCCACTGGAAAACACGAGAAGCACATTCAGTCAAATTCACCATACAACGTCTTTACAGCTTGATATAAGATGCACAATACATCATAATCAGTCAAGAGAATCTCTACCTATACGAGGGGCTTGAACGTTAACTCAAAGATGTAATAAACGTAAATTAATTAAGACAGTAGGGAAATATCCCAAATGCCCTTCAAAATAACAGTTCCATTATCTAGTGAATATTAGTGACTGACTTCAATACATCAGCATCACTTGTGCTCACAATGTTAGTTCATTCATGATGTGAACTTTTGTTTGCAGTGAATCGGAGTAAATACTGCAGCAGTGTAGCATGATGCTTTACCTTGAATAAAAGCATCTGCTAAATGTTTATTTCATTTCCCCAATTTTGTCCATTACTCATTTGCTAGTTACATTATATAAAATGTAAACAAACAAACAAAAAAATGGTTAACTCATATCTAGAGCGCTGGGCAAATATAATATTTACACTATTGTTCAAAAGATTAGGATCAATAGGATAATAGAAGATACTTTTAATCAGCAAGCACACATTAATTTGACCAAAAGTGACTTTTATATTTCCTTTTTCTCTTTCTAATATTTTTATTTGAATATATATTATTTGTTTTTTAAATAAACTTTATATTCATTGGAGAATGTTGAATTTCCAAAAAACATTAAGCAACAAAACAGCATTTTAATTGTAGTTTTCAGCATTGATGATAATAAGAAAAAGTTTCTTGATAATCAAATCAGCATATTAGAATGATTTCTGACGGATCATGCGACACTGAAGACTGGAGTAATGATGCTGGAAATCCAGCTTTGCATAAAAGGAATTAATTACATTTTTAAATATATTCAAATAGAGAAGAGTTATTTTAAACTGCAATTATATTTCACAGTATTTTTGATTAAATAAATGCAGCCTTGGTGAGCACGAATTTCTTACAAAAACATTTAAAAAATCCTATCAACCCCGAACGTTTGAACAGTACTGTATTTTTCTTCTTTCTTCCTCTTAGCATGCAATTATCTAACCTGGCACATATATTGATGCATGAGTCACTTAAGCGATGACTGACATCAGCGGAGGAATGAAAGAACAGCATTGTGTTTGTTCACAGGAAGGGTAAAGGGCAGATTATGGTCTACCTGTAAAGTGCGCTGAATAAAACCAGGAAAGGTGGGGCGACTCAATGCATTATGGGTTAGCGTCTAGTATCAGATTCCCATTAGCTTCCTTTTCCAAGGAAACTTGTATTGTTTTGAGCAAATCAACTACACATAAATAAAAAGGGATATAGCATAATAGCCCTAATTCAGAGCCCTTTTTATATACGTGTAGTTGATTTGAAATATATATATATATATGTGTGTGTGTGTGTGTGTGTGTGTGTGTGTGTGTGTGTGTGTGTGTGTGCGCGTGTATGTATGTATATATATATAATTTTTTTTGTAATTCTTATTAATAACAATGTGCCAATTAATAAATCTAATTAATCACATATCAATTTTAGCTTAGAAAGCACCCCCAGAAACATAAAATACCCATTGTGTTAGATGAGAAAAGCGTTCAGTAGACATTACAAAAAATACATTTAGAAAAAATTAAAAATTGATTAAAAATTGCATAAATATTGATAATAAAAGGAAATTAATATTTTTTTAAAAAACCAACAACAACAACATGATACTCTCAAAGTGAAACTCAAACCACTAGCAGGTCACAGCAAGTCACTCAAGTCAGTCGTTTAAAGGATTCATTCAAACGTCTGATTAATACAGAGACTAATTTTAAACATGCCTTATTTTTTCCATAACTAAAAAGCTCCAAATTATAAATATAATTAGGCAATGTAATTAATATATAATTTATTATAAATAAACGAATAAATTAACAACCCTAGTCCGAATTCTATCTAAATGCTCTTACCAAAAGGTTTCCGTGGTTTCTTGCGTAAACACATCATGACGTATCGCTCCAGCTCACGCAGCGTGGACGGCTTGAGCGTCTCAAAGTCGATCTCGATCTCCTCTGGGTTGGTGTCACGCAGCGAGGGCTCTCGTGATTGGATGATGTGAACGACGCGGCCCAGTTTCTCGCCCGGCAGCCTGTTGATGTCCAGACTGAGCTGCCGTTTCTCATCGTAGCTCATGGGGCTGGTCTCCTCTTCCTCCTCAGAGTCATAGTGCGGCGTAAGACCACCTTGGCTCACGTGGTGGGAGTTGAAGACGGAGGCTTGAGATTTCTTTGAGGATCTAAGGGAACAAAAGAAGACAAGTTCATGTATTTGTTGATGTTCAGGTTCAAATGAGTTAACTACTGTGTAAATGACCAGTATTTGAGACGTACTTGCTCTTGCTGCTCTTCTTATTGGAGCTCTTCTTGCCCTGAGTGGAGCTCGCTGCTTTGCTGTTGCTCCTGCTCTTTGGTGTCTTGGAGACTTTTGGCGTTTTCGGCGGCCGGACAACTACCTCTTCCTCTATCATAGTCCTGCCCCGCTTGTGTTTTTCTGGCTTCTTCTTTTTCTTCTTGTCTTTCTTTTCCTTCTTCTTCTTGGGTTTGATGATGGGTGTAGAGGACAGCGCGGCCAGCTGCTCGTGCACCGCCCTCAACTGCAGACAAGCGAGTGAGTGAGTGTCACTGCGTTTTTTCTAAACCCACAGCCACTGCAGCTCTCAGTAAATGTACAACTACGTCAAATCTGTCAGAGCCGGTTTAGCAGACTTTGCGGGAAAAGTTCAGTCGCTACCTGTGTACACACCTGTTCCTGAAGCTGGGCCAGGCGATGCGCTCTCTCCTCCTCACTGTCGGAGCTCGGGCTGCTCTCGCTCTCACTCTCGCTGCTCACGTCGCTCTCCGACGACGAGGAGGAAGAGGAGGAGGAAGAGGAGGAGTGACCGCCCAGGCCACCGCCCAGGGACGCAGGTGGGAGGGACTCCAGGGGCTCGTCTGGCATCTTGGCGAAGCGGAACTCAAAGACATCCTGAAACAGAGAGAAGACATTTTTAATATCCAGCTTTGGACGCAAGCAATTTGAATGGGTTATTAAGGGAAGTGGAAGTAGGGCTGCACGGTTAATCGTATAGTTCAGTTGTGGTCACAATTTCTGCTTCTCTCAATTAAGTGTAATAAAGCACATTGCCGCTGGTTAATTATCCTGAAAATGTTTTTTTCTTTAGATATTTCTGTTATCTTGCATTGGTAACAAGTTGCCAGAGGTCAAAAGTTTAAATGCTCCAATCAGAGCTTTTATTCCCTTAAAGAGTACAGCGTTTTACTTAACCTTCCCAACCTGGAAACACACATACTCTCAATACACAACAAACATATGTTGGAGTTTACTGATTTCCAATGAAGTCTTAATAAAGTCCGTCTGTGTTCTTTCACGAGGGCACTTAAGCTATTTGCCACATCTAAATTTGCACGCAAACCTGCTCACTGATGAATAATAAAATGTTTACAAACATCCTCTGTGGTACAATACAAAGTTGTTTTTGTTACTTTAACAGAAAAATATTAACATAATTTGGACTTGATAGATAGGGGTAGATGCCATAATGATTTTTTAGTGAAGACAAGGCTGTGAGTGATAGTCTACAGTCTTTAAAATAGCACACACTGTATAAAGGTAAAAAAAAAATAAAATAAAAATAAAAATAAATAAGGTAATGAGTAATTACACTTGATTTGCATGAAATTTTAATAGGTGCTGGTGTTTATTGACTGTTTGTCTGCCTTCAACGAGCTTTTACCAGTTTTCATAATGCAAAGAGTGTTAAAGTCTATTATAAATATAATAAATTAGGAAACTAAATGAAGTGAAAAATAAACCCTGCGTATGATTTGATGACTTATGTGAAACTGCAAATGACTTGAGAAATTAATTTTTATCTAAGTGCAAGCATCTGTACCTGTAATTTTCTGGCCATGGCCACCACATCGTGATCTGGGGGATTGTACTTGTAACAGTTTGAGAACATTAGCCTGATGTCAGCAGCAAACTGCAATGCATCCCTGTATTCCCGATGATCCATTTTCCTCTGCAAGATAGAGAAAACCATCAGGTCTGATCGTGCACATGGTTGCATATTACTGTGCAACACATCTAAACCTCTTTATACACACCTTAATTGTGCTTAGATCCATGGGATACTTGATAATGTCGTGATAGTCGTGCAGTCCCAGTGAGGAAGCGTCCACTGGCTTGTAGAAGGGCCAGGCGTAAGCCGCGTGCTTCTTCGACAGCAGCTCTTTGAGAATCGTGCTGCAGTACCGTAGCTGCTGGCTTAGCTTCCCGCGCCGCACTGGCTGATGTTGGTTCTGGGAGTCGGGCAAGTCTTTCCGTGGTGGTTTGATGGGCCTGCCACTACCACCTCGTCTTGCCGGTACTTTGTCTCCAACCAGGCTTCCAACCAGACCTCCACCCAGGCCTCCACCAAGGCCCATGCCCATGCCCATGCCCATACCCATACCCAGGCCAAGAGACAGGCTCTGTTTGGGGTCAGCACCCAAAGCGGAGAGGGTGAGTGGAGAGTCACCGCCGCCCATGCCGAGACCCATCCCACCAACACCCAAAGCGAGTGGCATGCCTGTGGTGGTGGGGGTGGTCGTGTCTGCCTTGCGCTTGACACCCTTTTTCTATTAAAAAAAAAAATTTAAAAAAATGGAGAAAAATTTGCTAAATTGCATCTAGCATGCAAACAAGTATTTGGTAATTCAACTACCAAATGCTGCATCTGAAGCTAAATGTGTATAAAGAGTTTTTTTTTAGGAAAGAGGTAATCTTACCTTTGCAGTCGGTTGGGTAGGAGGCAGACCCATCAGTGCAGGGGTGCTGTGTGAAGTGGGAGGCAAAGTCTTGGTTATAAGCGTCTGTGGTGGGGTGGAGAGGACCGAGTCTGGGGTGTCTGGAGTGGGAGGGGAGTAGGCCGACTGGGACACGGAAGATATAGCAGGTACCTGATGAGCTGTCGTGAATCCACCTGAGACTAAAAAAAAGAGACGGAAAAATAAAGAAATGCATGAGCATGAAAGCACACAAACAGCCAAACATCAGCACCAGTGCAATTTTATGCAAAACATTTGTAATTACTATATATTTTTTAAATAATTACCTTTTAAATTATAATTTTTTTTTTTTACTTTTTACACACACACACATAAAAATATATATATATATATATATATATATATATTTTTTTTTTTTTTTTTTTTTTTTTTTTTTTTTTAAGTTAAACAGTTCCCAAGGTCTATTCCAGACCAGAAAATTTACAGACCAGGGAAGTCACAAAAATTAACAAATTCCAAAAAAGTCATGGACATTTATATAGTTACAATTTCATTTTCTCGTGTTAACTATTTACATACTTATATGACAATTCATATAATTATAACATAGTTGCATAATTACATTACATTAATACTAACAATAAAATAAAATAAAATAAAATAATATATATGGAATTTATTCAGAAAATGTCCATAACGTTTTAGGATTCTGTTCATTTCCGTGACTTTTCCAGGTCTGGAAATTTATATTTTAATTATATATTTTTTAGTCAAGATATATTTTTATTAATATCTTTTATATCTAGTTATATATGTGAAAGGATAGCCAGGAAATAACATATATATATATATAAATAACTAAAATATACATTTTGTTTTATTATATATATATATATATATATATATATATATATATATATATATATGTTATCTCCAGGTACCTATCAAAACCATGACCATGGAAATCCTGTCAACTGCTCTCTTCATCAGTTTATTCAGGTTCATTGTTTCCCCCCCTGATTCTTACATGATTTGTGTCCTTTTTTAGGTTTGCTCTGTTTGCCCTTAGGGACAGGTGCAGGAATCTCTTCCTCCTCTTGGGGCATCTGAGCAACCTTCTGCAGGAAAGCCTTCTCCAGAGACTGAGCCATCAGGACGATGTCATCTGTTGGCTGTTATAAACAGACGAGTTTGAGATCACACTGCAGTCTCTAGACGATACCACTGATGCGAGTAATTGCTCCATAACAGGCTGGGCAGAAGACCTGAGCAACTTGATGGTGAGCAACAAAATAAATCCAAACTCTGAAAAGGTCCGAGCTTACAGAACTTTTTACCTAGAAATAAACGAACTGACTGACCTTGTTGTAGATGTAGCAGTTGGTAAACATGGTGTTAAAATCCTGTAAGCACTCGCTGGCACTGCGGTAATAATTGTTTTCCAGTCTTTTCTTGATAGTCCCCATATCCATGGGCTGTTTAATGATTTTGTAATAATCCTGCATGATATAATACAAGAATACAAGTCATTATTAAATCAGGAAAAACACACTCTTGAGTTTACACCCATTACTTGTGGTATAACATGCCATCTTATTTAAATGTTTAAACATACTCCAAACAGTCTATTCTAGAACAAGACCAAACTTACAGGCAGGTTGAGCTTGGTAGCGTCCACCGGCTCATGGAAAGGCCAGGCGAAGTGATGCCTCCACAGCGTCTTCTGCAAAGCCTTCTGGAGGAACTGCAGTTGGTTGGTCATGCGGCCCTGGCGAGCGGGGTCCCGCACAGAGGGTTGAGGGGGTCCGGATTGAGGAGCCTGTGGCAGAGCAGGTCCCTCAAACCCCTCGTACAGCAGCGACGGCTTGCGGATGCGTTTGCCGGGAGTGGAGATGGTCTGCTCCATCATCATGGTGACCCCCTGCATGCCGTCGCCCCCGCCCAGAGAGCTGCAGAGAACAGGAAATTGAGGGTGAGATCATACAGATAATAAACAAATTGCCAAACTATAAATAGAAATGGAACAATGAACAATTTTGTGACTAAATGAGATGAAACATGCATTAAGAATGAAAAGTCAACATAATCACAGTAGACTCGTCATGACTCAAACTCTGACTAAATAGCGCATTTTGCTTATGTGAACCAAGCATGAAGACACACTGCCTATTCAGCAGTTTATCTGTCTCGGCATGGGCGAGTTATGCTTGAACACATTCCAAACCCATACACCACTGTCATACTGGAAACCGGGGGCGGGGCCTTAAACAGACCTAATAACCCAGATCAGGTCATGTTTATGTGCATCTGAGGAATTAGCCAATGAGAAAGCTTAGTTTACCTTCATTTAAGGTTTGACAAGACAGGATATTGCAGCACAAAACCCTGAAATGTTGTTTCAAACATAGACATACTACAAGGAAATCATTTACTTAATATGAGTAAAAATACGCTCAGAATAAAATATATGAATATATATAAATAACACGGATGCACAGAAAAGGCATCCTAATCAAGCACCTGTAATCTATACAACATGCAAGCCTCAAAATAAATATTTTGAATTACCAATCAATTATTCCTGTCCTTTGGAACAATATAATTATTCACCAAAATGTGTTATTATTAAACGGTTAATAAATACAACATAGCCTTATCTTCCTCGTAGGTCCCTTCAAAAACTAAAAATGAAGCATTACTCCCGTTTTACTTCACTACTGTATTATCTCATTTAAATTGACTTTATATACCTCAGATATGAATTCTTCATTGCAAAAATGGTTTAGAACTTTATACTACCAGCATTTAATATATATATATATATATATACGTATATGAATTCTGAACTCATAGGAATGTAGGGCATTTAAATGCATTGGACACTTAAAAAAAAAATGCTGATGTTAAATTGCACTAGCCTTGGTAACTTTAGATTTCAAATACACTTTTTATATTCTGATAGTATTTAGAACCTAATTTCCTCCCTAAGACTTACCTTCTGAAGCCTAATTGTTGAACACTTTAAAGTGAACAAGTTGGTAGCATCCAATATGTTACATGTGCATCCTCTTGGGATTCATTCTCAGTGTATTTTGGGATTGCACAGATAGCTCATAACGATGCAACATTTGTAAAATCATTGCAGCAGTTACTTGATTTTAATAAGAAAACTACAGACACAAAACACTTGAGGTGGGTGTTCACTCATTCTGCAGAAATGTTGTTCTCATGCCTTCCAGCCAGTTTCTGTAAGTGAAGGTTTGCATACCTGCCCCAGTATGGACTCATTTAACAAACTGAAAAATAGACAAACTAAATGCAGACAGGCTGCTTCTACAGAAGTACACTTTGTAAATCTAAAACACATCTGTAAGCTTAAAATCTTCAGTCAAGTTGATAAAGCATATTAAGCAAATTTTCTAAACAACTCAAGAGTTGAATGTTTAATTTAAACAGTGCTGAATTATACAAAAATAAAAATAAAATAAAAATCACAGTGTTCACATTTAAGATTTTTATTTTCAGTCAAGTAAAATGTTGGTATACAAACAATGTTCTGGGGAAAAAATAAAAACAAATTATAGATATAATTATTCTGTCCCATCTAGTGCATGCTGGTTGGGAGGGGGGCAGACGGCAGGCTTCGTGCGGCTTCTTTAACTACTCGCGTTGCGTAGCAACCAAAAGCGAAACAACCCCACAAATTATTCAGTGTTGTGCCATTAGATTTCACAAATCAATGGCGCTCGCCACTAAAATAAGCCGCGGTGTGATCAAAGAGGCTCGAGCAGAGCTGAGGCCTCCACGCGTGTAAAATGTTGACAAAAGTCCACGTGGTTTCGAGGCGGAAGCGCAAAATAAAACGAGTTTCAGAATGACTAAAACGTTTGGCGAAACTAAAACTGGTCAACATGCTATCCATAAAGCAAGTCAAACAATCACATTATTATAACAAAAACAAAAATAACACCCGATGCTGAGATATATTTACTAGTCTTTGTAGTCAAGGCACCGCCTTGTGACCTAAATCTATACATACCACTGAAATATAAATATCGCATTGAAACATCAGATCGATATGGTGTTTATCCATAATGCTGGACAGTATCATAATCTACCGATCACAACCATATGAGTCACTGTAACACTCGCGAATAACTGATCGATGCATAATATAATGTATCAGAACACTTTTTTAATCTAACCACCCAAAACAAATTTCTGCATTTAATTTATAAAAACGAGTCGGCAACCACTATAACGAATAAAAATACTAGATAACACTAAACATATTAGATGCTGGTTGCTGTTAGCATTAGCCAACCATGCTAATTTCCCGTTCGCACCCCAGCACTGCATGCACAACGACAAACAATCCGTTATACAACTCAAAGGAGACTCAGATAAGAAAAGTAGGTTTGTATTGCTCAAACCTGAACAGTCTGAACACGGACAGAATATCTGTAAATAAACTAGCTTAACGTTATCTGCCCGTTTTATGGAGAGAAAGCGCGCCTGCGCACTAAACGCGGGCAGTGCTCGTTAAAAAAACAGACTTTAAAAACTTGAAGACTAGTCGCGTAAAGACATTGTAAAAAAATAAAAGTCTCCTACATCCCTACCATTAGAAAGTCAAAGTCAATGCAGTCTTAATACCCCAGGATTTCATTTGATGTTATCGCGACAGTTCGCAAGTGATTAAACTAAAATAATTCCGAAAGATGCCGAATTATGACAATATTCCAACAACATTTTCGTTCACAGAACAAGTGCAATGCCATTTACTCCAACCGGTACCTGTCAAAGGGCGGGCTAATGGCCGTCTCCATCGGGATGGATCCGGATTCTGTTTATAAACCGGTTTCGTTCGCGGATCCGAGTTTCGCGGCCTTGTTTTTCTGACTTCCTCGATCCTCCAGCTCAGAGCTACAATGAAATGGCGACGTTAAGGCTCCGCCCGACTTTTTATAAACCCATCGACGGCGCCATTGGCTGTTGTAACGCCATACGTACACGCCTACGCGAATTCTACAGGCCACTCTAGCTGTCAATCAAACAGGACACGCCCGCGCAACCCTTGGAACACAATTTGTGTATTTAAAGCAGATTATTACGCAAAAAGCACTTGCCTAAGCAACGCCACTGCTATAGATATAAGACTAAAAATCAGTAAAACATGTTAGCGAATAATTTAAAACACTCAAAGACACGGTAACGTTTGCAGAAACTGTGTTTCTCAAGAGTTGTGTTACGTCAACGCTCTTCGCTGATTGGCTGCTCAGAACTAAGGCGCGAGCATCGAGGGCAGGTTGGAAACACGCCATTGGCTCAGACGATTAGTCACGCGCAACAGACAAATGCAGCACACACACGTATAGTTCTCCTCGCTTTACAGCCTGCTTCTTATCCACTGCCTGCAAAATCACTAAAATACTACAAAAAACCTCCAACATCTGAAGGAAACCTCGTGATGTTGCTACATTTCCGAAAGTAAAACGAAAACCGCAACCCCCCGGGGCCTAAAAGAGCCAAAAACGATTTTACGTCTCTTTAAAAACTCGACTTTTTAACGCAGTGTAAATAAACACGTAGCCAACTCAGACCCAGTATTAAAACAAGCAAACAAAAAAGGCGATGCCCTTCTTTTCTGTGTCGATTCAAACATGGCCTACAAGGAGTGTCCTCCATAAAATGACGCAGCAACTTTGGTTCTTCAAACAACGACACGCAGTTGTTAAAACACGATTATATCGACAAAATATGTATAAAACTCACTAAGTTAGTCAGAAAATACATAAATATTCGAATTACGTTAGAAATTTACACAAAATCCAAGAAAAAAAAGACGTTTAGGCCAGCGTCGAGCTCTATGTACAAAACCCCAAATCATCTACAATACTGAAAATACGTTTGATTCCTACGATTTTTTTTTGTTTGTTATAATAAAAGGTCATCGTTATCAACAAATCTTGTCGAAGTTTCTACATCAGCCTTTTCACTTTTTTTAGAGGACACCTGAAATACACTGATTAAAATATTTATTTTACAGAAGCCGTTAACGAATGGTAAACACCTGAAAGTATTTTAACCTGAAACGACGATCTTTATTTTAAACATATTTTTAAGTTAAAATCGTTTAGGACCGCGGATTTTTTAGTAAAAATACACTGCCGCCCATCCCCCACTGCCAAGGTTACAGATTTGAAACAATGTCATAGATTGTGGGGAACAAAATACAACACTAAACCAGCCAAATTGTTCGTTGTCTATAAATTATTTAAACCAAAACGTCTAATTTAAATTATTAACAATGTTTTACAACAACTGAATTTTTTTTTTTCTAAAAATAAATCTAAATCTCTTAACATATACCTCTATCCAGATTAAGTGAATTGAAAATAAAAAGGAAAAGCAAAATATGTCGAATTCCTCATTGTTGGAAAAAATCCTGATTTTCTTCTTGTCTTCAGCCACGTTTCTTTATTCAACACATTTCCCTCAAACATGTCCGACTTCTTCTTCTTCCCCGTTCATTGGAGCGAAGTGGGGGCAGGGAGAGTCACGTGACAACCCACACAACGACTCGCGTGGCTCAAACTGGTTTTAAGCAGGAATTCCGCAAAACACTTCTTCTTTTTAAGATACACTGCACACGAGAGCATTCCCTAACTTTTAAAGACTCGATCTTTAAAAATCCATCAACTGTAAACTTGTAATTAGTCACAAACGTTGATAAATCCAGAACAAAGAAGACATGGCTGTCGTTGCCGCGCCATGATTGGATAAAGCCGATCACGTGTCTCGCAAACCATCGCGCCATCGCAAAAATTAAACCTGATTATTTTTGCACTGAGATTATCTCCTTGGATAATATAATCCGATTCCATTCGATTCCTTTCCAAATGCTCTGAATATTGGAATTCAGTTTAGTAAAACGCGTGGCAAAAAGTTTATTAGGAGCATGAGAAATCCATGTAATCAATAGCTTTCATCTCCCTTGAATGTAATCCTTTCTGCGCATGTGCAGTTTCATTCGACTCCCTTCCCCCCGAAACCTCACTGCTGGTTTGAGCTGAAATGGGAAACTTCTTCTGTGACTATTTATTTTGACTGATTACAAAATATTGCTACATTGATATTGGAAAGACGTTTTAGTAATAAGTCAGGCAAACAAGTAGGCCTACTTACAGTAAGCAAAGAGATAATATAATCATCACTTTTTTTTTAACACCAGGAAATATTTTTGGAAAAACAATTATTCTTATCCTAACCTATCCTTCTTTTTTCTTTCTTTCTTTCTTTTACAATATATATATATATATATATATATATATATATATATATATATATATATATATATGTGTGTGTGTGTGTGTGTGTGTGTGTGTACTGTGTAAAATATTTTGGAAAAACATGGTTTTTGAAAATTAAAAGTTATCTGTTTTTGCAAATGAACTCTTCATATGTATATACTGCCAAATATAAAATTTTATATATATATATATATATATATATATATATATATATATATATATATATATATATATATATATATATATATATATATATATAGTTTTATATTTGGCAAAATATCACTTAATTTTAAATAAGTAATTTTAAATGTATATGTATAAATAATAAATGTATTTTAATTTAAATGTAATTTACTTTTTTTTTTTAAGATATTTTACATTTAAATATCACCACATAGTTCTTTGACTTGTTCTACATGTAACAACATCCGTGAGAACAGCATGACAAATGGGAAAGCACACGCCTGGCCTGTCACTCATGTCCCACACAACTGAGCACAGACAACACTAACCCAGTCTGACTCAGCGTCACAAGGCAACTTGGCCAGCAGGGAAACGGTTGCTATGGAGGCTCTCGCTCACACACTCTTTCTTTTTCCTAATAGCTGGATGTTCTTGGCAATAGACACTGCACTGAAGGAAAGCACCCACTTTTACAGTGTAATGCTCAATGGTAAGGTGTTATTGGTTTGCATCTTTTGCAAAAAAATAAAAAAATTCCCAGTTAACTTCAGTATTTCATATCCTTTTCATTGCAATGTTTGAGCATGCTTGTGCATTTTTTTTTTACCCTCTAAAGCCTAACATGTGTGTGTTAAATGGAAATAGCTTATAGAACCTTTAAAGAAAATGTAAAAAAAAAAATGTTTTTAATACATCAGGCTTTTATGGCTCATAGTCTGATATAGTGAGAATATGGAGGTCAAACTTGAGGAAGAAGAAAACACCTAAATTCAGAGGCCCAAACTGAGCAAAAATATGTAATAGCGCAGATGTTATTAATACAGCCAAAAGGTAAGATGAAATTCTGATAGCTTGTATTGTAAATCAATGAAATTCTTCAAATAATATAACAGACTACTTACATAAGGTGCATATTAATGTCAGTTGTCACTCTATATGTGCCAATAATATGTGTTGAGATGATTTTTAAATGCTTAGTTTTATGATAAAAGCTCTGCAGTGTTTACTGTGGGAAGTTTTTATTGTGCGATAGAATAATTTAAAGATGAACAAATACATTTTCCTCAAAAGTCAGATGTGTCATATTTTATACTTACATTTTAACATGATTTTTCTAAATATTGATCATTTAAGGTGCTTCAGACCAGTATATGTTTATCTTGAAATATTTATATAAATATTATTTCTATATTTACTTTATAAATATTTAACAGAAAATGACACGTACCACAAGGTGGACATTTTTTAGCATTATACTAAAAGGTCTTTTACTTACTAAGAAGTATAAACTATCAGTCAGAGAACAGAAGGCATGTAGTAGATTTTGTACAGCAAGTTTTGATCATGTTGGTAATTTAGAGGTCTTAGAAATTAATGCATTTAATATGGGGGATGCATATAGGGTTAAATGTAAATACACCTTTGAAAATACATACAGTGTCTATAGAAAGTCTTCATACCCCTTCATTTTTTTTCCACATTTTGTTATGTTGCATTATGTTAAACTGCTTTAAATTACTTTTTTTCCCCACATAAATCTACACCCCACTCACCATAATGACAAATGATTTATCACAACTTTGCAAATGTATTAAAAAGGAAACACTGAAAAAATGACATTGCACAAGTCTTCATACCCTTTGTTTTGACACTTGAAATTTAGATCAGGAGCATTCCAGTTTCACTGGAGATGTTTCTATACTCCAACTGGAGTTAACCTGTGGCAAATTCAGTTGATTGGACATGATTTGAAAAGGCACACACACATATAAAGTTTAACAGCTGAAATGGATGTCAGAGCAAAAACTAAGCCATGAGGTCAAAGGAATGGCCTGCAGAGCTGAGAAACAGGATTGTGTTGAGACAGATCTGGGGAAGACTACAAAAAAAAAACTGCTGTGTTGAAGGTTCACAGGAG
This sequence comes from Acrossocheilus fasciatus, assembly GCA_036784905.1. NCBI lineage: Eukaryota > Metazoa > Chordata > Actinopteri > Cypriniformes > Cyprinidae > Acrossocheilus > Acrossocheilus fasciatus. Next base: position 5,514,256 of record CM071956.1, read on the forward strand.
CATTTGGCCTCCAAAATCATTAATGGATGAAGTTTGAAACAATCAGGACTCTTCCTAGATCTAGCCTCCTGGCCAAACTGAGCAATCGAAGGAGAAGGGTCTTGGTTAGAGAGGTGATCAAGACACTGATGGTCACTCTGGCTGAGCTCCATGATCTTATATGGAGATGGGAGAAACTTACAGAAGGACAAACATCACTGCGACACTCCACCAATCTGGACTTGATGACAAAGTGACCAAACTCAAGCTTCTCCTCAGTAAAGATACATGACACCCTGATTGGAATTTACAAAAATACACCCAAATATCTCAGACTATGAAAAAAAAAAAAGATTCTCAGGTCTGATGAACCTCAATTCCTTATTCATGTCTGAGGGAAACCAAGCACCGCTTATCACCTGCATAATACCATCCCAATGGTAAAGCATGGTGGCGGCAGCATCATCAGGTGTGTTTTTTTTTTTCAGCGACAGGGACTGGAGAAGTGGTCAGAGAAGACAGAAAGCTGAATTCAGCTATATCCTTAATGAAAACCTGATTCAGGGTGCTCAGAACCTCAGACTGGGCTGAAAGTTCACCTTCCAACATGACAATCACCCTACGCACACAGCCAAGACAATGCAGGAGTGGCTTAGAGACGACTCTATGAACGTCCTCGAGTGGCCCAGCCAGAGCTGCGACTTGGAACCAATCAGACATTTTTGGAGAAACCTATAAATGGCTGTCCACTGATGGTCCCCAGCCAGCCTGACAGAACTTGAGATGATCTAAAGAGAAGAATGGCAAAAACAAAACAAAACAAAACAAATGCAGATGTGCAAAGCTTGTTGCGTCATACCCAAAAAGACCTGAGGCTGTAATTGTTGCCAAAGTGCTTCGAATAAGTTTTGAGTTAAGGGTATGAAGCAATGTCATTTTTTGTCAAATTTGTCAAAGTTGTGATAAATCCGGTTTTTGCTTTGTCATTATGGTGAGTGGGGTGTAGATTTATGTGGGAAAAAAGTGATTTAAAGCAGTTTAACATAACGCAACATAACAAAATGTGAAAAAAATGAAGGGGTATGAAGACTTTAGGCACTGTATAAGCTATTGTTCCTTTCCATTCAATAATGATTTAAGCAGCAGAGTTACGTTATTGTCAGACAAAGCCTTCTTTAAAAAAAAACATATTTTCCAAATAAAATGTTTACCCTAGAATCAGTTTCAGTCCATCTTTTTTTTACTGAGGCATGTCTGACACTACTGCAATGACTGCTAGAAACTCATTCTTTGAGGACTTTTTTGTGACGTCACTAGCTATAATTGTGGAGCTATCAAGAGTGATTCTCACAGCCATTTGCACTTCTATTCTGAACGCAGACACAATGAACCCCAATAGCTCTACTCTGCACAGGTGTGAAGTGTTGCTATGCAAAAACGTTGTTGCATTATATCACATTTACCTCTGAAAAGATGTGTGGAAATAAAGATGAGCCAAACCCATTAAACACTTTGGTTGGCCTTTTGAGTATAATTCCCTTAAATGTCCTGATAAGAGAAATGTTTTCCTTTGACCTGACTTCTGCACTAAGATACCTAAATACAGTAGTTTTAGTCCATTTATTTTTGCTTTCTCAGATGTGTTATATGAGACATCAGAGTGGTATATGAGACATTATCATAATACCCCCCCCCCCCCCTTTCAGTGTGTGTCAGTGGCATATGTATTTCAATATGCCGTCAGATATTTTGCTGTAACTCAGAAAGGGAAGCACAGCAACAATTCAAGCTATAGTACACACAATGCATCAACACTGAGCCAACCAAAGTTAACAGTTATCAGATTCCACCAGGCATTATACAATCACTTTTGCATTAGGCAGAAGCTACAGTGGTGGAGGCAGATGAGCAGCAATTCACTGGAAACAGGAAAACCACCATTGTTATATATCTAAGTGAAGCTTTTTGACTCATGTGAGCTTCTGACTGCATCAAAATAGTGAGAGGTGATTTATTTCTTTACTAAGAACAGTTCTTAATTGTGCCATGTCAACTATCAGGATGACGAACAAACAAAACTGAAAAAAAAAAATTCAGAATATAATACTTTGGATAATACTAATACTTTTAGCATATTCTAGAATATAATCTGGAATTGAGATTGTAGAATATGATTTTTCTCCACATTTTATTTGTGATGTCAGCACAGCATAGCGAGATTAGCTGTCGTTAAGTGTTTAAATCAAAGTCAGAGTATAAAAATACTTATAAAAGCAGTAATACTTTTAGTGTTATAATAGGCCTATATAATACCTTTGCATAATTTGCCACATCCGGGAGGAGATTTTATTTTGTGTACAACAGTGACATCTAGTGTTTATGATGGGAATCATCAGAAACTTCAAAATTCAGCCTTGTGTGTAAATGTGTAGACTAGAACAGACTCTTTTCCACATTTGAGATCGTTCTGATCGAAATACAGATTTAAAATCATAATAAGATATAGTTGAATAGCTATGTTTTTGAACTCAAATCCTTGCATTGACAGGAAACACTAGCATCTAACAATGCCTTGGAAAAAACTGTTAATCTTAAAAAATAAAGCATAAACATAAACCTAAATAGGAAATAAAACAGTTCTCGAATAAGCATGTGTCCTAAACTCCTGAAACATTTGTGTCTCATATTTTAGAGCAGTCAATGCAATTTGGGAAAGAAATCAATCACATCTGTGTGTGTGTGTGAAAATATTCAGATGTAACCCCCTTTGTAATTTAATTTCACATTTTTTCGTAATTTCACAGGGAACATTCTCTAAAAGACAGCCTGTCTTTATCAGAAATGTCCTGTTCACTTTCACACAGTTACACACCTGGTTAAGGGTCTCAAGGGCACCACGGTGGGATTGAAGAGGAGCGGGGAAATGCTGTTTTTTCACAGCTAAAAAAACAGCTAAAATCTAACACGCACTTAAATGCAGAAAAACTTTTACTGACATAAGATTATTTTAGAGTAAAATATCATATAATACATGTTACTTTTTTCTAATGCTTTGTTCATAATATGAATGCAAAATCTTGTTCCATTGTATTTTAAATTTGGTTGTAGGACCATAAAAACATTTTCAAAATTAGTAAGTGTGTCATTTACCTCAAACATTGCCTTTGATTTTTTTTTTTTTTTTTTAATATTCATATTCTCTTCCCTCAGATGCTCTGAAGAGGTGGAGTGTTGGATTACAAATTTATGAAAAGTTAAATCTAGGTTCCAGTGTAACAGTATATAAACTGAAGAAGTAATGTACATTGTATTTAGCATTTATGGTGAAGATGATGACATCAGATGAACGACTGTGATATACAGAGTTTGTAGCAAGAGGTTCCCGTCAGTTCCTGTTCTCTTATTGTAAGTCAAATGAGCCAGATTACTGAGACTCTCACCTTTTGTTTGTAACGGCTTTTGGCTCGCTGCCCCAATCTTTGGGCAGTTATGCTGATTGGATTAGGACTGGTTTAATGGGGCAGATTGCTACCTGAATACTGTATTTGCATGCTTTGTTTAAGGTCGTCACCCGGTGCTTTGTTTCCATTCCTAAGCATTGCCCCCTAAATGTTCTCAATAAAGAGTAACTTCTGTATGAAAGATATCCCAACGTCTCCTGGTCTCTGCTTCGATGAGGAAAAAGTTCCCTACAGGAGCCCCAATAATACTCCGACATTAATGCAGCAATGGCAGAACACCTGAAGCATGCTCCAGGAAGAGCTGGGGGGTGGTGGATATAAAAGTTGAGCCATAAACAACTTTCACAGACTCTAAAAACATGTACATATGTGTTAACCATATTCCAGTATTTTTTGTTGTTTACTTGTTTCATTTATGGCTGTTTAACAGTAATGCAAGACTGTTAGGAAAAAAATGAGTACTTCCATAGCTGTGACTTCCATGCATCAATGGTGGAACACATGAACCACACTCCTGGAAGAGATGGTGGTTTCTGGACAGAGAAAATGAGATTTTTTTTTTTTTTTGAAAGACTCTAAAAATAGTTACATATCTGTTAAGTATGATCCTGTACTTTTATTTTCTTGTGTAAATAATGGCTGCTTAAAGGGATAGTTCACCCAAAAATGAAAATTCTGTCATTGTTTACTCACCCTCAAGTAGTTCCAAACCTGTATGAATGTCTTTGTTCTGCCGAACACAAAGGAAGATATTTTGAAGAAAGTTTGAAACCAGGCTGTTGTGGGGCACCATTGACTTCCATTGTAGAAAATGCTACAGATTTAGAATTAACCACATTCTACTATTTTTATTTTCTTGTTTGGATAGTAGCTGTTTAACAAATGGAAGACATTTTTCAAAAATTGAATATTCACAATAAAATATGTTGTGCTAAATTACAACACTATTCAGTAACACTTTATAATAACTGCACACTATGAATCATTAGTTAATCATTAGTAAATAGTCAATTCATTATTTATAAAGCATTGCTACAAAATTAATAGGCACTAGTAAGCAGTTTATAAATACAGCTATAAATGTTTTGTTCTTGAGCATATCTATAATGTTTAATAATTGTATTTTCATACTTTATTAATGATCAATTTATCATTTCTAAATTATTACGTTATTTACAAACCAGTTATTTAGGAGTTGTCAGTGGTTCATAAGATCATTTAGAAAGTGTAAGTAAATGATTAATAAACTATTTAAATCTTATTATTTAGACACATGATAATAGTTGCTCAGTGTGTTAATAAATGCTTTATTAACACATATTCCTGCTGTAATTCATGATTAAGTCAGGTAGTTATAAAACATTTAGTAGTTGCCAGCCATCTATTTTTGTGAGCTCATCTAAAGTGAGGACTATTCATACCCTGTAAAGCATTTACAAAGAAGATTTAAAGACTCATTTATCTCCCAAACAGACAAGTTAAACAAACACAACACCGAGGGATACAGAAAACAGAAACATTTTTTTCAAGATGCAAAAATGAAACTTTACAACTAAAAAGAAAAATTAAAGTGTACAGTTGGACAGTTTCATTTTTATTTTTCATCTTGAAATAAATATTTTTGAGTTCTGTATCCCTCTGTGTTGTGTTTGTTTATTTTTTTTCTGTTAGGAAGATAACTGAGCCTTTAAATCTCCTTTGTAATGCTTATAAATCAAGAACAAGACATTTATAGCTGTATTTACAAACTGCTTACTAATGACTATTAATGTTGGGACAATGCTTTATAAAGGATGAATTGACCATTTACTAATGCTTACTTAATGATTCATAGCGTGCAGTTATTATAAAGTGTTACCCACTATTCTTCTTGTTTAAGTCCACAAATAATGACTGGACCGATTTTGGACCTTTTTACAACCTTTGTCAAGTTCAGATGTGTAAACCTCAAGACATAATTTAATGCCTTTCACGATGTTACACAATGGGTGTGTGATTATTTTATATGCAGGCTTATATACTTAACCCTCTTAGGCTCCTTGGGGTCAATATGACCCAAATCGACATTTCTTTAGTTAAAAAATGTTTCCCTTCATCTCAGTGGAATACGATTTTGTTACTTTTCAACATTTTCTATCTGTATTCACATAAAAAAAAAGAGCTTGATTCGGTTGTTCTGAAGGCATGTAATTTTTTTTTTTTTTACTAATAAGGTCTTTGGGGTCAGTATGACCTCAATTGAAAATGAATGGGAAATGCGAAAAAACCTATATATTTTTTTTAATTTGTGAAAAAATAATAATAAATCCAGAATAAGTCTGAAAATTTTCACACAGAAAAGAAGGCCTGGTACTAGATCACAAATGCAATGTAGAAAAGACATGCTCACTCACATGCACACACACACACACACACACACACACACACACACACACACACACACACACACACACACACACACACACACACACACACACACACACAGAAACACACACGTGTGACTGCAACAAAGAGCATTTTTTATAGAAATTGGCAAATAAAATCAATAAATTCTGCATAAATCTGAAAATGTCCACACAAAAAAAATAAAGCCTGATACTAGAGCACAAATGCAAAGTGGAACGAGCATACTCACTCACATACGTACACTGTACTTACTGTATGTGCTATTGTCCTACACCAACCCTACACCTAAACCTACCCCTTACAGGACACTTTCTGCATTTTTACTTTCTCAAAAAAACTCACTCTGTATGATTTTTAAGCTTGTTTCCTCATGGGGACCTAAAAAATGTCCCCATAAGGTCAACGTTTACTGGTTTTACTATCCTTGTGGGGACATTTGGTCCCCTCAATGTAGCATAAACAAGGACACACACACACACACACACACACACACACAAACAAACACACACACACACACACACACACACTATCTCTTACACATACCCACCATTCATATCTGCTTATTGCAGTTGTTGTTTTTTAGCTTAGCTTAGTTTAGTTTTTTTTTTTTTTTTTTGGTTTTATTTATATTTATGTAAAAAAAAAAGGTTTTATTTTACTTTTTAGATTGAAATAAATATGTACCTGCAACCACGTTTTAGTGACAACTTGTGTGGCATTTCTGCAAATTTATGTGGCATTATTGCAAAAACGGGCACTTCAAAATACATCAAACAACAAAAACAAATTCTAAACTTTGGCAAAAATACTGTTTTTAATGTATTTTATAATGTTTCAATATATACTTACAAAATATATATATCAGAAAAGTTGTGAGAGGAGCAGTTGACCACTTCCAGAAAAATGAATGGCTCTCTATGGGCCTCTGCTGGATATATATGGTCATTACACTATTCTTTCAAAAACTGTTATTCCTACAAGTTTTTCTCTAACCACCGGATGGCAGAATTGTACACCTAACACCTAGATCAATATCCAGAAACAATTTAAATTCAATTTAGATCATAATTTAAGAGATTTATTCATAATAATTTAATATTTCACATGCAAGCTAATGGTGTAGTTGAGGATTTTTGAGGTAAACAGGTACAAAAGTACTTCATATCTCCCAAAACAGAGCATTAATGTATAGATGAGAAGTAAACAAAAAAAAAGATATATTATTTGTATAATTAAAAATATATAATTTTTTTACAATTACTCTTTCAATTTTGGGGTCATATTGAACACAAAGGACACTAGTGTAAACAGGAAAACAAGTGCTTATGATTAAATGAACACAAAATAGACATCCAGAAGATGACACATTTAGACGTGCAGAAAAGACGTGCAGAAAAGACGTGTAATTCACGGCCAGAAGACATCAAAGACATCGGTTCAATTTTCATTTTGGATATATTTTTTTCAACCATGACAGGACATGTCGGAGGGACGTCTTTTCAACGGTCATTAAAAGTCCATTAAACGTCCAAATGTTTGTTGGGTAGTGATACACCACCGCTCAGCTCTGAAGCGAAAGCATGAATTAATGCGGTGCACCTCTCAGGCCGCATTTACACTGCATAGTTCAATGACCCTATCGCTAAGCCCCGCCCCCCTTAGTTACTGTTGCTCCCTCGGAAAAACAAACAGAGTAGCTCACTGTCTTACACTGATAGCTGCAGTGTGAAAACCTTGTCCCACAATGTTTTTGCACAATTTGCACACAGAAGGCCACCAAATGGGAATTAAATATTCCATGGAGGGATTTATAAAATATTTAAAAATAAATATGGTGGGTAACTCGGAGGAGGGTTTACAGATCACAATGCGAGCGGGAGAAGTCTCATATTACGGTCGGTCATCACGATCGCGGATGACAACATGCAGGATCAGCACTGTTCATGTATCACAGGCAGGGTACGATTAAATTAATGTACATTTAACCAGTTTAATATGGAAAGGCACTGAAATGTAGACCTTCGTTTATGTGTTTTTGACCTATGTAACGGGGTGAAGAATCACACGACAAGTTTGGCTCGGTAAAAGCCCCGAAGGGTGCGTTTATTGAACAAACTGTGACTGTGAGTCCAAGGTGAGTCAATCCGTGTGGTGCAACCTGTTTCCTCCGTGAATCCGAGTGCTCGGGTGTGATGGGTCCAGTGCTGTGCGGGAAGGTCCTGGCTGGCCGGTTACATGCTGCTCTCTGTAAAGACAATGAGAGGAATTTCAGTAGGTTGTCTTCTGGAGACATGTTTCATGTTTGACTCGGCCGCCTATAAAGCTGGCCCTTGATTGGGCTCAGCTGTGACTGGCCAGCCCGTGCTGATGACATGCAGGTGTTCCTCGTTCGTTTCCAGATCTTCCAATGTTTCTCTATGGCGCTGAAACCTAAAGATGTCCGAGTTCTGCTGCCCGTGTACATGATACTCAACTGCCATTGGCTAGTCTGCGTTCGAGGGGAGGGGTTTACCAGATTTTTTTCCTCCGATTTTTTCCTCCCATGTGGCAAAGATCGGTTCCCCTTCAATTTGGTCAGTCTTGCTATGGGAAATACATTTTCCTCGAATACTACTGAAGCCTTATTAAATCACGCCAGTGAAAAGCGCAAGAAATATGAGCAGGAATCCCACTCTATACAAGGCAGTGCTTGTACGTCATCCATTCAGAATTTTTTCCTTCAGCAAACCTTCTACGAGAAGCAAGAAGCCTATCAAACAAGACTACTCACCATGATCTACACGCTGCAGCGGACACGTCTTCTCTTCCCCTGCTGTGTTCCGGTGAGTTTCGGATTCAAAGATGACTCGTGATTGCCTCTCCTGTGCAGAGCCAATCGAATCTTCTGATGGCCACGAATCGTGCGTCTTCTGCCTGGGTCACGCCAAGGTCGAGCGATCGGCTGCAATATGGGGAACCTTGTGGTGCTAGATCGTGACCTGTGGCTGACTCTGACCGAGTTGAAGGACTCGGAAAAGACGGCCCTTCTGGACGCTCCCGTGAATCCCTCAGGTCTCTTCGGAGCAGCGGTGGAAACGTTCACGGAGCGCTTTGTTGTAGCGCAGAAGCAGTCGAAAGACCATTAGTCACTTCCTGCCAAAGCGCGCCGGCACGAAATCTCCCGCGCGTTCCCGCTCCTTTTCAGCGCTGCGTGTGGGAAGACAACAAGCCTCCTCTGCTGCTGTTCGGTGCAAACATGAGCCTGCAGGAAGCATGGCAGGCACTGCCAGGGGTATCAGAGTGTTTTATGAAATCAATAAAGAACGGCTACACGCTTCAGTTCTTCTGCAGACTGCCCCGTTGTGTTAATTTCCACTGTACAGGAGTGGAGTGCCTCAGTTCTGCGAGAGGAAATACACAACCTCCTTACAAAGCGCGCTGTAGAGGCAGTGCCCCTCACAGACCGCTAGAGCGGCTTCTACAGTCATTATTTTCTGGTGCCAAAGAAAGACGGAGGACTCCGCCCAATCTTGGACCTGAGGCCGCTGAATCGCACGCTCAAAGCGCTCGTTCAAAATGATTATGCTGAGACAAATCCTCTCACATATCAGAACGGGAGATTGGTTTATCTCCGTGGATTTTAAGGATGGATATTTTCACATTCAAGTAGCCCCCCACTACAGGCGCTTCCTGAGATTTCCATTTGAGGGGACAGCGTACCAATTCACGGTCCTGCCCTTTGGCTTATCCCTGGCCCCTCGTACATTTAAGGAATGCATGAGCGCTGCTCTCTCTCCTCTGAAACAGAGTGGAATGCGCATCTTGAACTATCTTGACGACTGGCTAGTCTTAGCCCAATCAGAGAGCGCGCTGCTCAGCGACAAACTCGGACTCCTCGCTCATGTTCAGAGCTTAGGACTGACTGTAAATATGCAAAAGAGCATGCTGGTACCGAGCCAGAACATCTCCTTTTTAGGAGTGGAACTGAACTCAATCAATATGCGAGCGCGTCTGTCAGAGGAGCGCTGACAAAAACTGATCAGTTCTCTCGCAGTCTTCAAATTAGGGTGTTCTCCCCCGCTGAAATGCTTTCAGAAGACGCTCAGCCAGATGGCTGCTGCCTCGACATTGTGCAATCTAGGGCTCCTACATATGCGACCGCTTCAGCTCTGGCTAAAGAGCCAGGTGTTACAGAATGCATGGCGCACGGGCACCTTGCGCATCAAAGTGACGTGCAACTGTTTGCATAAGCTGAACCCTTGGCGTGATAGGACTCTGTATCGCCGGGGTGTTCGTATTGGCCAAGTGATCAGGAGAAAGAATGTTACGACAGATGCATTGAGCACGGGCTGGGGAGCCGTATACAATGGCAGTCCAGCCTTCGGGACATGGTCAGAAACTGAGAAGTCATGGCATATAAACTGTCTGGAGCTCCGTGCTGTACACCTAGCGCTCAAGTGCTTTCTCCCAGACATTCTTCAACGTCACGTTCTCATCAGGACGGACAGCATGACAGTGGTAGCGTTTATAGACGGTTTCATCGGGCGCACGCACCTGGACCAAAGTTAACTTCCGGTCCGTGTTTGTTTATCGGTCTTGTTAGTGGTGCCGGCTACAAACACAGTTAAAGTTAAAGTGATGAGTAATGAAGCTGGGCTCAGGTTGTTGTGCTGTGGGATGTGTTTCACATACATTTAATTATTTGTGGCGACCCCCCACGATATCAAAACTGACCGATTTTCCAAAAGGCTTCGTTGAATAAACATGAGCACGTAATGCACGTTTAAAAATCAAAACGAGGCACAGGTGTTTTTATATCACTGTATGTCTGAAGGAACACGGTCTTTAGAAAATATTCGATGTCATTTTCATTTCATCTTGCATGTTATATGCCTGATAAAGCAGCGTTTGTAAGCTCAGCGTTGCTTTGTGTAACGTACAGCCCAACAGCCGTTTCCGGGGAAACCTGCTTTAAAGCGCCTCCTGCTGGCAGAGAATGAATTTGCATTTTTAATAAGTCCGTCCAAGTAGTTATCGCTGCATTTCAGTCCGTCTGATTTACGCAGCAAACATATTTTGCATGTTATCAAAACATAATCTACTCTAGAGGGACTTAGCTGTTGTTGCTGATTGTATTTGGATGTCTAACGGAAGTTAAGTTAGGGCCACTAAAGCGCGCATGCGCAGTAACGTTTGTTTGTGTTGTTGCCGTTGAAACCGTCTATAAATCACCAAGGTGGTGTGAAATCGCGACCACTGCTGCAACTGGCGAGAGACCTCCTTCTATGGGCAGATCAACACCTCCTCTCCATCCGGGCAGTACATGTCCCTGGACGCCTGAACTATGGCGCAGATGTCGAGGGGTGGGGTAATCCTCGGGGAGTGGAGATTACACCCTCTGACAGTCAATATGATTTGGAGTTTATTCGACAGGGCGGAGGTGGATCTCTTCGCATCAGCAGAGAACACTCACTGCCCGCTGTTTTATTCACTGACACACTCTCCCCTAGGAGTGGAAGCACTAGCTCACAGCTGGCCGAAAGTACGCAAGTATGCCTTTCCTCCAGTGAAACTTCTGCCTCGCGTGCTTTGCAAAATCAGAGAGGAAAAGGAATCTGTTCTATTAGTGGCACCGAAATGGCCCAATCAGCCATGGTTCCCAGAACTGGTGGAGATGCTGGTAACTCCCCCGGTGGACTATCCCACTGAAGAGAGACCTCCTCTCTCAAGCACAAGGAACGATTTGGCACCCAAATCCAGAGTGATGGAGCCTTCATGTCTGGCCACTCGACGGAGCTTGCCAGTAATAGATGCACTTCCTCAGCGCGTGTTGAACACTATCTCTGAGGCTAGGGCTCCTTCCACGAGGCGTCTTTACGCACATAAATGGAGAGTTTTTTCAAGTTGGTGCGTATCGCGGGGCGAAGACCCAATCAGCTGTTCAATACCAATAATCCTTGTCTTCCGTCAAGAGCGATTTGATAGTGGTCGTATGCCATCCACATTGAAAGTGTATGTGGCCGCTATAACAGCCTTTCACGCGCACGTCGAAAATCGCCCGATCGGCAGAAATGACCTGATCATACGATTTTTAAAAGGAGCAAGAAGGCTGAACCCCTCCTCGCCCTTCTACTCTACCCACTTGGGACTTGTGCTTGACGCTCTCATGGGACCCCCATTCAAGCTCATACAATCAGTGAGCTTACAAGTGCTTTCTCTCAAGACAGCACTCCTGCTCGCTTGCCTCTGTTAAGAGAATTGGAGACCTACAGGCGCTTTCAATTGATGACTCGTGTATTGAATTCGGACCAGGTGATTGCAGACTCACCTTGAAGCCTAGAAAAGGTTATATGCCTAAAGTGCTTTCGACTCCATTTAAAGCGCAGGTCATAACACTATCTGCTTTCCGTCCCGGAACACCGACTAGACAGTTATTAGTATGGTTTGGTGGATGTACAAAAGGCCTGCCTGTGTCCAAGCAAAGGCTGTCACACTGGATCGTCGACGCAATTGCTTTGGTTTATAGCTCTAAGGGCGTGGAATGTCCTATAGTGGTTCGGGCCCACTCAACCCGCGGACTCACGTCCTCGTGGGCCTGGGCAAATATCATGTCTATTCAGGACATTTGTATGGCAGCAGGCTGGTTGTTACCCAGCACTTTCGCGAGGTTGCATAACCTAGATGTGTCGTCGCTTGCCTCGCATGTGCTGTCAGTGCGAGTAAGGCTTCAGTAGTATTTGAGGAAGATGTATTTCCCATAGCAATGTCTCATTCCCTCATTTCAGGGAACCGAGGTTATGTTAGTAACCGAGAGCGATATGGCCCACGACTGTGTAAGCAGGAAAAAAAATCACATGTATTCCAATATTCTCCGATCGGTTTCAGGCCTCATTCATATGTGGAAATAAATCAGATATGAATCAGATACGTGCATTTACTGCAGTCAAGCCAGCCGCGGCTTGAAAATACACAGTCAAGCCAGCCGCACTTTTTTTTGGTTTGCGCGTCTAATCGGTATGGTGCTGGGAGCGGTCAAAATGGATGTAAAGAAGCTGTCATAATTGCGTTTCCTTTGTAGCTACATTTGCTGATATTTTCAATAGATTGCTGTTCACGGTGACCCAAATATGTCTACATTAAACGTAATTTAACCCTAAAAAGACCATAAAGCGACATCAGAATATGTATTTATTGCTATTTTATAATTTTATATCATGACATAAATAATACAATTTCAGGATTTTTTTAATGACTTGAACATTGAATTAATGTTTGTGAATACATTTTTTTGTACATTAACATTTGTATTGTACAATTATTAATATACATCATTTATCAATGTTACTATAGGCTACATATGTGTGTGTGTGTGTACCTTTCAACTGATACTTGTTTAGAGTGACTATTACTGTATTAATTTTCAAGTTAAATCTACTGTACAATGTCTGTACAAATTAATGGCAAATCACTCCAAATCTCCATGTGCATTCACACATTTTCTCATAATTACTTACTCGTAAAAAGCTTTCCTTAATAGGTTTGCTCATTCTTCCAACTGATTCCTGTTAACAGTGACCCTGACTATTATTGTAATAATTTTCAAATATTTTTACTGTATGGTTTTTGAGAAAATGAAAGGCAAATTCACCACAAGCATCTAAGTGCATAAGCACTTTGACACCATGTCCCATTTCAAACACTCATATAAATATTTCCTTCAGAGGTTTGCTCTTGCTTTCAACTAATTTTCAACTGAACAGGAATAAATTAAAAGAACGTGCAAACCTATAAAATAAACACTTTTACGAGTGTTTAAAAATGGGAAATGGTGCTGCACTTAGATGCCTAGGGTGAATTTGTCTTTAATTTTCTTCAAAACTATACAGTAAAAAGACTTAAAAATTAATACAGTAATAGACTGGGTGGCTGTGAACAGGAATCAATTGAAAGAACAAGCAAACCTATAAAGGAAAGATTTTTTTATGAGTGCTTGAAAATGGGATATGATGTAAAAGTGCTAGAATACACACACACTTAAGGTGAATTTGCCATTAATGTCCTCCAAATCTGTACAGTAAAATGACTTGAAAATTAATACAGTAATAGTCAGGGTCACTGTGAACAGGAATCAACTGAAAGAACAAGCGAACCTACAAAGGAAAGATTTTTATGAGTGTTAGAAAATGGGACGTGATTTAAGTGTTAGAATGCTCTTCCACACTTGGGGTGAATTTGCCTTTCATTTTCTCCAAAACTATACAGCAAAAATATTTGAATATTATCACAGTAATAGTCAAGGTCACTGTGAACAGGAATCAGTTGATAAAACAAGCAAACCTATAAAGGAAGGATTTTTATGAGTGTTTGAAAATGGGTAATGGTGCAACTGCTAGAATGACACTGCAAAGATGCACTTAGATGCTTATGGTGAATTTGCCTTTTATTTTCACCAAAACTATACAGTAAAAATATTTGAAAATCAGTGCAGTAATAGTCAGGGTAACCGTGAACAGGAATCACCTGAAAGCAAGAGCAAACCTACAAAGGAAATATTTTTATGAGTGTTTGAAAATGGGACATGGTGTAAAAGTGCTTATGCACTTAGATGCTTGGGGTGAATTTGCCTTTTATTTTCTCCAAAACTATACAGTAAAAAATATTTGAAAACTATTTCAGTAATAGTCAGGGTCACTGTGAATAGGAATCACCTGAAAGAAAGAGCAAACCTATAAAGGAAAGATTTTTATGAGTGTTTGAAAATGGGTGATGGTGCAACTGCTAGAATGCACTTTGTTTTTTGGAGTGATTTTGCCATTAATTTTCTCCAAAACTATACAGTAAAAATATTTGAAAACTATTTCAGTAATAATGAGGGTCACTGTGAACAGGAATCACCTGAAAGAAAGAGCAAACCTATAAAGGAAAGATTTTTATGAGTGTTTGAAAATGGGACATGGTGTAAAAGTGCTTATGCACTTAGATGCTTGGGGTGAATTTCCTTTCATTTTCTCCAAAACTATACAGTAAAAATATTTGAAAATCAGTACAGTAAGAACGCATTTGGTTTTAATTACTAAAAAAACACAGACGATGTGGCATGCTTAATATCTAGCCTACCACCTGAGTATTATTTCACTCGCAAGCTTTCAGCGGAGCTGAAGATCATAAGATCCTGAAGAATTTGTTCTATATAATTATTTTGTTGTATAGACGGAACTATTGCATTAAAAAACGTTTCTATGTGAATTCAATGTCCATAAATTAAACTCAATGTACTATTCAAATTGATTTGTGATGTCATGTATGCTATTTTTGGATTGTTTCACCAAGTGCAGTGTAAAATGCACACATCGGATACGGGTCACTTTTAAAAGAAATGTAAGCACGTCGTCCAAAAACACGGATCTAGTCACAAAATCGGAATTGCATCAAGACCTGCAGTGTAAATGCAGCCTTATAGGCTACTCACGCTGTGATCAGCGGCAGCTGGATGCAATAATCGCATGCCAATGTCCTTTGGCTCGAAGTGGATTGGTCTCTCTGTAGCTATCCCAATTTCGTCGGTCATCCGACGTGACTCGGAGTGACCGACTGAAAGGAAACGAACCTTTTCGAAGCATCACAAAATGATTCATTGATTCGAAGCGCTCGAAACACCACACGCTGACGCCTGCTGGTCAAAACTGTGAAAATACAACAAAACCTCAGGCTAAAACACGCATAACACAGCTTTTAAAACCCATTGCAAATGTTTTATTGAAAGTATAATACTTTAAATGCAATAAAAATAATACAATACCATTAAATATGATGTGTCTGTATATGTGGTTTTTAAAATATTTTTTATTAATTTGCATGGCTTGTTTTGTTTGTTTTACCTGTCACAAACCGCACCTCTGTGGCTCTCTCCGATCGCCACCGGAGGGCACCCTCACCAGAGTACTAATTCTATCATGGACTGCATTACCCACATTCCCCGTACCTTGATCTGATTACCTACCCCAGGTGTTTGTCATTTCCAGTCCCTATATAAGCTGTGCTCTTCTCTGCAATCACTGCGAAGTATTGTTTGCTCTGGCCACAATTTCTGAGTATTTTCTTCTGATCAATTGATTCCCCGTGTATTGACCCAGGACTGTTTACGTTTCTCTGATTGCCTGCCTGTTGCCTTTTGGACCCTTGAGCTTGCTTCCCCGTCTTTGATTCTCTGCTGCCTGCCCCGACCTTAGCCTGATATCTGGTACTGCTTTTGGATTGTGTTTTGTCATTCACTACGCTGTTGTATTGACCCTGCCTGTCTTGCACCATTAAAGTTTTATCGCAAATGGATCCAAACGTTTCTGACCATTCATCACATTACCGAGAGGTTGAGGCCAGTAGGAGACTGTTAACTACTTATCCTTTTAATTGCACAAATGTGCCACATGTAACCTGGTGCAGCCAATGAAGATGAGATTCAAAGCTCCTGGCCGCACGCTGTGTTACAGGGTGAATTCAGATAATCTGGGACTTTTTTTTTTTTTTTTTTTTTTTTTTTTGCAATTTTGACTTCTGCGATTTATTTCAATGTCTAACACATTAGACTTTTTTGACATCCCTAAGATATTTTCTAAACACACCACAAGAAAGATTGTAGATATTATACCCAGAGGAAACATGCCACACCTATTAGTGTTTTTGTGCCAAAAAAATACATTAAAATAAATTAAAATTATAATCTGGGACGTATGTATTAGGCCTAAAAAAGCTTATATTCACCATACTTTATGCATGCCAAACACAATATCACTAATTTTTAAAAAGCATTATGAAAAAAATGACAAGTACAGAAATCTCAATAAGAAAATGTATATTCCAATATCAGGAAAAATTATTTCTTTCTAATTCATTTAAATCTCTATTAAAATGGTTTAACATTTGTTTAACATTGTATTAACATTTTTAAAAATCAACTAAAATTTAAGTAACAGCAAGCAACAATTTGATTAAGGGATTACTCTTATTCATTTGGTTATTCAAATTCTCCATTCTATTAAAATTGGGGCTACTCGGGGAGCAAACACTCCTTGCAGGTGATATATATATATATATATATATATATATATATATATATATATATATATATTATATATATATATATGAATACGTTTACCAGATTCCATCTCTGTAGCATCTCTGGTTTAACTGCTAGCTACACTCTTAAAAATAAAGGTGCTTCACGATGACATAGAAGAAACGTTTTGTCTAAATGGCTCCATAAAGAACCTTTAACATCTGAAGAACCTTTCTGTTACACGAAAGGTTCTTTGTGGCGAAAGAAGGTCACTCAGATTATAAAAAGGTAAGAAAGAGACGGTTCTTTAAAGAACCTTTGACTGAATGGTTCTTTGTGGAACCAAAAATGGTTCTTCTATGGCATCGCTTGAAGCACCTTTATTTTTAAGAGTGTACTGTGAATTTATGCTAATTTTATAACCTCCTGTAATTCACATATACACCCATTTCTCACTATGGCATATTAGCCCTTGTCAATACTTATAAAGTCCCTAAATGCATATTTCCCCCATTTGAAGACTGTCCCAGATTATCCAAAGCATGCTGTCCCACATTCTCAACCATATTTTATTATGTGGGACAACAAATAATTATTTAAAAGAAAAAAAAAACTAAAACACATTTTTGACACTTTAATACATATTTTGTTGCTTGAATAGATCACAAACATAATTAGACAACAATTAGGAACATTGTCTTACTTATGACAGATTTATGTCCTTAACATTAATCTAGTCAGAATCCTTTGTCACTGACCTTCATTGGCAATTCCCAGGGCAGCTTCTTGATTGACAGGTGCCCCGCCCCTTTCTGTGGAATCACCCCTGTGATTTCAGTCACATGACATCCATGCTAAAATTATGGCAAAAGTCATGTTGTCTAAATTTTGTTAGAACAGGAAATAAACACACTGGAGTTTAGGATTACCCGAATTCACCCTACATTAACATAAGTAACATAAGAAATGTGCTACAAATAAAAGCAGTTGAATGTGAGAGGATGCTTCTAATTTTGCTGATTTATAGTATATATATATATATATATATATATATATATATATATATATATATATATATATATATATATATATATATATATATATATATATATATATATATATATATATATATATATATATATATATAAAGATAAACAACATTGTGCACTCAGAATGTTTTTCTCAGAATACAATTCCAGGAGATCAAACAGAACAGTTAAGAAACAACTGCCACACGCCATCTAACCCACAATTACCACATGACTGCAACAAAACCACTTCACTGCATTTGTTTGGTTGACTATGCAACACCCGCCACAAACCATTACACCTCAAACCACGTGTGCTGCAACATTCAGGTGCGACAAACCATTTCAACAATACAATTTGAGCACTATTAACAACTATTAAAATAATAACATAAAAATCTAACAAATTTACGGTTAATACAAGAGTTTATATGGGCTAAATTTGAATGGAAACACTACATAATGGCATCGTATTGAGAAGCTATTGTGTTCACAATACAAATGTGTTCACAATGTGTTCACAAGAGGGCGCCAATGACTGTGCATTAGAAATCAGGATGAAACAGCAGATTTGTTTGATTTCTTTTGATTGGTTGCGTGGCTTGTAAGAAGTTGCCATGTGAGCGAGGAAAGAGCAGGTTTGGGTTACCCAGAAGACAATGCATGTAGCGTTTTTAGGTTAAATACCATTTTGGATGATGATATTCTCTGACAACACTCTTAAGATTAAGTTGTATAAAAATGAATAGCCTACATAAGAAACGTTTATAAGAAGCTATTTACTGATAGAAACTCTGTCCTTTATTTGGTCAGGATAGAGTGAAATACATTTGTTAGTCTCTTGGGGGAGCTCTTTATCAGCCAACCCAGCCACCCACCTAAACAACATTACTGTAACCTAATAGGGATTTTCCAGACTAAATAAAGCTCAGAATGAGTGCTGCATTTTACCACATTTCTGTTGATGATGTAACCATAGAGCTATACACACCCCTTCAATTCCCCCTTTGTGAACTTTAGGGGATTATCAGTCTATTAAACCGAACCAAACTGACACAATGTGTGGCATGCTCCTGAAACAAGGTCAAATTAACTCCTGTTTTATATACCTTTATAATAGAGCTGTGACTGTCAAACTGATTAATATAAACACACACACATACATGTTTATATTTAAGAAATATGTGTAATATATCACACACACACACACACACACACACACACACACACACACACACACACACACACACACACACACACACACACACACACACACACACACGTGAATATTTCTTAATATATATATATATATATATATATATATATATATATATATATATATATATATATATATATATATATATATTTAAACACATGTATGTGTGTGTATTTATATACATATAAATATACACAGTACACATATATATTATGTAAACAAACTTTTATTTTTGGATGCGAGTGATCACTAATAATTATTTGATAGCTTTATAATTTAATTATATTCAACAGGAAAAGCTGATTTGTATTATAACAATTTAATAGTCTTATATATTGATTTGTCTATAGAGCATCATAGTTTTTGGTGAAAATATACAGCATGAAACAACATAACAACAACATGTAAACAACAAGGTAAATCACATTGAGAGGTAGTGCATAAATATTTAATATTATTTAAATTTAGCATTTATATGCTTAGTGCAGCCACCCAGAAGATATTTAGTTTGATTGCTGTGTTTTGGTTGTTTGTTTTTTGTAATGTAGGTTAGAGTGAGCTATGCAAGTCGATAGGTCAGGACTGTAAAAGCCCAACCCAGTGTTTAGTTTCATTATCACAGGCCATTTTTGGAAATGAACAATTTTTTTGTTTGTGATGACTCGTTGAAGCAGTTTCTTTCAGATCCATGTACAAACCTGTTTTCATCAAGCATGGTAAAAATGAGAAGAATTTCCCCAAGTTTCCCTGTCATGTCATCCACAATATCACTTCATAATTTTTATAATATGAACTGATTCAGTGGCTATAAAACTGAATAATCATTGATCAGATTCAAAATAAGTTCAGAGTTTAAAGATCATGTATTTGCAAGGGAGCGGTTTGCATTTGATCCATCCATCGGTTCTTTCCCTCCCCCACAATCACTGAGTCACATGACTGTGAGCTTGGCTTTGGCTTGGCATCACCAACAAACTGGAAAAGAAAAGAAAAGAAAGCGAAAGAGTGCCGGCTCGGTACTTTCCAGGGTGTTGTCATTGTGTTTGGCATGTGATGTTCAGCCACTGGTGGCGTGATTATACAATCAAACCAAAAGAGAAGCGCGGGAAAACTCTTAAAAGCTTTGTCAGGACGCAACGAGATGATTCAAACATACACTAATGCTTGGTTATCTTAAAGGGATAGTTTACCCAAAAATGAAAATTCATTTTCTAAAATTCATATAAAATTCATCATCATTCATCATTTACTCACCCTCAAGTTATTCCAAACCTCTAGAGTTTCTTTCTTTTATTGAACCAAAAAAAAAAAAATTCTGATAAACAAACGGTTGCCGGCAGCCATTGACTTCCATTGTATGGAAAAAATACTATGGAGGTCAATGGTTACCGGCAACTGTTTGG
The DNA here is from genome assembly GCA_036784905.1 of Acrossocheilus fasciatus. Lineage (NCBI taxonomy): Eukaryota > Metazoa > Chordata > Actinopteri > Cypriniformes > Cyprinidae > Acrossocheilus > Acrossocheilus fasciatus. The sequence goes on from CM071956.1 coordinate 5,534,781, forward strand.
TCTTTTACATTCAGCAAAAAAAGAAACTCATACAGGTTTGGAACAACTTGAGAGTAAGTTTCATTTTCGGGTGAACTATTGTCTCGTTTGTTTCGCTGTTGTCTGTTGTTTCGTTTTTGTCTGTAGCATGTGTGGGTAAAACTAAAAAGTACCAAAACATTTGTCAGGCATTTCATAATATCCCATCACCTGAGAAAACCGCTGCCCTCACTCTTCTTTGTATGCTGAAATTTCAGTCAGTTACAATATAATATATTTAATTGAAAGCCAAATTATAGAACAGTAAAGTCTGTAGCTTTAAGTTTTATTATATTTTTAAAAAGTTATGTTGCTCAACTTCCATTTTGCATTAAATCCTAATGTTCAGTCTCATTCAAAAGAGTTAATGCTTTTGTATCACAACAGAGGGATAGATCATCTAAAATTGTAAATAAAGTGCTACAAAATGCATTAAATGGATAATCTCCGTTTATTTTGGCAGCCGTTATTATTTATTGTGCAATGTAATGGCAGTCATTTTGAGGCAGTAGCTTGTAATGGAGGCCAAAATATCACTGTACCACTTCTTGGCAGCAGAATGTTTTCCAATAGGGGGTGATAAAACATAACATGACAGTCGTGGACGCACCATGAGACAGACATAAACAGGCAGCAAGCTACAGATCTGCACTACCCAAACAAGACCCGGGACTTTCCAAAAAGACAATGTCTCAACCCAAAGATGAGCAATAAATATAGCAGCATATTTAGGGGAAATTGTTAAGTTGATGTATCATGACAACAAATATAAAATGGTGGTATGGTTTTAAAATGACTTTTAAACAAGCTTTGAAAAACTACAAAACTTTTTTGCCATCCTGAGGATGTTGAAGCAAAGAATATGTGCATATGCAGTCTCTTTGCTGAAGAGAATAGGTTTCATACGTGATGAGATGCTTTCGCTATCACCTGAGCTTGGTGATTTCTTTTTATTTCAGGTCACAAAATGGCCGGTAATCACAAAATGGTGCCGATAATCTGGACTGGCAACCTGGGCATTTCGTGGAAGTCACATGATTTCACAAAACCAACTGTGCACCTTCACTGGCATAGAAAATTCTGCCAGCACCTAACTCGTTCACGGCCAGTCACTTTGTTTTTTGTTTGACACACACACACACACACACACACACACACACACACACACACACACACACACACACACACACACACACACACACACACACACACACACACACACACACACACACACACACACACAAAACCCAACCTTTCCATAATTTTATAGTATTCCTGTAACTCAGAAATTAGTCTTTAACTTTCTGCCTTCCTGGTGTGTATCGCAATAGATTTTTGATTTGTGAAATGATGGGATCCTTTATTTGGCTTGGTTTTTTATGCAATATAAGGTAATATACAGTGTTGGGGGTAACGTATTACAAGTAACGCATGTTTTTCAAGTAACTAGTAAAGTAATGCATTACTTTTAAATTAACAAGAAAATATCTGAGTTACTTTTTCAAATAAGCAATGCAAGTTATTTTGCTTTCCTATTTATTCACTGACACCTTTCCTGTCCCTGTGTTAAGAGAAATTGGGAGTAAGTGTGGCAGAGGCATTTTCTTCAGCATTTCTTCTCGCTTCTCGTGTGAAAGGGCCTTTACAGTTGCCAAAAATATAACTTTTGGGTTTTCTGTTATAAAAAATAAATAAGCGAGCCCAGCCCAGGTGACAAAAAGTAACGCAAAAGTAATGTAATGCATTACTTTAGGCTACATAAAAAGTAACGAAGTTCCGCAGTTAGTTACTTTATAATAGAGTACTGTGATGCATTACTTTAAAAAGTAACTTTCCCCAACACTGGTAATATAGATTCCTCTTAAACTATAACATTTCACAGTTTGTTACTGAAATCTACTCAGACAATATATTAGACCTGCTAACTCACTGTAATTTTAATCTAAACCACTATTTAACACAGGTACATAGATCTATAGACCATGAAGTTATACATGATACAATAATAAAAAATGTTGAGGCAGGTAGACAAAGTTGTCAGCGTTATAAAGTGGAGACCAGATCTTGTCATATCTGTCCCGCTGGCAATAGGGGGTGATAAAACAACGTTGCAACCGTAGATGTGCCAGGCATAACCAGGCAGCAAGCAAAACAGACCTACAATACAAAACAAGAACACCAGGTACTTTCCAACAAGACAATATCAAAAACCAAAGGCGATCTATACAGCAGCGCTCTGAATATTAGGGGAAATTATTCCAAGTTGATGTATCATGACGACAAACTAGAAAAAAGTGAAAGAGAATAATAAATGGTGCTGTTGTTTTAAAATAACTTTAGCATGTTAAAAAGAAATAAGCATTGAAAAACTGCAAAACTGTTTTGTTATTCTCAGTATGTGAAATGTAAGAATATGTGCATATATGCAGACTATCACTCTCCTTGCAGAAGAGAGTATGAGATCCTTTCACTATCACCTGAGTTTGCCATCTTTATTTAGCATACTTAAGGTCATAAAATGGCCGGCAATCTCAAAATGGTGCCGATAATCTGGTCTGGCAAACTGGGCATTTCATAAAAGTCACATGGTTTCACAAAACCACCAATTGTGCGCCTTGTGCAAACACTTAACTCATTCATGACCATTCGCTTTGTTTTTTGTTTTCGGGAAAAACTAACCCTTCTTTCAATCACTTTATGATTGAGGATTTTAGTATCCTTGTTAAGTGAGAAAACGTTTGTCTTTAGCCTTCTGCTTTTCTGGTGTTTAAAGCAATGTAATTTTGATTTGTGAAAAGGTGGTGTCTCTAATTTTATCGCTTAATTTTTTTTAATGAAATGCAGTAATATTGATTCCATTACTATTATAACTTTTCACAGTGAAGCTGGTTATAGGTACCAAAATCTACTAAAAGAATATATTGGACATGCTACCACAATGCAAAGTTAATCTAAACCACTATTCATCATCACAGGAACATGTTTATATATATATTATATATATATTATTATTGTCACAATATAGGTGTTTCTGCAACTACGGGCACTTTTAAATCCCAGCAGTGAAATTTTAGATTTATGTTAAAATTTTTCATATGATGCTTTATAAATAAATTCACAGTGTCATTACACACCTTGACAAAAAATATAATTATGTAATGATTAATGCGATTTAAAATTATGAAGCATTTATAGGTGCAAACACCATTTTTGTTCATGTCCCACAACTCTGGTCACAATTCTGAGATACGTAAAATAAGCTAATTGAATTACAATTTGACATTATTTCAAATGGAATTATTTAATATACATATTAATTTACAGTATCTTCAATTATTTTTAATATTTACTTTTTTCAACATGTCTTTACCGCAGCAAATTTAGGTGTTGCAGTAAAGGCCTTGTGTTGCGGTAGAGACAAGTTCAAGGTTTACTGTATATTAAATTACAAATATTCATTCTTTTGTAAATTATATTTAAACATTACATTTTGTAACCCTAGATGAGACCAAATTCATCAACAATAAGATCAAACAAATGCAGAGTGGAAATGAGAAAAGACCCAGAGACTATCTTCAAAAGGAAAAAGAATGTTACACATGCAATACCTTCTGTTTTATGTTTCTTTTACTATTGTTCTCTACAGTAGCCTCTTTTTGACTTCATGGCACTTTAACATTGTGTCCTTACCAACACAAGATGTCATAGATAGTCTGGCACAAGGAAGTGGTCCAGCATTTATCCGGTGCTGGCTTCACTGCACTGGCTTCCTGTTGATTTTAGAGTCCGATATAAAGTTTTGATAATGGTTTTTAAAGGTTTACATGGCCTCGCCCCAGAGTACATTTCATGTTTGTTGCAGGAGCATTGTGTTGCTACACCTCTAAGATCATCTCAGAGTTTGCATTTACATGTTCCCAGATTACGGTTGAAAACCAAAGGTGATCGTGCCTTTTCTGTGGCAGCCCCACGTCTGTGGAATAGTCTCCCATTGCACATTAGATCATGTGATTCATTAGACTGTTTAAAATCAATGTTGAAAACACACCTTTAGTCTGTGGCATACAGTTGCCCCTAGCTTTTGGGACATTGTTCAGTGATGCATATTGTTGTGTATTGTGTCTGTTTGATTAACTTTTAGATATGTAAAGCACTTTGGTCAACTGGTGTTGTTTTAAATGTGCTATATAAATAAATGTTGATTGATTGATTGATTGATTGATTGATTGATTGAAATTCAATTGAAATTGCAACATCTGTTCTAAAAAGCTAAATATGTTATATTTAGTGTGTATGGAATCAATTGACATTTAAGGTTACTGTCTAAATTTTATATGGCATAGAGAAAACCATGAAATCTCATATTTTGTATATTATTTTTTAATATCAGTATTTACAAAACTGCATAAAATTTGAAAAAGCTATTGAAATATATTACATTTTTGTAGAAATTAAAAATAAAAATGTATATAATGAACGTTATTGTAATGTCGCAACGTTCATTATATAAATTTTTCTTTTTTAATTTCTACAGGATATTTTGTAAGAAGAAGAGTTGAAAAACATCAAAAATAAACATGTTCCAGATTAAAATCTTAATGGCTCCATGCTATTTTGTTGACCTTTTTATATGTATTACAGACTCTGATGGTTAAAATTAAAATTCACAGGGGCTTTGGAGAGTCAAAAGTGCCCGTAGTTACACGTAGTTTGATAACACCCATATATATATATATATATACAGGTGCTGGTCATATAATTAGAATATGATCAAAAAGTTTATTTATTTAACTAATTCCATTCAAAAAGTGAAACTTGTATATTATATTCATTCATTACACACAGACTGATATATTTCAAATGTTTATTTCTTTTAATTTTGATGATTATAACTGACAACTAAGGAAAATCCCAAATTCAGTATCTCAGAAAATTAGAATATTGTGAAAAGGTTCAATATTGAAGACACCTGGTGCCACACTCTAATCAGCTAATTAACTCAAAACACCTGCAAAGGCCTTTAAATGGTCTCTCAGTCTAGTTCTGTAGGCTACACAATCATGGGTAAGACTGCTGACTTGACAGTTGTCCAAAAGACGACCATTGACATGTTGCACAAGGAGGGCAAGACACAAAAGGTCATTGCAAAAGAGGCTGGCTGTTCACAGAGCTCTGTGTCCAAGCACATTTAGAGAGGTGAAGGGAAGGAAAAGATGTGGTAGAAAAAAGTGTACAAGCAATAGGGATAACCGCACCCTAGAGAGGATTGTGAAACAAAACCCATTCAAAAATGTGGGGGAGATTCACAAAGAGTGGACTGCAGCTGGAGTCAGTGCTTCAAGAACCACTATGCACAGATGTATGCAAGACATGGGTTTTAGCTGTCACATTCCTTGTGTCAAGCCACTCTTGAACAACAGACAGCGTCAGAAGCATCTCGCCTAGGCCTGGACTGCTGCTGAGTGGTCCAAAGTTATGTTCTCTGATGGAAGTAAATTTGGAAATCAGGGACCCAGAGTCTGGAGGAAGAGTGGAGAGGCACACAATCCACGTTGCTTGAAGTCCAGTGTAAAGTTTCCACAGTCAGTGATGGTTTGGGCTGCCATGTCATCTGCTGGTGTTGGTCCACTGTGTTTTCTGAAGTCCACAGTCAACGCAGCCGTATACCAGGAAGTTTTAGAGCACTTTATGCTTCCTGCTGCTGACCAACTTTATGGAGATGCAGATTTCATTTTCCAACAGGACTTGGCACCTGCAACCAGTATCTGGTTTAAGGACCATGGTATCCCTGTTCTTAATTGGCCAGCAAACTCGCCTGACCTGAACCCCATAGAGAATCTATGGGGTATTGTCAAGAGGAAGATGAGAGACACCAGACCCAACAATGCAGAAGAGCTGAAGGCCACTATCAGAGCAACCTGGGCTCTCATAACACCTGAGCAGTGCCACAGACTGATCGACTCCATGCCACGCCGCATTGCTGCAGTAATTCAGGCAAAAGGAGCCCCAACTAAGTATTGAGTGCTGTACATGCTTATACTTTTCATGTTCATACTTTTCAGTTGGCTAAGATTTCTAAAAATCCTTTCTTTGTATTGGTCTTAAGTAATATTCTAATTTTCTGAGATACTGAATTTGGGCTTTTTATTAGTTGTCAGTTATAATCATCAAAATTAAAAGAAATAAACATTTGAAATATATCAGTCTACACACCCCTCCATTAACCCTTTGGGAACTTTAGGGGATTATCAGTGTATTAACCCAACCAAACTGACACAATCTGTGTGGTCTGCTCCTGAAACAAAGTCAAATTAACTGCTGTTTTATATACCTTCACAATTAAATTATTTACAGTAAGAAAATCTGATTTGAACAACCTCATTGTCTCATAACAGAGTTTTAGATAAAACCACTTAGTAGTGTATCTACTGTATGACAAGGTGAATCATGTTGAGTTTAATATTTAAATTTAAGTTTACTTATTATTAAAATTAAAGTATTTATATGCTCAGATCAGTTGCCCAGAAGTCTGTGTGTTTTTTGTTGTTGTTGTTGTTGTTTTTTGGTTAAGTAGGTTAGAGTACTAAGTTCTCTGCTGTGTTGGTGCTAGTCAGGTCAGTTGTTAAAATTTCAACCCAATGGCTTTCTTAGTTTCAATATCACAGATATTTTCGGGAAATTAACCCTTGAGTGATGACTCGTTGAAGCAGTTTCTTTCAGATCCATGTACAAACCTGTTTTCATCAAGCATGCTAAAAATGAGAAGAATTTCCCCAAGTTTCCCTGTCATGTCATCCACAATATCACTTCATAATTTTTATAATATGAACTGATTCAGTGGCTATAAAACTGAATAATCATTGATCAGATTCAAAATAAGTTCAGAGTTTAAAGTTAATATATTTTGCAAGGGAGCGGCTGGTTTGCATTTGATCCATCCATCGGTTCTTTCCCTCCCCCACAATCACAGCGTCACATGACTGTGAGCTTGGCTTTGGCTTGGCATCACCAACAAACTGGAAAAGAAAAGAAAGTGAAAGAGTGCCGGCTCGGTACTTCCCAGGGTGTTGTCATTGTGTTTGGCATGTGATGTTCAGCCACTGGTGGCGTGATTATACAATCAAACCAAAAGAGGAGCGCGGGAAAACTCTTAAATGCTTTGTCAGGATCTGAGGAAACAAGAGAAAATGGATGCTTTAAACACACACTCTTGCATGACACTAAAATTGATGCTCGGTTGTCTTAAAGAGATAGTTTACACCAAAATGAAAATTCTGTCATCATTTACTCACACAAACTTCTATGAGTTTCTTTCTTTTGTTAAACAAAAAAAGAATATATTTTGAAGAATGCTGGTAACCTAACAGTTGCCGGTAGCCATTGACTTCCATATTATGGAGAGAGAAAAAAAAAATACTATGCCGTCAATGGCTACCGCCAACTGTTTAGTCTTTCAGCAGAAGGGAGAAACTCATACAGATCATAAGTAAATAATGACAGAATTTTGATTTTCATGTGAAGTATCCCTTTAACTTAGAGTGAGCTATTGTCTCCTTTGTTTCGGTGGTTGTCTGTTGTTTAGTTTTTTTCTGTAGCATGTGTGGGCAAACATAAAGTACCTAAGATCTGTCAGACATTTCATAATATCCCATCACTCGACAAAATGTCTGCCCTCACTCCACCACCTTCTGTAATATGTGCTGAAATTTCAATAATTTACATTTTAATGTATTTATTAAATATATATATATATATATATATATATATATATATATATATATATATATATAAAATAAAATATATTTATTTATTAATAATATATACATTGAAAGCCAAATTATAGAACAGTAAAGTCAGTAGCTTTAACTTATATAATTAAATGTAATATATATATATATATATATATATATATATATATATATATATATATATATATATTTAAAGTTATGTTGCTCAACTTCCATTTAGCATTAAATCATATTCAGTATTGACTATCTAGTTCAAAAGAGTTAAAAAATAATGCTTTTGTATCACAACAGAGGGATAGAGGGATATTTAAACCTTAATAAATAAAGTGCCACAATGTGCTTTAAAGACCCTAAAGATATATAATCTGCATGTCGGCAACAATTATTCATTGGGCAATGTAATGGCAGTCATTTTGAGGCAGTAGCTTGTAATGGAGGCCAAAATATCACTGTACCATTTCTTGCCAGCAGTATATTTTCCAATAGGGGGTGATAAAACATAACCTCGCAATCGTGGACGCACCATGAGACAGACATAAACAGGCAGCAAGCTAAACAGATCCGCACTATATACCAGAACCGGGACTTTCCAAAATGACAATGTCTCAACCCAAAGATGAGCTATAAATACTGCAGCGATCTCAATATATTTAGGGGAAATTATTCCAAGTTGAAGTATCGCAACAACAAACAAGAAAAAAAGTGATGGAGAATATTAAATGGTGGTATGGTTTTAAAATGACTTCAGCAAATAAAAAAAGAAACAAACACGGGAAAACTGCAAAACTGTTTTGTCATCCTGAGGATGTCAAAGGAAGGAATATGTGCACAGGCACACTCTCACTCTTCTTACTAAAGAGAATGGGTTTCATATGTGACAACATCCTTTCACTGTCACCTGAGCTCGGCAAAACATTTCACACAAAATGGCCGGCAATCACAAAATGGCACTGATAATCTGGACTGGCAACCTGGGCATTTCATGAAAGTCATGTGATTTCACAAAACCAATTGTGCACCTTCACTGGCATGTACAGTTATGCAAGCACTTAACTCATTCATGGCCAGTCGCTTTGTTGTTTGTTTGCGGCACAAAAAAAACAACCTTTCAATCATTTTATAGTTTTCCTGTAAGTTATCTTTCTGCCTTCCTGGTGTGTATAACAATAGCTTTTTGATTTATGAAATGTTGGTATCTTTCATTTGGCTCGATTTTTATGCTAATAATATAGACTTCTTTTAATGTATAACCTTTAACAGTTTGTTCTGAAATCTACTCAAACAATATATTGGACCTGCTTACTCAGTGTAATTTTAATCTAAACCACTGTTTATGTTCTATCATGTTATAAGAAAACAGATATACAGTATCTCACAAAAGTAAGTACACCCCTCACATTTCGGCAGTCATTTTAGTATATATTTTCAAGGGACGATGCTATAGAAATGAAACTTGGATATATTTAAAGCAGTCAATGTGCAGCTTGTATAGCAGTAAAGATTTACTGTCCTCTGAAAATAACTCAACATACAGCCATTATTGTCAAAAAAGCTGGCAACAAAAGTGAGTACCCCCTACGTGAAAACAGCTATACGTTGTTTAACCATGCAAAACCACATGTCCTATTCATCACGTTCATGTTTTTGTCTGCTTGACAGGACCATACAAATTTGTGTATCTTGTATTAGAGAAGTTAAAGCAGTTAAAATGTGGTGCTTTGAGTACAATTCTCTCATACTGACCACAGGACGTTCAGCATGGCACCTCATGGCAAAAAACTCTCTGAGGATTTGAGAATCAGAATTGCTGCTCTCCACAGAGATGGCCTAGAAGTTCGGTAACACCCTGAAACTGAGTTACAGTACAGTGGCCAGGGTCATACAGAGGTTTTCCAAGAGAATTGGGTTTGTATGCAATGAGATCCTTTCACTATCACCTGAGCTTGGCAGTTTTTTTTGTTTTTTTTTTCAGGTCACAAAATGGCCGGCAATCGCAAAATGGTGCTGATAATCTGCACTGGCAACCTGCATTTCATGAAAATCACGTGATTTCATGAAACTAATTGTGCACCTTCACTGGCATGTACGATTATGCAAGCACTTAACTCATTCATGGCCAGTCGCTTTCTTTATTGTTTGCAGCAACAAAAAAAATATAGAATATAAAATAGAATATTTCACTATTTGTTAGGTACTGAAATACTGAAACTGCTAACTCAATGCAATTTCATTCTAAACCACTGTTTATCACCAACATGCTTTCTTGTTATCGGAACACAGATACATAGAGATATACAGCATGTATGCATTAATGAAACTGGGTGACAGCCATTTTAAGGCAGTTGTCAAAATGGAGAGCAGATTTTGTCATATCTGTCCCGCTGGCATTACGGCATGAGTCAGGTACAGTCAGGCACAGGCCAAACACACAAATGTGTTACCAGGTGAATCAATAGGGACTTTCCAGCTAAACAGGGTTTGCATGTTTGGTAGCTAATGCTTTGATAGCCACAAAGCCCAAAAAAAAAAAAAAAAATGCATGCAGAAGTTACTACACAGCTTGTGTGGTAAAGATTTGTTTGTCAAAAACTTTAATTCTTGTTGACTTATTGCTTGAAAACAATTTGTCTCTCTATATGAGGGTCATAAAATAATGAGGCTTTCATTTTATGGAGCATTGTTGGCTTTGATAATGTAATGGTGTGAAATGAGGTCAGAGTGATCTGTTTATTTTTCAAATAAAGCATGAAGAGCTCAGGTCTGGTTGCTGGAGCTGCCATCAGTTAAAATGTATTCATAAAACATTGAGCATTATTTAGAGAGTAGCAATTTTTACTTCTTGCCTTGGGGCATATAACAAAAACTTTCTGGCAACAAAGGCATTTCCAGGAAGTCATATGCTTCCACCAAATTGCACCTTCACAAAACTGATGTTAACAGGCTTGTAAAATATAATCATTACTTTTTTCGGTTACACTTTATATTAGGTGGCCTTAACTACTATGTACTTACATCAAAAAATAAGTACAATGTACTTATTGTGTTCATATTGTATTGCAAAACACTTTTACTGCTATTGAGGTGGGATACGGGTAAGGTTAGGGACAGGTTTGGTGGTCTGGGTAGGTTTAAGGGTGGGTTAAGGTGTAATGGATGGGTCAACAGTGTAATTATAAATATAATTACAGAAACTAATAACAGATGTAATTGCATATAGGCGTTTTTAAAAATATAAGTACAATGTAAAAGCATGTACGTACACAATAAGTCCATTGTACCAAATGATTAATTTAAATGTAAGTACATAGTAGTTAAGGCCACCTAATATAAAGTGGGACCCTTTTTTCTATACATAACTTACAAAAAATATTACAATTGAAAAGGCTGAAAGTATGATATCATTAAATATAAGATATTGGACCAAAAATATCTCAAACAGTAATTTTCTGACATATAGACTGCTTAATTTGGTTGCTTAAAAATATAATTGATCTACATTTTAAGTAAACCAATCCAAAATAAACATTTGGAGCACATTTCCATGCTGGTTTTGTGCAAAGCATGAAGATGGTTGGTCAGCATTGTTTTTTCATTTGCTGGTCTGGATTGCAACACACTGCACAAAATATGTTAGCAGCAATGCTGGCCTTACATATTGTTTTGTGAAGCAGAGTTAATAAAACTTTTCAGGTGTTGGGCATTTAGACATAAAACGGAGACAGTCTCTGCCTGCTCGCTCAGGGAGCGAGGTGCCAAACTCTTCCCAGGACAAACAACCCAAAAACACACAACAAAGTAACATTAAACAAGTAACACAGGCTTTGCTGACAGCCTTTGTGTTCTTTCAACTTCTGAAAAATACTTTCCACAGTAAAACATGCATCACTAAAATAGATTAATATATAAAATTTAGAATGCTTTTTTTTTCTTTTTTTTTTACAAACATACTCATCCAAGTGAAATGGTTTCAAATATGTTTTAACATTTCAAGAGATATATTTTTTTTTAGAAAAAGAACAAAGGGAGCAACTAAACAAATTATAAAAGGATATGCTCTTTTTAATTAAATTCTTTGTGATATGCTAAAATGTGCTTATGCAATGTGTTTTATATACAAATACATTTAAGTGACCAAGGCAGTTACTAAAATATTTACTTTTTTAAAGACAGCATTATACATACATATATTGTACACTTTATCAGAGGAAAGGAAAGAAGAGCTCAGGATGGAGGTTAACCAGTGATCTGACACAAGCCTGTTGAAGATGAAAAGGTCAAAGCTTTGTATATGTTCAAATTTCAGAGCAATAATATCAGACATTTCTACTCTTCGGTGACCAAACTTGCCTCGTATGTGCAAACTTTTCTACCATTTCTCAGTTGGTTAACTAACCAGTAGTTTCAGTGTTATCTTCATTAAACCGACTCTCTCTTAATTTGTAGTAGATTCCTTTCTTCTCCATCAGCTCCATGTGGGTGCCTTTCTCAGACACCATGCCTTTATCAATCACAATTATTTGATCTGCACCCTCAATGGTCTTCAGCCTGTGAGCCACGATCAGTGTGGTTTGAGTGGTGAAACATGCCAGAGCGTTTTGGATCTGATGGTCACACAGATAATAACAGATAATGAGCCCATTTTTGACCAAATCAAAGTGCAATGCCCAATTGATTGATTCATGTAGCTGCTTACCATCTTTTCGCTCTCAGTGTCCAGGCTGCTGGTGACCTCGTCCAGTATGAGTACCTGAGGTTGTCTGATCAGAGCTCTGGCGATAGCAATGCGCTGCTTCTGACCCCCAGAGAGAAGACAGCCACGCTCTCCAACATCTGAAAGACATAATCATTTTCATATATGGGTCATTCTTCAATTGGGGTGGCAAATGAGAGGCAGAATTTGTAAAAATGCTTTTTGTTTTTTTCTAATAAAACATATTGCTATGCATTTAAAAACTACACTGTAAAAAGTGATAAGTTGACTTAACGTAAAAAAATTGAGGAAACCTATTGCCTTAAATATTTTAAGTAAATGATAATTAAAAAAAATAAGTTAAGTGAAGTTCACTTAACTTTTTTTTTTTTTTAAATTATTATTTACTTAATCATTTTAAGGCAATGGGTTTCCTCAATTTTTTTAAGTCAACTTATCACTTTTTACGGTGTAGTTTTTAATATGCTATATCCATAAAAACAGAACCTTTTGATTTTTAAATAATTTTAATCAAACACTGATTTGACACAACCACTAATGTCTATGGTGTTACCAATATTTGAAGCAAAATTTTGGTTTGTTCTAAAATGAGCAGGGATATGCAACTTTAGGTAATAATAAATAAATAAATAAATAAATTACTTTAAGGATTCAGTTTTATTGATCATTTACATTTCAGTTTTTAAAAGAAATGTTTAATTGTTCATATTGGCCCCTATTTCAGCCAAAGGAGAATAGTTTATTTTATAAAAATTTGGATATACATAAAAAAGACAGGAAAAATGGTCTGTGGTACCTTTATAATCTTTATTCTAAGAGATTAAAACCACTTTACAGTCTATAAACATTAAATTACAAGATTAATTGGCTCTGAAGGAAAGACATTTTAGAGATACATTTTGAAGTAACAGCACAGACTTTATATTGCAAGTTACTATAGGCTCTGTGGTGTTACCAGGAAAGACAGTAACACCACAGACAAATCAGCCTAAATCCAGACTTTTCTAAAATGGAGGCTGTCATCATGATGGTTTCAAGATCAGGGGACATTTTGGAAATATTAATAAGTATGTATTTATCCAAATGTTGATTAAAATATGCCAGATCTGCAAGTTATCAACAACACCACAGACACTAATAAAGTGCGACACATGAAACTGTCAGAAATGTAGCTAACTTTAAGAAAATTAATAAGAGAGAATGTACTCCCCATGAACCCCTCAGATCATCCAGCACCTGCAGTGACCTTTACACACAGGAAGTAGTTCACATAGAATTCCCCCTTTTCTTAAAGGGGACACCACAGACATGAATTTGGGGGCCAGGGACATAACTTTTTTCTTTAAACAATTTAATAAAATTGAGCATGTTAAATCAAATCTATATTCACAACATAACCACTTTATTTGTGTTAAAAATGTTATATTGTTGCAGTTACATTCCATGATACCTCTCTGATGTATGGCGGGAACATGCATATTTTGTTACAAATGCAATCTCTCAAACTCAATTAAATATGTATTTTAAAACAAAAATTTAACTATTAAGAGTGCACAAATTTGCAAACAATTTATGATTTATTGGTATTTAAAGTTTATTTCAACTGTTAAGTAGATTACATTTATAAAGTTGTTAAGTTGTAAAGTACATTCCACAAATAAAGAATGACCCGCATAATGAAGAAGGAAAAATAGATTACATTTGTTAACACGCCAAATCGCCAACACACATACATTGGCCCCCAAAAGCTTTCTGACACTTGTAGACACTTTCAGAGTGAGTTTTATAAAGTTCATTGCATTAGATACAAAATATCAAATCAAGTGGTTTCTTGAAATGTTTTGATTTTAGTTTGCTTATTTTATTTTATTTATTTTATTATTATTTTGTATTTATTTATTTATTTATTTTTTATAAATGCCACCTGTTTTTGATATTTTGTTATATAATGAAAATACATTTATACATTTTTACACTTTTTGGGGCCACTGTATTTATAGAAATATTTGTTAATGGTAGGGCAGGCGATTTCGAAGAGGCTAGCTTTGAATGCGTAAGATCCCACCCTGCCTGCAAATCACTCTCCAAAGCCACGCCTCCTCCAAAATACATGAACACACATGAACAGAGCAGAGGGTAACCAGCGACACAACACAATGAATGCAATGCCGTCAAATTTCCTCATGCCTCCGGTGAGAGCACATTACAGTAAAAAACACATAATATTACATTATAACGCCTTCCATTCTCGCTCGGTCTGCAATGGACCGCACTGAAGAAGTATGAACAGGGAGCGCAGGGATAGTATTAATAAATGCAAAACTGATATAAAAATGTATTTGTTGATGCAACCGTGGCATGTGAACTTCCTTAGAACTTCCTAAGTGAACTTCCTTCCTTCCAGTGCACCCAGGTACGTAAATGCCATGAGGTAGGCAAATACATACATTGACAAGCAGGTAGAACAGCCTAACCTTTGGACCGAGGGATATGATTGAATGAACATTTTATGGTCCTACGCATTTCCACAGATGATATAAATACATTTAGACCACTTAACATAGTGATTGCAATGGGGACGTAAAAAGACTTTCAAACAGCATTACAAAAAATGCTTAGCCTTTAAATGGATAGATAAAAATGAAAAGTTTGTGATTATTTACTTAGTTGTTACAAGTCTGTATGGATTTTGTTTCTTCTGTTGAGCGCAGAAGAAGATATTTTGAAGAACGTTGGTAACCAAACAATTGTTGGTAGCCATTTACTTCCATAGTATGAAAAAAATACTCTGGAAGTCAATGGATACCGTCATTGGTTTGGTTACCAACGTTCTTTAGAATTATTATTATTATTTTTTTTTTTGTGTTCAACAGAAAGAAACTCATACAGGTTTGTTACAAGTGAAGGCTGAGTAAACGATGACAGATTTTTTATTTCTGGGTGAACTATCCTTTTGAGGACTATTTATTAAACACTAAAGCCTACTGTTTTTGTATATGTTAACACAATGTATTTAGTATTTACATCAGTATGTCCAATGTTTTGGATACTTTTACAGTCGGGTTTTAGATCACTGCACAGCACAGAAACTGCATTGTTGAAAGTCAGCAATGACCTTTTGCAAGTTCTTGATGCTGGTTCATATGTGGTACTTGTTTGACCCCAAGGGTCCATTTTAGGCCCTCTTCTCTTTTCACTACACATGCTTCCCTTGGGTGCCATTTTTAAGAAATATAAGATCTCCTACCACTGCTATGCTAACGATACACATCTTCCAGCAAAAACTGACAGCAGTGACTCTTTGGATGTGCTTTACAACTGTTTTGAGGAGATAAAAGGTTGGATGGCTAATAATTTTCTACAATTTTCTACAATTAAAAGCGAAATTCAAATTTTAAGCCACTCTAGAACTTCATCTGATTTTAATTTAGGGTCTCTCTCTGCCAGTGTTACATTTGGGGTTACATTTGATTCGTTACTCAACTTTGAGAAACAAATTAGCAAAGTGGTAAAGGGCAGCTTCTTCCATCTGAGATCAATTGCTTAACTGAAACAGCCGTTGCTCCATAAAGATTTGGAGACTGTAATCCATGCTTTCATAACATCTCGCCTGGATTACTGTAATTCCCTTTATTGTGGCTTGCCCCAAACCGCAATTTCTCGTCTGCAAATTGTCCAAAATGCTGCAGCGAGGCTTCTTACTGGAACAAAAAAGAGGGATCATATTTCTCCAATTTTAGTGTCTTTACATTGGCTTCCGGTAAAATTTAGAATTGATTTTAAAATAGCTGTTTTTGTTTACAAGGCTTTATCTGGCCTTGCACCAAAATACATCAGTGACCTTCTGATTCCTTACTCTCCCCAAAGAGCACAAAGGTCTAGTAACCTAAGCGGCTTCTCTTAACTGTCCCATGTTGTCGCTGTAAAACCAAGGTTGGTCGCGCTTTTTCAGCTGCTGCCCCTAAACTTTGGAATAGTTTGCCTGTAAATGTGAGACTTGCTCCTTCACTAGCTAGTTATGAATCTATTTTGAAATCTTACTTGTTTTCTCTGGCTTTTGATCAATGCCAGTTTAAGGCTCTGATGTCAATTTGCTTTGATGCTATTTTATGTGTTTAATTTTCATATAATGCATGTTTTCTTTTATGCTTTTTATATACTGTGTTTGTTGTACATACTGTTGTGCGCCAACTCTGTTGCTTTTAAATGTGCTATAGAAATAAATTTTGACTTGACTTGACTTAGTAGGAAAGTGCTTGTAAGAAAAATGTATTTGACCATATTTACAAAATAGTTGTGGTAAAATTTTTATCAGGAATGTAGAATTTCGATTGAAGTATTACCTGTATCATAGCCATCTTTCAGGGAGTAAACGAAGCTGTTAACATGAGCTTTTTTTACTGCAGTCTGAAGCAAATCTTCAGAGTAACCGTCAAGCCCATATGTGATGTTGTTCTGAATAGAGCAGGCGAAGAGCTCTGGTTCTTGACTCACAACAGCTACCTGCATTGGAAACATGCATTATTCACAAATCTCTTTAACTTCATTGTGATATTGCAAATCTATAGATGTACATGCAACATGTAAGAAAATCAGGTCTGTTATTACCTTTTTGTGAAAGTAGTTGTGATCATATTCCTTTAGGGCCCTTCCGTCCAAGAGGATTTCACCAGACTGGGGCTCATAAAGATGCTTTAATAGGGCTACGCAGGTGCTTTTCCCCCCACCTGAGACACCCACTAGCGCAGTGACTGACCCTGGTTTCATCTCAAATGAGACATTCTACAGAGATAAAAGACCAATATAACTTCCTTTATGGACTTTTCATGCTCCCACTAATCATTACATTGCTTTATTATAATGCAACTTAATGCAATCAAGTTAAAGCAACTTAAAGCAATTATAATACAACTTAATGTTGTTTTTCTGAGCTTGTTCAACTCCAGGGGAGTAAGTAAAATCAGTATTATATTGAATTCAGGTAGCTGAATTCATTTTATTTATACACTATCATAAAGGTTATTCCATTAAATCAAACAATTCAACATCCAAATTAATGTATTTTCTTGAACTAGCTGTATGGGAACTCTGTTATACAAAAGTTTTCATAACATCTGTGTACCTCCAGTACTTTCTTGTCTGGGCACGATGAGTATGAGAAGCTAATGTTCTTAAACATCACATGTCCTTTGAGGTGGTCAGGAGCAAGATCACCACATAAAACAGATGGTTTGTGATCCATATACTCAAAGACTTTGTCGGCTGACTCCAGCGACTCAATAAGGTCAATATGCAGTTCAACTAAGGTCTGGAATAAAGCAAATGTTAACATGTTGTATTTATTTGCAATAAATTGTGCAAGTTTGAAAAGCAGTGAAATAAAGAGTTTATTATCAATCATTTCCCCTATTTTTTGCAGTTATCTTTTTCTTTATTTTTATTCACTCGTTTTCAAAAGTCACACTGAATTTTTTAAGAGAATATTCAGATTTTATTTAATAAAAAGTCAAAAAATTACTTTTAATGTGAAGTTTAGACACTGCTACTGAAACTTTCAAAATGAAATTGCACAAAAATATTTGTTGCTCTATAATAAAAATGTTGCCATCAGGACGCTCAAACAAACTGCATGTTTTTATAGCAGTTTTACTCTTCAGGGAAATCAACCTACAATGGTTTAATTAGAGGTTTCTGCATATTAACATGGAATGAGGTATTGAGGTATCACCAACATTTAGGACAATGTTTTCTGGAGTGAAATTGTGTCTCACTTGTACATAGCCTCCAATCTCCATTTGGTAGAGTAAGAAGGATACAAAGTTTCCAGGTGTCATTTGCCCAGATTTGATCATTCGCTGCCCGTACCACATGATCAGCACCCGCATACCTAACTGAAATAACTGAACAAAAAAATTATATTTAATTATTATCTTCTATACAGAAATCCCAATGCCCTGACAAATATATTGCAATGAAAATATAGCCTCTTGAGATAATTACCCTCATGAACAGCAAGTAAGTGGCTCTGACACTGTCTCTGTGTATTTTAAAATGGTGTGTTTCTTCCAGTCTGGCGTTATACATCTTCTGCTCCACCGTCTCAGCTCCATTGCTCCTGACAGCTCTGATCAGGTAAATGCTTTCTCCAGCAACCTGGTTACTTTTCACAATGGACTTTTTCACTGAACTCACCAGCCTCTTACAAACACAAAAAGAAGGCATGCTAGTTAAAAGAGAAGTTACCAAAAATTAAACATTTGCTGACAATTTACTCACCCTCAGGCCATCCAAGATGCAAATGAGTTTGTCTCTTCATCAAAACAGATTTGGAAAAATTTTACATCCTCTTCAGTGAATGGGTGCCGTCAGAATGAGAATTCAAACAGCTGATAAAAACATCACAATAATCCACAAGTAATCCACACCACTCCAGTCCATCAATTAACATCTTGTGAAGTGAAAAGTGGTGTGTTTTAATAAAAAGAACATCATCAAGATGTTTTTAACTTACAGTGGTGTGAAAAATTGTTGATCCCCTTCCTGATGTTTTATTTTTTGCATGCTTTTTTAATGTTTCAGATCATCAAACAAATTTAAATATTAATCAAAGATAACACAAATAAACACAACATGCAGTTTTTAAATGAAGTTTTTTTTATTATGAAGGGAAAACAAAATCCAAACCCACATGGCCCTGTGTGAAAAAGTGCTTGCCCCCTAAACATAATAACTAGTTGGGCCATCCTTAGCAGCAACAACTGCAATCGAGCGTTTGCGATAACTTGCAATGAGTCTGTTACAGCGCTGTGGACGAATTTTGGCCCACTCTTCTTTGCAGAATTGTTGTAATTCAGCCACATTGGAGGGTTTGAGCATGAACCGCCTTTTTAAGGTCATGCCACAGCATCTCAATAGGATTCAGGTCAGGACTTTGATTTGGCCACTCCAAAGTCTTCATTTTGTTTTTCTTCAGCCATTCAGAGGTGAGTGAGGCCTGCAGTTCTTTAGATGTTGTTCTGGGGTCTTTTATGACCTCCTGTATGAGTCGTCGCTGCGCTCTTGGGGTAATTTTGGTCGGCCGCCCACTCACTGGCGCCGCCAGGGGGTGGCCAGGGGTGGCCACGACTCCTGGCCACCCCACTGGCCAGTATAAATTTTAGTAGCATCAGTTATGCATTTCGTCCCTAATGCACAGCCAGGCAGGCAAGCCACTCTAGACCTTCGATCGCACACAGTAGCCAGCCCTCTCCCCCGCCCCTCCGTCCATGCCGATGTTGCGCGCTCAGACAGTTTACTACAACAGTAGAATAAAATTCTGAAATTATGGTTTATAGTTTTGGTGTGCCACCCCAAGATTTTAAGTGGCCCCATCTGGCCACCCCTATGAAAAATTTCTGGAGGCGCCACTGCGCCCACTCCTGGGAAGGTTCACCACTGTTTCATGTTTTCGCCATTTGTGGATAATGGCTCTCACTGTGGTTCGCTGGAGTCCCACAGCTTTAGAAATGGCTTTATAACCTTTTCCACTCTGATAGATCTCAATTACTTTCTTTCTCAAGGGGGGCAAGCACTTTTTCACAAAGGGCTATGTGGGTTTGGATTTTGTTTTCCCTTCATAATAAAAGACCTCATTTAAAACCTGCATGTTGTGTTTACTTGTGTTATCTTTGATTAATATTTAAATTAGTTTGATGATCTGAAACATTAAAGCGTGACAAACATGCAAAAAAATAAAAAAATCAGGAAGGGGGTCAACAATTTATCACAACACTGTAACTGTAACAAATCCAACATTTAGATGATTTAAACCACTGCCAAAACATGAGTCCATAATCATAATAATGCTTTCTCCAGTGAAAAAAAATTCCACCCCTGTTGTCCTTTCCCATATTTGTCATGAACTTTTTTGGCTTGTAAATGGTTTTTGATCTGTGAACCTTTCTCTCCTGATTCAGATAAGATTACTTTGTCACTGAAGAAAACCATATTTTAGGCATAAACAACTGTTTAAAGTTAAAACATCTTTATGATGGATTTATTTCTTACAAACATGCAGCTTTTCACTTCACAAGACATTAACTGATGGACTGGAGTGGTGCGGATTACTTGTGGATTATTGTGATGTTTTTATGAGCTGTTTGGACTCTCGTTCTGACGGCAACCATTCACTACAGAGTGTGATGTGCTAAATGCCTCCAAATCTGTTCTGATGCAGAAACACTCTTCTTCATCTCAGATGGCCTGAGGGCAAGTACAATTTCAGCAAATTTTCATTTTTGGCTGAACTATTCCTATTTGGGTGAACTAACCTTTATTCAATTCTATGTCTATGTTTTACATGAAATTGAACAAAACTGAACAAAAACATGAAGGCACACATTTCAAATGATTTATCACAGTAATCACAGTATGTTCTTCAGTGTTTTCATTGTCCATTTACCTGATAGTACTTGTTGTATATTTTCTCAGCAGTGATAGTAATTGGTGACTCAAGTGCACTGAGCAAGGCCAAGGGCCAGCAGAGCTGAATCATGAAACAATAGATGCCAATAGTCATAACAAGACTGCGCAGAAGAATATTGACGTTTGCAGCCAGGGACCGGCTCATCAGAGATGCATCACTAGACAAACATGTGGTGATATCTCCTGTATGAAGAAGTTCAGTATTAAAAATAGAGCCTGCATAAACTACAGGTATTGAATGTTGAACTTGAGCATCCATGATGCAATGCAACGTCAACATTTATGCTGTTTTTGTCAGTTGCTAAACAGAAATTAAATCATTTTAACAATACGCGTTCTTGGTTTCACCTCTTTGTGGTTGCACTGAGTAGACATGCATGACTGACCTTTTGATGTTGTTTCAAAGAATGCAATGTCCTGCTTGACGAAACAACTAAAAAGACGTTGCCGGACTCTTTTTGTAAGCCTGGATATTGTGAGCATGAACAAACCACCACGGCAACCAGCACACAAAGACCTGAAAGTGGATGAACTGTTTTAATGTAGATTCAACCCAAATAAGCTGGGATCACATACACAAAAATCAAACTCACCCTCCAAAAGATGTAAGCCCCATGAAGAAAATTGCACTTGCAAATGCATTGCTATCGAATTTAGAATTCAAGGTATCAATTATTTGACCCGTAAATGCAGGCATGAACATATCACCTGAAATTATATATGGCAAACATAAGACTAATACAAAATTAAAATGTTTTGACATACAGTTATAATCAACCAAAACATAACCAGAGGCTGTTTCTAATTTCTCACCAATAACAGCTGCAACAAGGAACAGGAAAGCCCCACATATTGGTACCACATCGGGTTTGGACAGAGACAGAAGTCTGAAGAGTGTCCTCAGTGGGCTGCTATCTGGTGTCTGCATCATGGTGTGATCTAGATATGAATGGATGTAGCTAATTAGCCTATTCAAAATGCGTTCTCCACATACACTGTAGGTTTAAAAACATAATTTACGATCCTACTGTATAGCTTGCAGCCTTGATTTCTCTGTTTAAGAGGTCTATGCTCTTGTATAAACGTTATACGCTAATTGTTTCTATTGGAGCTGGCTCCTCTAAAACTGTGAAGCGAAACGTCAAGCCAGCCAAGATGTAAAAGTGAAACGACTTTACATTTACATTTATCCATTTAGCAGGCGCTTTATCCAAAAGCAGACGTATCACAAATTAAAACCAATACCGTAATTCCGTTCATTACCACAGTACGGTTTCCGAAGGGATGCGTCGAGGAACTCGATGCCAGTGTTGTGTTCAAATCTTGATATTTTCCACGCAGAATACCGGCGTTGCAAATCTGATGTTAAAACACGATCCGTGGATTATGGTAGAGGCCGTTAACTTTCGGTTTCTGTTTTACCCTCATCCGAGATAAATAATATTCCCATAAAGTTTGCAAAATTCGCTTAAAATACCCTTAAAGTTAGCACAACCAAGAAAAAGTTAAGCCTTTAAAAAGTTGTCCAAGAGTTAGTTTTTTAACGTTTGTACTTGTAAACGGTGTGCCAAAACGTCAATCTCTGATGCAGTAGCTAGCCATTATTATTTGGGAAATTATTTCTGTCGACCAAAAGAAGAGGTTCCTATTGGCTGCAAAGACTGTGAAGTCACACTGGAGGTGCTATGAGCAAATAAGGAATGTGCCTTCTGAAATTAGATTCACAGTGATTGATCAAGTGTAGTTGTCTCTGAAACACCTCATTAGGCTATCTCCCATGTTGATGAAGGCAAATCCCAAGTATATGAATTCATCATATAACACCTTTGCAAGTAAAGCCAGTGGGAAGACAGTGTCAATGTTATATGATCCGAGGTTATGAGGAAATTCCTAGTCATGGTATTGAGGTAAAGGCATTTGCTCATGAAGGCTTGTGAATGTTTAAAACAACAAAATGGCTTTTAACTCACTTAATTTATGCACTTTTTTCACCAATAATAAAATATTTTTTTTATTATTATTATGCACTACAGAACAATCTATTACTATGTATGTTCTGTATTTTGTTAGACCTTTTTTAAATTCAGTGTATGGGCAGAAGTGCTGAGGTGGAAAATGTATTTGATAAAAGAATATGAAAAAAAGAATAAGCACAATTGTTTTCACAATGATTTATTTCATATTACAGACAGTAATTGCATTGAAAGTATTATTTGTTAATGATATTTTCATTTTCTGTATCAAACTACATAACTAGTCTGTACTAATAGAAACTAGTCTCTAGTTTAAAAAACTTGCTTGTCATAGCATTATTCAGTGGCAGCTCCAACCTATATTATTTGCGCTCAGAAACATATCTATGATGAAGATCACCAACATCATTCTGGGAAACCTTGATCCAGCCATCTTTTTGCATATGGTACACTGGAAAGATTTAAAAAACAAAGCACAGAGGTAAGATTTTCACCATGCATGAGTTTGAGAAGACCACCAAAATGTTTTGACTGCAATTATCAAAAATGCAATACATTCTGTTGTCAGTGTTTAAACACCGTGAAAGAAGCTACTTACTGTTGACAACCCCTCCAGAGTAGGCATCACGGTGTGTGGCATGATAAATGGCTCTCTCTGCCAAGTCGTAAGCCTCAGGTACACTCAGGTCCCACCTATGCCCTGAGTCTACCACACCATAGGCATAGTTAGACCCTGAGCCTGTGGAGAACATATCCCCTGCTAACCTCGTGCCATTGCTGCTCACATAATACAGACCTGGACCCTAGAAAAACACAAATGCAGATAAAAATGTATAGCATTAATTACTGGAAAGCACTTTAAATGGTAGTTTACTTATGGTTATCATTACTACATTCCCCTTTTTGTTGAATGAATGGATGATACCCAGTTTTTGACAGACAACAATTTTGTGTTTTAAGAACTGAGACAAAGTTCACCCCAAAATGGAAAATCTCATAATTTACTCAAACTTATGACATTTCTTTCTTCTGTTGAACACAAACAAAGATATGTTGAAGAATGTGGGTAACAAAATAGTTGCGGGTAGCCATTGACTTCCATAGTATGGAGAAAAATACCATCTACCAGCTACCATCTTCTTTTTGGTTACCAAAATTCTGTATAACATACCCTATTTTGTGTTCAGCAGAAGAAAGAAACTCATACGGGTCTGGAACAGCTTGAAGGTGAGTAAATTATGACAGAATTTTTTTTTTTTTTGGGTGAACTATCCCAACGCCAGGTTTCTTCAGAGAAACTGTCCCTGCCTGGTATATAATCAACCGCAAGATGCTTTGGATAAGATCCCTAATGAAGAATTAAATGGCTTAAAGTCTCATGGACCAACATGGACCAGAGTCATGTTACAAAAAGAACACTATAGCTAGAGTTGAATTGGAATTGAACTGGCCATATTGGAATTACAGGAAGAAGAATTTGTAGAACTGATATTAAAAGAAATTCAATTCAGGTGATTTATTCTGGGAAATAAAGTGTTCTTACTACCCATTACCTCTGCCTGATAGTGTTTAAGGCTTAAATGAGCTTCAAACTTCTGACTTTAAATGTTAAATGTTCAACGTTTATCTTGACAAACTTTTCTTTTCAGTTTATAAATGACACTCTGCTCAGTTTAATTCTCTTAAGTTCAAATTTGAATTGCAATTCCGCCTCCTGTTTGCTAAATAATTTTTTTGGGCTATTTATAACACTCATACAAATGTTCAAGGTAAAAAAAAAAAAACTAAAAAAAAACATTTTTGCTCTTGTCTGTTCAGAGGTGGAAAAGCTAAAAGATGGCAGGTGAGATTCTGAGGTCAAATTGGAGCTTGAACTTAAAAAAACGACAATGGGTCTTACTCTCTCGTCCCAGCCACAAACCATAGTGCCCATGGAGAGGCCCATGCCGCGATATTCAGCCACCATGTTGGCTAGAAGCTTGGAAGCTGCAGCCACACTAATCCGTGTCTTGTTTCTGAGCTTGTAAATCCTTCACAAAACAGATCAGCACCATATGATTATTTTTCAGTGCTTAAAGATTGAATGCATGAAAATACAAATGATTATTAATTTGAAAAACATTATTCCATTAAAAAAAAAAAAACCTTAAACTTTTACAGACAAAAAAGAATATCTCTTTAAATTTACCTGCACTCTTTGGCCAGTCTTCTCTCCCAATAAACACAGTCTGCTGCATTGCCAGACATTGTCCCAAGGAGATAAGGATTGATCTCGATGACCTTGTTAAATGTTTTTGTGTCTGCAAATGAAATTATTTCACCAGCAGGTTAGATAGATGAAATTGCTCTTAAACCATTTTCAGCTTTAAAAACCCACCTATGTAAGACCCTGCAGATGCTCTCGAGTCCACAGCCACCATCACTCCATGCTGGAACTTGAAAGCTAAGGTGGTAGTGCCATGAAGGAATTCAATTTTGATGTCGGTATCTCCCTCTGTGAGTGGCCCGAGAAACTGCTCCGGCTGTGGAGATTAAAAATGAGAAGAGCGTAAACATCCCAACACGGATTCATTTTGCTAAATGCACGTTTTAAGCTAGATGTCTTTGTTTAATTGAGCCAGGCGTGGAAAGTACAAAGCAACGCGGATGTAGCGTTAGTCAACTTACGTCCACTCCAGTCGGAACGGCCAATTCGTTTCCGTTCAGTCCAAACGTGTAATGACTCGGAGCGCAGGTGTTCGGCTCAGATTGCCAAGCACTAGAAGATAAACATGATTGTTTCAGCTCAGGTGACAAGCATACGTCCATAAGCGCCATAGTTGAACGTGAATCGCTAACGATCGTCCGTCACAACATGAGATCGATTGAAAATGAAAGTGATACTCAACTTTGCTGATGGAGGATGGGTGCGTCTTCAACTGAAAACGCGTCTGTTTTTCCATCAAAAAACTATTTCATGAATTTAACCAGACGTTGTTCTTAGTAAGAAGCCATTCGTGTAAATTTCACGTCTTTTATTCTTGTTCAATAAAAGACAAAATGTTCGCATAAATACTAAAACAAATAAATAGTTTAGAGCAAACGTCTCGTCATTTAAAACATTTATTTGCGAGAAGGATTAATTGTTTGACTTTAAATTGTGTAGAACTTAAATGAAAATGTTTTCAGCGATTTATAGTTGAATATTTCAGTAAAAAAGCTGCCAGTAGCCAACCCTGATGACGTCACCAGTAACTATGTAGTTTTGCCTCCAACAGGTTTAAACTATGAAGAGTGACAATGGACGGAGGTTTCCTTGAATGGAGGTTTCCTTGAAGACCATGGTAAATAATCACATCCACATGATTACCTGACAAGTCAGGTTTCTGAGATGGAGAGATGCATAAATTTCATCATGGTGATCAGAAATAAACACTCACATTCAAAACTGACAAATCACAGTTTATTTGAAATTTCAGATATCATGTGACAGCATCTAGTGTCATGTTCTCTCCTATTTGTGGACACTTGCAGAGGTTGGTAATGGTAATGTATTAAATGTTTCAAAATGAAGTAGCACAGAAAGCAATCATTATGAGGTTTCCATGCTTTGAACACGCTCTTCAATCAATTCCATTTCAAAATGCTGAACTTTTTCTGTCAGTATTGCTGTTGTTCCTGGGTTGTATTTGTAATGTCCCTCCCTGTAGGGAAAACAATGATCGATTGAGCAAACAATCATGAAATTGTTATATTTCATTGAAATCAGACAGAAATTACTCTATAACATTTGTAACAGTGCGACACAACTTTTAAAACAAGCTCTCATTCGTCATCCTCACTGAATATACTATTAGCTACTACTACAAAAGGCCTACAAACACCTACCTTTTCCCGATGTGTGCTGACTCCTGGTATGGTCTTATGTAATCAACACCGTTTCTTGTAATGACACACAAGTCAATGTTGTGACCTGAACCCAGATCGTTCATTATACCGGCATTGATGGCATCCCGAACCAGATGTTTGGCAGACTCCAGCTAAAAAATTGTGTAATTATACAATCAACACTCAAAGTACATTGCTTACATTGAAGAAACATCAACCATCCAATATGCTGATATAACTTTGATCCCATACTTACATCCATGTCTGATTTAAAGCCATCTTCTAAAATTCCCATAGCTGGTAGATTTCCAGATCCTGCATTAAAACATTTGTGAGCATGAGGATGAATTCATTTGAATTAATATCCTCCCAATCATGTTCATATAAGTACAACGCTCACCCATAGCAAGAAATGGCACCTTGTCCATGTCCCCATAAGGTCCAATATCATAGAGGTGACCTCCTGTGCAGTCCACGCCACCCAGCAGCAGGTTAGCTCCAATCTTGCCATGGTATCTAATGAAAACATTATGTGGTATGATTATATTTCTTCAGCCCAGACAGGCGAGAGGAAACTCCACATAAATCATTAACGATTGCTCAGTGATTGTGTTTCTTTAACATCATTATTTTTTATAAAACATACTATTTTCCATGCCAATGTTGACAGCAGATTTTTGTGGCAGTATGACAATGCACATTGTAGTCACTGCAATAAAAAGTTAAGATGACCTTGTCATTTACTTAAAGTGATATGATATATCAATCCAATAATAAAAAGCAAATAACACTCCCCATAGAAAAAAATTAAAGAAACCATTTTGTTTAAATAGCATTTTCTTTTTTTTTTTTTGTAAGTACATAACAGAAAATATGATTCTTTAAAAATATATCACAGTAAACATTAAGGTCTTTCAAATACTTATATTAAATTAAAAATTAAGTAACACAATATTTTTTTAGCTTTTATCTTAAGTGATTTGCCTTTATATTATGGCTATTTTAGCTTTTGTTAATGGTGAAATTTAGTTGTAAAAGGCCACAAAAATTGACCTGCATTAATTATTCTGGCTTGCACGTACAATTTAATGTTTAATTTTTTACTTTCAGTGTTTTTGTCTTTGGGAAAAGAAATATATTTGATTAATATTAAATCAAAATTTTAGGTTTGAACCAGAACACTTAATGCATTACATAAATTTATTTTGATAAAATGCAGTCATATCTGAGAATAAAACATTCTCCACAGTTTGTGCATGACATGAATTTACATGACAGACAAGGCATACTTTATGTAGGCCTACATAATCGTATGTACTGCAAATAATAATTTAATTAATTTAGTGTGTGTGTGTGTACTAAATGAGCAATTCTCTATTCCTCCACCTCATCCTCTTCTTCCTTGAGTAGGTTTAAATCTGTTTCATAATGCATTTAAAAAACACATGGCACTTAGACCTCAAACTAAATCTATGAATGCACCAAGTATCTTTCTATATCCCCATATGGAATAGTTCACCATAGTACTGATGTCTTGCATTGTAATTTCTGTTCTGTGTGCATCTGATAAATTTCCACCCAAATCCACATAACATGTAATCACATGTATTTTTCTTTTGTCACTTTTTTTTTGCTATTTTGGTGTTGGTTATCACATATGGTTATTTTTTGCATAAACATTATCCTTTCCTCTGCAATAATTATATCTTTGTTGTTTCTCATTCCCCACAACAACATATATACTACATCCATATATTATAAATTTGTGCACTCATAAAAAGTTTGCATGTAACGTTACATATCAGTGTCCATCCAATCGTAAAACAATATTATGTGCACTAGAACTACACTCTATGTATAAATATCTAATTATTAATAATAAATACAAATGAGATCATGTTCCTTTGTTAATGGCATAAAAAATGTAAATGTGACCGTACCGAAAGAGAGTATCCTGAAGGACGCTGACTGCCATGATGACACGGGGGTTGCGCCCACTGTTCATTTTGAAGATGGTGAGATTGGAGGAGATAAGTTCAGTAACTTTCTGTGTGTCTGCTGCTGTCCCTGCACCACAGCAGCTTTGAATGGAGAAAGGTCAGATGGGATATAAAGAAACCAAAAAAAATGTAAGTCATTAACATACATTATAATCTGTGATGTGTTACAATTTGAGAATTTGAACATGTTACAGTTTTGTTCTTCATATGTTTTTAATGGTAAACTGTGAAATTTAACATACAAGTTAATAATGCTGAACCTCCGTCATTTAATTGATTTTCTGCTTAAACTTACTATATGTTAGGAGCCAGGTAGTGAATCTTGGCACACATCTTGTCAGCAACCACTTCACTGGATGTGGCACGAGTATCTGCACCAAGAACCACTCCATCCTGCAAAACAGAGGCCACATGAAATAAGACCCTGTGTAAATTAATAATCAAGTGTCACTTATTAGTTCAAGTTTGTTTTACCTTAAACACAACTCCAGCAATAGTTGTTCCAGTTTTAGTTGGCTTTGGTTTCTTCCCCTTCACCAAATCATCTAACGCTGCATTTCTATAAACAAACACATACAAAGATTTTTATATAAGTGACCCTCTGATCGCACTTTATATACACAAAACCTGACTTGCTTGGTTCAAAGTAAGTCTGCAATGTATAAGTGGTAGTATTATGTAGAGGGGAGAGACTTCACCAAAATATTGATGGGTTTTAATTCACTATACAGCTCCACATTTTATTTAGAACAGCCTAACCATTCATCACGTGAGTCAACACACACTTAGCATCTCTGAGATGTGCTGGATCACTCTTGACTTTAGTATGACCCTCAGTTTGCCAGTGGAGCACCTGTGTTAAGAAAGTCTCATTGGGTCTGTATACCAAATGGGTGGTCTAGGCATCTCATTAAAAACTAAAGGACAGCTATTTTTATGTTTACACATAATGTCGTTTTTGTTATATTAACTGCTATTGTGTTTTATTTTCCTATTAGGTTTATCAAAGTTGTTTTAACACAGTTTACCATTTCTGTGAGCAGTCAATGCCTTTCTTTTCAAGTGTAGCCAAACTCTAACTTTAGCCTATTTTTTTAATCTGCTGATAAAAAACAGAAACGAACAAGGGAAGTTCGAAATGGTTATTTACAGCACTGCATAAACTGTTGACATTAATCGAGCACTGTATGCTGATCCATCGCTAACATCGAGCTACCGCTTTCACATTCACCTGGTGTCACTAAAAACGACGCGTTTCTGAATAAGTTTTACCTTAACGTGTTTTCGAAGCAGAAGCCTGGCTCCGGAGTCTTGAAGATATTTGTATACATGGCAAATAAACGTGAACGGTTCCCGTAGATTCAGCAATTTAGAGACATGAGGTTTAGAAAAAGAGACGAACGACTGAGAGGCGGCAGCTTAGAAAGTGAAACTATGGACGGACCAACCAGTTCACAGCATGATTGTTTCCGCTTTCTGAGAAGATTACGAGCCGTGTGCGTTGTGGTAAAGGCTATTTCAATAGAAAAGTTCATAAACCTACAAAGATCAGCCAAATTAATTAACCACATTTTCGGATAGAGGTACGAGCTTCGCTAAACATGGACAGGTATTCGTCAGACAGTCATGTGAAAGGAGTCAGCCTCGGGGTGAGATTATTTTCCTGAAATGCATGATGATGGCGCAAGACAAAGCGATGACACTGTTAAAGCGATAATTACGCAAAAAGCTTTATTTATCAATGCATTTTCTTTCACAGACTACAATATTAGCGGTGAAGTTCGCTGGAGGTGTTATTATAGGCTCAGATTCGCGAGCCTCGATGGGTGGGTAAGTTGATAGCCTGTATGTCAATGTAAAGTGAGGCATCCCAGAATTCCACCGTAATGACAGCAGATTGTCCATTGCATTGACAAAGAACCGTGCATGAGCACATGACAATCAAACACGGACAGATCTTAATGAATATTTATTTATTTAATAGTTTATGTAACGGACAATGGACTGCACCAGAATTAGCTACAGAGCTAGCTAATTTAATCTGCAGTACCTGGGCAGAAGAAAACGGAACAATGTTACAACACTCATCAACAGTAACATATAGGCTATTATAATATTCCTCACATAATGGTAACACTTTATATTACAGTCCTGTTGCACATGTACATACCGTTTACTTATTATAGTGATTATAATAAGTGGTTAATGACTAGATACTAACCTGAACCCACCCCTAAACCTTACCTTAACCCATGTTACCTTGTATTAGTATACTTTCTCAGTTACACATAAGTACACATACTGTAAAATAAAATGCAACCCACATAATATTTGAAATATACATACCAGACAGTATAATATAAATACAAAAATACAATGTTACGCTATAATGGGTATACATCTAAACTAGTGCTGTCAAACGATTAATCGCGATTAATCGCATCCAAAATAAAGGTTTTGTTTACATAATATATGCATGTATACTGTGTATATTTATAATGTATATTTAAATACAAACACATGCATGCATATATTTAGGATAAATATGTTATGTTTATATATATATAATATAAAATATAATAATATGAATATATAAATGTATAAACGTAAATATTTTCAAAATATATACTGTGTATCGCGATTAATCGTTTGACAGCATTAAACTAACTAAATGAAAAAAAATTATGAATAAAATAAAACATACTAAAATTGCATAACCAATGAAACTAAAGCACCAGATTTTTATTGATCACATGTTTGACTCATATTAATATTGTGAATAAATGTACTGTAAAGTAATTACATAAATTATTAAACAGCATATTCTGTTTTGTATTCAGGTCTTATGTTTCATCAAAGGTTATTAACAAACTAGTTCAAGTCCACGACAGAATATTTTGCTGCATGTCAGGATCACTCGCTGACGCTCAAGCCATCACGCGTGCAGCCAAATTCCAGCTCGCATTCCACAGGTGATTCCAAAACCTATTTGAATTGTGGTTTATTTACATTTTCAAGTAACAAATTGATAATTGATTCCCTCATTTTCTTAAAAAAGTGCCACTCCTAGTCTTCCGTAATGAATAGTGACTAAAATGAAGATAGCCTTTTTCTCCAGTAAAACAGAAATATTTTTCTTTGTCTTCTGGACATTCAGTATTCAGATGGATGACCCTCCTTTGGTGATGGCAGCAGCCTCTATTATGCAGGAGCTGTGCTATCAGCACAAAGAGGAGCTCTCAGCTGGTTTCATCACTGCAGGCTGGGACAGGAAAAAAGGACCACAGGTAGGACCTCTTTTAAGACATTACTCTTAGTTGAACTGTGGTTCTCTCACCACTTCCAGTGTTCAAATTGTCTCAAAGCCCCCCCAAAAAATTTGTATAAATATGATTCACATTTTTTTTCTTGTCCTTTTTATCGTTCAGAAAACCTAATTCTAAGATTCTAAGATACGATGATCAGTGAGCTATGTGCAAACAATCAGCAAAGAAGAATTAAATATCTATCTTAGATATTCGTGTGATATTGATTAACTAGATGAAATTATATAAATATACATATTTTCTGCCCCATCTTGAATTTTGGGAGCATTCTGTATTAGACTGAATCATGCAGTGAAAGAATGCACAGTCTAGCTAGTGTTTAAGCACTCATAGCTCCTCTTATAATCTGTATGATAAACGAATCTCTTACTTTTATCGTACGTACGTCTGCATTTTTATTGCTCATAATGTGGGAATTCGCAAGTTTCAGTCTGAACAAAATTCAGCGATGACTAATCTGACTGCCTCTGATTGGCCACTGCATTCCTAAGCTCAACAGAATCGTGTGTGATTGGTTATAATGAGCAACGCTGTATAAATACTTAAAAATAAAATACGATGTAACATGAGCAGGTCTAAATTTAATACGGCCATCGAATCTTTTCATTTAATTTTCATTTTCACTAGTTCAATGTTTCAAGTATTATAGTTTTATTGAAAAACCAGGGGACCCCCCAAGTATATATTTTTGGGTGTTATGGGGGGTCCCTTAATGCTTATGGGAGGTCCGGGACCCCCCCAGCCCCCCCTCAATTCGAACACTGAACGGATGGCGTGGCAACGGAGTAAGGGTTCCAAGTGCAAACTTTATTAAAAGAGCGTAGTCAAAACAGGCAGGGTCAAACACCAGGAAACAACAATGTTACAGGGCAAAACAAAAGAGAAATCCAATAAACAGGCAATGGTCAGGGCAGGCAGCAAACGATCCAGACGCTCCAGAAATAACACAGTCCAGGAGGGTGCTGGAGCAGAGGCAGAACAGGGGGAGGGATGGAGGGACAGGTCCAGGTGGAGGTGGAGGACCTGGAGACTGAGGCAGAGCCATCGGAGCAAGGAGCCAGGGAGGAGCAGAAAGGGCAGGAAGCCAGGGCGGAGCCGACAGAGCAGAAGACCACCAGGACGGAGCAGAGGACCACCAGAGTGGAGCAGGTGGAGATGAAGACCACCACAGCAGGGTCAATCGAGCAGAGGACAACCAGGGTAAAGCATCCGGAACTGGAGACCACCACGGCGTAGTCAAGGAGCACCATAGCAGATCTGGAAAAACTAGAGACCAACACAGCTTATCAGGCAAGACTAGAATACAAAGCACAGAGAGGTTAGCGTTGGTCAAAGGGGCCATGTCAGGGAACTTAGAAAGTTCGGGATCAGCCTCTTGTGCAGGAAACACAGAGAGTTCATGAATGGCTTCCCTTGGCCGTGGCTAGACATCTTGGGAGGAGCTGAAGCGGAAGCTGCCACCTTGGGATGAGCTGTGGCCCACTTCCATGGAGCTGATGATCCAGGGGACCATCAGGGTGGCTCAGGACTGGAATAGAGAGCACAAAGAGATTAACAACGGCCTCTGCGGCCATAACAGGACAGGCAGACAGTTCAGAAACGGCATCGTTGGAATGAAATTCGGATGTACTACATCAGCCATGTTATTACTGTCACGTGACCTACCAGCGTCAATTGCGTTGCTTCACTGCCATTCATAAATCCTCTCCCATGGCCTCATGGGATAGTAAAGTGTCCATCGAATGCACACTTCAGAATGCCAGTGGAAGCAGTAGGTCATCCGGGTACTTTTCGCCTACTGTTTTTCTAATTCTATACTCTTTTCGCCTACTGTTTTTCTAATTCTATACTTTTTTGGCATGCTGTTTTTCGCATACTATATGGGTAGTTGATTTCTGACGCAGCATAAGGGTCTACCCCAGTGCCCACACTTGCCGTTTTGGACACTTGAGAGCGTGTGCACGCAGCTGGATGTAAATGCGCAAAACAGTCCCAGGTCTGAAAAAAAGCCAAAGCTCAGTGCCCTTAATGCACAATAAATCCACACTATATACCGCATCAGAACTAAATCTGAGGCAATGCATCCTGTCATTCATCATGTTCAGGAACTCACATGCCCTGAAATCACGGGATGTTGATGAAAACTTTGCAGTATAATTTGATTGAATTATATATTATTACATAAAATATTTGTTAAATGTAGTGTTGCACATTTTATTGGTTCTGAGATGAGTATGTGTGTTTTGTAAAGAGTTTTCAACTGTTTTTTATCACTTTTTAGCACCATGAATAAATTGTGTCATACATAGGGACTACTGTACTGAACAGAAATTTAGAAGTTTATTATAATGCGCAAAGTATTAAATGTACAAAATGTCTAAATAAAGCTCTGTAAAAACTTTACTTCCATTTTTACAACACTATGTTGTAAGTGTGTCCCATTAGATAATCAAAAGTTCTATAGACACTTGCGGCCTTCAAGCCCACTCGAACACTTCGGCCAAATACAGAAAATACATTGTAAGTAGACAATTGTTCAAGTGCAAAGACCTCAATTGTGGGTTTGGGACAGGCCCTAAACCAGCTTTCTGCAACAACTTGCAATGTTCGCAAACATTGGGATTGGTCTATATAATGTTTTTGTTTCTCTTGTACAGCTCATAACAAGTTCTATTGACAACATAACTGTCATTCTCTTTAGGTGTACTCTGTTTCTTTGGGGGGGATGCTTATGAGTCAGCCCTTCACTATTGGCGGGTCAGGAAGCACATACATATATGGTTACGTGGATGCAAAGTACAAGCCAGGAATGACCAGAGAGGAGTGTCAGACCTTTGCTCTCAATGGTTTGTAATTTTTCCCTGCTCTTTTACATATAATCAAAATATATGCTGACTGTACACATAATAATAATTTGATGTATTTTTTTTTGACAAAAATGTGTTGTTTTTTCAGCACTGGCTCTGGCTATGGGAAGAGACAATGTAAGTGGGGGTGTTGCCCACTTGGCCGTCATTTCAGATAAAGGTGTTGAGCATGTTGTCATCCCAGGAAACAAGTTGCCAAAATTTCATGATAAATAGACTGCTGTTATCATTATCAGTGGGGTCCTTGATGTTTGATTAAGATATTGATGCAATTAAATTTGTAATTACAAAAATAAAATAAAAAAAGTATCTTTATCTGTATTGTCTGTACATGAATGACTCATTATTTAAAAAATGTAAAAAAAAAAAAAAAAAAAAAAAGAATAATTCATGAATAATAATAATTACAGTATGGGTTTCTTGTGACAGTGTAGATCATTTATCCCTGATTCATTCATCATTGATTCTGATGTGTGAAATGAAATGCTTTGACTTTAAATACAGGTAAAATTGATACATTAATCCTACTAAGGTGTAACGGGTGTGTGAGGCTGGAATTGAACTTGGGTCTTCTAGTCGACTGAACGGCCTCTTTACCACTGAGCTATGGTGGATGACAAATAATAGATGGACCCAAGGGCAGATAGATGAATGAAAAGAGTGCTTTACTGAGGAGTTCAAGTTCAAAACTACAACAAAAAGGAAGCCGTGCTCCCACAGAGAAAAAACAAAAAACTTTCTTGGTGAGGTTAACTCATACATAGTAGGCTCAAGACTGAACACAACTGAAAGAAAGCAGCATGCTTAAATAGGGAAACAAACGAGATAATGACCCACAGGTGAATGAATTCAAGTGCTAAATGAGTAGAGATGCAATGAGTTCTACAGAAGCTGGGGCCACCTAGTGTTTGGGAGAGTCATTACAAGCAGGAGCCTTACAGGAGCCCCTCCTCCAGGAACGGCTCCTGACGTTCCCCTAACTGTGTTGTTGTCCGCGGCGGTGAAACTCCCTGATGAGATCTGGGTCTAGAATATCTCGAGCTGGTACCCAAGACCGCTCCTCTGGGCCATACCCCTCCCAATCCACAAGATACTGGGTTCTGCCACGGACCTGGCGAGAGTCCAGCAGTCGGCGTACGGTGTAGGCTGGCTGACCACCAATGATGCGAGGAACTGGAGGGGGTTTCCTGGCTGGGGACAAAGGAGAATAGACAACAGGTTTCAAACGGGAGATATGAAAGGTGGGATGGATGCGCATGGACCTGGGTAGAAGAAGTCGGTAGGACACTGGGTTGATCCTTTTGAGGACCTTGAAAGGGCCGATGAAGCGGGGTGCTAGTTTCCGTGACTCAACGTGCAGGGGGAGGTCCCTAGTAGACAGCCACACTCTCTGACCTGGTCTAAGTGACGGTCCAATTCTACGGTGCTGGTTTGCATGCCTCTGCTGTCGTTGAGTGGCCCTTAGTAGGGCTAGTCGTGCTCTCCGCCACGCCCGTCGACATCTCTGAACAAGTTGAGCAGCAGCTGGTACACGAACCTCAGGATCCTGTTCAGGAAACAGAGGGGGGGGGAAACCAAACTGGCATTCAAAGGGGGACATGCCTAAAGAGGAGTGGTGTAGAGTGTTGTGTGCAAATTCAGCCCAGACCAACTGAGAGCTCCAAGCAGTCTGATTGTTAGAGACCAGGCATCTGAGAGTCTTCTCAATCTCCTGGTTGACTCTCTCTGTCTGTCCATTTGATTGAGGGTGAAATCCAGATGACAGGCTAATGGAAGCCCCAATTAGTCGTCCGAACGACTTCCAGAACCGGGAGGTGAATTGCGATCCCCGGTCAGATACCATATCTTGGGGAAAGCCATGAATTCTGAAGACATGTTGCATCATCAAGTCCGCTGTCTGACCTGCTGTGGGAATCTTGGGTAATGGTATAAGATGACAAGCCTTAGAAAACCGGTCTACCACCACCAGAATTACAGTGTTACCTTGAGATCTTGGTAGACCCGTTACGAAGTCCAAAGATATGTGGGACCAGGGGCGTGTAGGGATGGGTAGTGAGTGCAGTAGGCCGTGAGGGTGGGTTCTGGGTTCCTTGTTCTGGGCACACACCGCGCAGGCAGCCACAAAACCCCGAACGTCTCGATGCATGTTGGGCCACCAGAACCGTCTCTGGATGAACTTCAATGTTCTTGTGCTCCCAGGGTGGCCCGAGGAAAGGGAAGCATGGCCCCACTGTAACACATCAGAACGCACAGAGTTAGGCACAAAAAGGCGACCCGGAGGGCCGTTACCTGGGTCGGGATGTTGCTGTTGGGCCCTCCTCACTGCAGTTTCGATTCCCCACTGGATTGATGCCACCACTCTAGAGCTGGGTAAGATTGATTCAGGTTTGCCCTCCACTTCTGGTGGATCAAACTGCCTTGAGAGGGCATCAGGCTTTGAGTTCTTAGAACCTGGCCGGTATGAGAGAGTAAAGTCAAAGCGGTTAAAGAAGAGGGCCCAACGAGCCTGACGTGAGCTCAGTCTCTTGGCCTCACGGATGTAGGTGAGGTTCCTGTGGTCTGTCCAGATAAGGAATGGGTGTTTGGCCCCCTCCAGCCATTGTCTCCACTCCTCAAGGGCCAACTTCACTGCCAACAGCTCCCGGTTACCAATGTCATAATTCCTCTCAGCTGGGGAAAGTCGACGTGAGAAGTAAGCGCAAGGATGAAGCTTGTGGTCCGCTCTTGCTCTCTGTGATAAGACTGCTCCTACCCCAACGCCTGAAGCATCCACCTCGACTACAAAGGGCAACTCAGGATCTGGGAGGGTGAGAATGGGTGCGGACGTGAAGAGCTGCTTGAGTCGGTCAAATGCATGACCAGCCCTCTCAGTCCACTTAAATGGGCTTGATGCCTTCTTGGTAAGAGCGGTCAGGGGTTCTGCTATAGCACTAAAGTTCCTAATGAACCTCCTATAAAAGTTGGCAAATCCCAGAAAGCGTTGGACCTCTTTGACGGAGCATGGTTGAGGCCAATTTAGAACTGCCTGAATCTTGCCGGGATCCATCTGGACGTTGCCACTAGAGACAATGAATCCAAGAAAAGAGACAGTGGGGACATGAAATTCGCTCTTCTCCAGCTTGACAAAGAGTCCATTCTTCAGCAGATGAGATAGGACGATTCGGACATGTTGGACATGTTCTTGATAGCAGCGAGAGAAGATGAGAATATCGTCAAGATATACAAATACAAATTTGTCTAGCATATCTCGTAGCACATCATTAATAAGTGCCTGAAAAACGGCTGGAGCATTGACTAACCCAAAGGGCATTACCTGATACTCATAGTGTCCCTTAGGAGTGTTAAAAGCCGTCTTCCACTCATCTCCCTCTCGTATCCTAACAAGGTGATAGGCATTCCGAAGGTCTAGCTTTGTGAAAATAGTTGCCCCTTGAAGGAGTTCAAAGGCCGTTGTCATTAGTGGCAGTGGGTAGCGGTTCTTTACCGTGATGCGATTAAGGCCTCGGTAGTCAATGCACGGCCGAAGACCGCCATCCTTCTTCCCCACAAAGAAGAAGCCAGCCCCTGCCGGTGACGTAGATGGACGGATGAACCCACTGTTAAGAGAGTCATTGATATACTCCTCCATGGCAGCTCTTTCTGGGCCCGAGAGGGAATAGAGTCTCCCTCGAGGGGGGCAGGTACCTGGTAGCAGATCGATTGCACAGTCATATGGTCTGTGGGGCGGCAGAGAGGCTGCGCGGGTCTTGCTGAAAACTTCACAGAGGTCTGCATACTCTGAGGGGACTCGAGACAACTCAGGAGGAAGCACTGGGACTCCGGAGGCTACAGGTTTAAGCTTGGGGATAGTTAGCACCTCTGTGGATTGGGCTGATGGCTTGAAAGGAATGGGCAGCAGCTTGGGAGTGGTTGGTTGTGAGTCAGGAGATGATGTCGCCAGCAACTCAGAAAAATAACAGAGAGAGAGACCCAAAATACCACAATTAGTACCCCAACCAATCACTTTCCTGGCTGTCCAATCTATATGTGGATTATGAAGGGATAACCATGGGAAACCAAGAATTAAAGGGAACTCTGGTGAATGAATCAAGAAAAACTGTATCCTCTCCTTATGACAGCCAATTTGGAGATGGAGGGGTGTAGTGCACTGTCTTACCTGACCAGAGCCCAGGGGTCTCCCATCCAATGCCGTTATGTTCAGGGGTTCTTGAAGAGTGATGGGCTGCATTCTCAGGTGTCTGGCCAAAGTAAAGTCCATAAAATTTCCAGCAGCCCCTGAATCTAGGAAGGCCTGAAGTTTGTGATGATGGTTGCCCCAATCCAGTGATACATTGAGTGAAACCCCAGAAGCTGCTGGTTGGGGGAAGGTGATTACTCTCGTCCCAGCCCCCCTCTTCTTGGACGAGAGTTGTCTTTTCCCGTCAACTCTGGACAGTTGGATCTAAAGTGATCTGGCTTTCCACAGTACAAACAGCATCTCTCCCTCATGCGTCGCTCCCTCTCGGCTTGTGACAGTCTGGCCCTACCCAACTGCATGGGTTCCTCGAAATTCATGGGAAGTGGAGGTGAATCAAGGCTTCTGCTAGAAGCATGGGGCTCAGGCAGCCGGACCTCCCCACGGCGTTCCCGCCTGCGCTCTCGAATGCGATTGTCCACCCTGATGGCCATGTCAATAAGGGACTCTAGGTCAGGAGCCGGATCTCGAAAGGCCAGTTCATCCTTGAGATCAGGAGACAGGGCACGGTGAAACGTCGCTCTCAGGGCTCGTTGGTCCCAACTGCTCTCTGTGGCTAAGGTACGGAACTCAATAGCAAACTCTGCCACACTCCTTGTCCCTTGAGAAATCTGGAGTAGCCTGTGGTCCACCTCTCCCCCACTGGTAGGGTGATGAAAAACCCTCCTCATTTCTGCAACAAATAGGTCGCAATTGTCAGTCAGTGGGGAATGTTGTTCCCACAAAGCCGTAGCCCAGTCCAGAGCTTTCCCGGTGAGCAGAGTGATGATATATGCAACCTTGCTGTTCTCTGTTGGAAAGCTGTTAGGTTGTAATCCAAATGCCAGAGTACACTGAGTGATAAAGCCTCGACATCTCTCAGGGTTCCCATCATACCTCTCTGGTGCAGGCAGTCTTGGCTCAGGTAGAGGCCCAGGAAATGGAGGTGCGAACCTTTCAGCTAGAACAGGTGGGGTGGTTAAAACTGAAGAAGCTTGGGACGTAGTCTGCTCACTTAAGCGTTGTAGGATTTGCTCATGTCTGTGAATGGTGGAAGCTTGGCCAGACAGAATAGCTAGGATCTGATCATCATTGGAGGCAGGTGTGGCATCTACTGCTGGGTCCACTTCCATGGTTCAGTCTTGCTGTAACGGGTGTCTGAGGCTGGAATTGAACTTGGGTCTTCTAGTCGACTGAACGGCCTCTTTACCACTGAGCTATGGTGGATGACAAATAATAGATGGACCCAAGGGCAGATAGATGAATGAAAAGAGTGCTTTACTGAGGAGTTCAAGTTCAAAACTACAACAAAAAGGAAGCCGTGCTCCCACAGAGAAAAAACAAAAAACTTTCTTGGTGAGGTTAACTCATACATAGTAGGCTCAAGACTGAACACAACTGAAAGAAAGCAGCATGCTTAAATAGGGAAACAAAC
Organism: Acrossocheilus fasciatus; assembly: GCA_036784905.1. Classification (NCBI taxonomy): domain Eukaryota; kingdom Metazoa; phylum Chordata; class Actinopteri; order Cypriniformes; family Cyprinidae; genus Acrossocheilus; species Acrossocheilus fasciatus. The sequence goes on from CM071956.1 coordinate 5,575,402, forward strand.
GAGATAATGACCCACAGGTGAATGAATTCAAGTGCTAAATGAGTAGAGATGCAATGAGTTCTACAGAAGCTGGGGCCACCTAGTGTTTGGGAGAGTCATTACAAGCAGGAGCCTTACATAAGGTTTTATAATTAAATGGTAAAATTATATAATATGCATTAAATAATAAACATTGTTACACTTTTATGAATATTTTTAATAGTGGGAAGCAAAGGCTTCAGAGCAGAGTAGCCAAAATAATAAAACACAAATGCATATGTTAAGCATAAAAAAAGCATAACTTTTCATGTTATGTAACATAATAAAAGAAAATGCACACAAACTAATGGTTAGGGAGTTGGGCTTGTAACCTGAAGGTTGCCGGTTCGATTCTTGTGCTGGCAGGAATTGAAGGTGGGGATTGTGAATGAACAGCACTCTCTCCAACTTTGATACCATGACTAAGGTGCCCTTGAGCAAGGCACCAAACTCCTAATTGCTCCCTGGGTGCTGGAGCAATGACTGCCCACTGCTCTGGGTGTGTGTGTGTGAGAAAAGTCAGGACATAGATTTGTATAATGACACAGGTATTACAAGGTGAAGGTGACATCTCAGGACATTGACCCATGTCCCCATTTTTCAAAACGCTTATAAATCACTCAGAATGAGGTTTTTTGGGGGAAAGTTGAAATGCACAGTCTCCTGTAAGGGGTAGGTTTAGGTGTAGGGTTGGTGTAGGGCAATAGCACATACAGTAAGTACACTATAAAAACCATTACGCCTATTGGATGTCCCCACTTTTCACAAAAACGAACGTTTTGTGTGTGTGTGTGAGCATTTGTTGTGTGCACGTGTGTGTGTGTGTGTGTGTGTGTGTGTGTGTGTGTGTATGTGCATTTGTTCACTACTCACTGCTGTGTGTGTGCACTTGGATGGGTTAAATGCAGAGCACCGATTTTGAGTATGGGTCACCATACTTAACTTAAACACACAAACACACACACACACACACACGTGGGGTTTCCGTGTTTTATGGGAACTTTCCATATACATAATGATTTTTATACTGCCCAAACTATAAGCCTATATTGTATACCCTAACCAAACCTTACCCCTAAACACAACCCTCACAGAAAACGTTATGCATTGTTACATAATAAAATAAAAAAAAATAAAAAAAACACAAGCTATTTTCCTCATTGGGACCAAAAAATGTTCCTATATTTGGTTCCTGAAACACACACACTCACAAAATGAAAAATTATTGAAATTCATTACCTTTTTATTTTTAAAATGCTAAGTACTTTATAGATATTTTACAGTTGACAGCATGAATATAGCCTATGATCATAAATCATGAATAAAATGACGCATGATAGCCTATAGAAATACTTTTTTCTCTTTAGGTTTGCCAGCTGCAGATATCGGGTAATATAGGAGTGTTTTTTGCTGAATTTGCCGTATCTGTCCTGCTCCTCAGCTCTTTTACAAGTGAGGACATGAAGGGGGACGCGGATAGGGCACTCAGTCAGTCGCGGTGCGTCATGGGCAATCCGAAAGCGAAAGAGCAACGTGTTCTCTTTCTTCCTCTTCATTTAAAGACGTAAATACTGTAACATTTTTATCTAAAGTCGTATTTAGTGATAAAACACAAGTTAAAAATGCAAGACGGCAGCGAACATGGCAGCGCAAGTGGTCTTAAAATGGGAGTAAGTTTTCAGCTTTTTCATTTTACGTTGAACCACGAAGGTTTTTTTTCACCCCACAATGTGATGCTTTTATTGAAGAAACTTTATCTGGATTCAGTATATCGTGTGTGCTTTTCATTTCAGACGACCATTATTGCAGTTGAGTTCGACGGTGGCGTGGTGGTGGGTTCGGATTCAAGAGTTTCTGCGGGGTGAGTGTTATTACAGTACGGGAGTGCGCCGTTGTTGATCAAGTGGAAAGACTGGGGTTTCTTCTCACAACTTTCTTTGCATGTCTAACGTAATTACTGAGGGAAAAAACATGCAATTCATGATTCTCAAACAGAAGCGTATTGTGTTAGTAACGCTGCGGTTATAGGTTCGAATCCTGTGCTTATTGTAAACGCAGTGCAAGTTTCTTTGTGTAAAAAAAGTAAATGTAACCCCAGTATATTGGGTTACTTGACACAATATCCTGCCATTAATTTAAGAGGTGTATTGTAAGCTTAACAGTAAAACAACTGTCAGACAGTGTTCTGGTCACCAGAACTTTTATTGAACAGCATTAGACCATCATAAAACATATGTATGAAAATCAAATCAAAACAACTCACCTTGACCTGACATAACAAAATACCATTTTTGTGACAACACAGTAAAGTGTTTCTGTTTTTTTGTTATATTTGACCCTTGCCTGAATTGATTCCAGTGTGGGTTGTTTTGTCTGCTTGGTCACTTTTAGCAGTTCACTTAAAAAAAATATGATTTTGATTTTGGAACAGTGTAGAAGTACGTTTGACTAAAAAAAGAACAGTTACATCTTGGATATGATATAGAAAATTATGTCTCAGTTCACCAGTTTAGGATGAATGGTGTACCTTAATAAATCAAAAGTTTTTTTTTCTGTTTGCCTAATCAACATTGTTCTTGTTCTAAATGCTTTTTTTGAAAACTATATACAAAACCATAAGCTCTGCCGTATTTTGTATTCAGGGCTTCGGTGGTGAATCGTGTGATGAACAAACTCTCTCCCCTCCATGACAAGATCTACTGTGCTCTGTCTGGATCAGCTGCTGATGCTCAAACCATTGCTGAGATAGTCAACTACCAATTAGATGTTCACAGGTATTTTTGACATTATATTATAGACAGACATTGGCCTGTTCATATTTTTTGTCCACCAATGAAATTAGTTCAGAAAGAAGCCAAAGCATTAACCTTTGAGTGTCACCAAGTACTGTGGACAAAAACAAGTAACACAACCACTAAAGTGTACTAGTGCTATCAGTTGTATAATACCTTATACTGAAATGCATTTTACAACATCTAGTGAATATTCAAAATATATAATGAACGGGTGGCTTTAATGTTTGCCCCATCTCTCTTTATGGTTAGTATTGAGGTGGATGAGGATCCATTGGTGTGTTCAGCAGCTACTCTGGTCAAGAACATTTCATACAAGTATAAAGAGGAACTATCAGCTCATCTCATTGTTGCTGGATGGGACAGGAGGGCGGGTGGACAGGTATCTGCAACTAAACTGTGTGTCTGTGTGGAAAGTAACTTACTGTATAAACGTCTCATGAAGACACAAGTGGATAAAATGCATTGTTCAGACAAATGAAAACACATTTTATATGATATGCTGTATAATTTTGTGCAAATCATCTCATGTTGGTATTCTGTCCTCTGGTGCTTTTCTACCTTCCCAGGTCTATGCAACCCTTAACGGGCTATTAACCAGACAGCCGTTTGCAGTGGGTGGCTCTGGAAGTTTCTACATCTATGGCTTTGTGGATGCTGAATACAGAGCAGACATGACCAGACAGGAGTGCCAAGAGTTTGTGACCAACAGTGCGTTACAGCAAATTAAACATTTATTCTTTCTGTTGTTGAATTAAGATGCATCTTTTCCAATTTTCTTGGGTGCTAAAACTCTTTTGGTAATTATGCTAATATAGTGATAGTCTTTTTCATGCTCTGTGTTCTCAATCATTTTTCAACTCATTATTTTAATTAAAATATAAATACTTCAAACAAATGTCAGTACGTGGTGTAAAACGACAGTAATGTCTTTTTGGTTCCTGAATTGTGAATCTGTTCTAATTTACAATGTGCTTTGCACTTCAAGGTCTGTCACTGGCAATGAGTCGAGACGGTTCCAGTGGAGGTGTGGCTTACCTCGTTACCATTGACAGGGAAGGCGTGGAAGAGAAATGCATTCTGGGAAACCAGCTTCCTACATTCTATGACCCAGATGTATAATGATTCTTTGTATGGTTAATCAATAAAAAGATTCTCTCCATTCTTCTTGTGCAATGCTCATCTTTAATATTTTAGAACCTTGTGATAACAAGCAGATACTTGCAATAATTCTTTTTTTAAGGAAAATCAAAGAACACACTGCCATATCGGAATGGAAAAACTGGGTCATGAAAAATAAATACATGTGAACATTCATATGAGAAGTATATTGCTCATTTTGACATCATACACATAAATCAACTCGGATACTGATTGCTTTTTTATACTTTACTGCTTTGTGCATTCAGAAACAAAGTTCAGTTCACAAAGGTGAAAAAAAATGCTTGACCAAAAACTAACAAAAAGTGTACATGAATGTGTGCTGTTGTAAACGGAAGCTAATTCCATTTCATTGTGAATATGCTGCTTGTTGTTAAACATAGTACTATTTTCTTTGAAAATACTTATAAGAAATACGACATTCATTGTTTGACCTCCTCCTCAGCTTCTTCCTCCTCAGTGAAGAGCCTCTCTCTCAGTTTATAGTAACTTCCTTTCTTCTCCATAAGTTCCTGATGCGTCCCCTGCTCCACAACCTCCCCTTTGTCAATCACAACAATCTGGTCTGCCTTTTCGATTGTTTTTAGTCTATGTGCAATCACGAGCAAGGTCTGGTTGGGGCGTCGGGCCAGGGCATCCTGAACCTATTATTGGAAAAAAAGCAATGCATAAAATAGCAAAGCATAAACAAAAGTTGCTTAGATGAAAGTGAACCTGAAGAGATGTTGCATCATAGAATCTGAACATTGTGCAAGAAGTGCTGTCAGCATCAATGAGCTTCTTATTTAGTAATATTCTATGGAGAATGAGTGTCAAAAAATGTACCATGCGTTCGCTCTCAGTGTCCAGGCTGCTGGTGACCTCGTCCAGTATGAGTACCTGAGGTTGTCTGATCAGAGCTCTGGCTATAGCAATGCGCTGCTTCTGACCCCCAGAGAGAAGACAGCCACGCTCTCCAACATCTAATCCACATCAAAAACATGCAAATAATAAAGTCACATACACAGACTAACTGAACGGTCATATTTACTATACCAAAATAGTACTGTACAGTATGCAATTTCATCTTCTCTGAGCTAAAGATGATTCTTCATGTGTACCTGTGTCATATCTTTTTTCTAGATGGCTGATGAAGTCATGGGCATTGGCTTCTCTGGCTGCATCCTCCACAATTTTCTGATCACAGTCAGTCAAACCATAAGCTATGTTGTCTCTGATGGTGCCAGAAAAAAGCACAGGGTCCTGACCGACCATGGCCACCTATGGCACAGACGTGCAAGAACATTTTGATTAACAGCCAACCAGTTACTTCTGTGCTCTTTTGTGTGTAATTCTGTGTTCTCATGTAAAATTTTTAGGTTTTAGATATATTTTAGAACATATTTTTCATATCTCGACAAAGCCTTGTTGCCGGATATCAGCTTTAATAAAATGCTTAAGTGAGTGTGCAGTTACATTTTGTCTCTACAAAGCTCTTTACTCTAACTTGCACCTCTAAAAGCGTGTGCATTTACTACATTACATTATTTAAAGAACATATTTTTCAGACAAAGACCTGAAAGTCTGGCAGTGTGTCATATTCGGTTGTTTAGTGAATAATGTCCGGTTTCAATTTTAATTCAGCTTTAAAAAATTGTGTAGTGTATTCCACCATTTACTTACCATTTTAAATCTAGCTTGAAGACATATTTTGCTCCCCATTATGTGCATGTTTTACAATATTTTGCTCTCTTCTTCTTTTTATTTCTTATTGTTTATTTATATGTACAGTATGACACTTGGTACAAAGTCTGTGTTTTTTTTAATGTGTTCTATTAATAAACAAACTGAACTTGAACATCAGGTTCAGATGGTTCCACAATGGACATTTGCCACACATAAAACTAACATTATATTTAAATAGTATTTAAAGGGGTCATATAATGCCATTTTTGTACAAGCTAATATGATTCTTTAGGGTCTAAATTGAAAGTTTGTAATATACTTTAATTAAAAATTCTCATTAGTATTGTAAGAAAACACTAATTTTACCTGCTCAAAAACAGCTCTGTTTTCAGCACACCGTTTTAGTGCGTGTGTTTTTAAATGCTAGTGAGCTTTGCTCGCCCCGCCCCTCTGTTCTGTGGGGCGTTTTTGACACAACACACGTGGAGTGTTGCCTTGACAACAGTTGAGGGTATATTTTGAAGAATGGCAGTAAATATGTGATCAGATAACATAACTTATTCTGGCATAATATTGAAAAACATCAATTAGAGTATTTATAGTCTTGGATCATATGCATTTGCAGGATATAAACAGTATTTTGCAGGTATTGTGTTACCATTAATTTTCATGCAGTTATAACTGTTTTTTATTTATTTAAATTTTTTACATTACTTCTTAACAGACACCGTTATAAACCATCTACAAAAGCAAGCTTAGTGTAGTGTTATCATGTTAACTTTAATACCTGCGTACACAGTTTGTAATAACACAATAACCATAACATTTTGTTCAATATAAACGTGGGATTATTAATTATATTGAGAACGTCGTAAACAGAAAACATGCATGTACCCTGAATGTAAACATTAGCCACATACATCGTGAAGCGTGCTAGCGATTTGCAAAGATTAATATAAAGGTTAATTAAACGTTACACTCACTTCTTCTGGAGGTTCAGCAGGAACACGAATAGTTGGTACCGATTCTTTTTTCAGGAGCAGCTTCTTAGCAAAACCAGCTTTATACTGACCTTCATTTATAAAGCAGTCTGGTGAAAAATGATTCGCGGTTCGGACTTAGGAACATCAAAATGACTGCTGTGTTCATTATTGCACCCGAGAACAGAACACCACAATCGCTTAGACGCCATTCTGCTCATAGACAGCTCCAGCGTATATCAACAATGACGCGCGGACTATGATTGACAGCTCGCTCACGAGCAAGGGCGGGTCTGTGTTGAAACACTGCTGTCAATCAACCATCGTGGGAGGGGCGTCCGACCGTGTGGCGTCACACAGTCGAACGGCTTGATTTGAGACAGGGTAAAACAAATAAGGAGATTAAAAAAAAAAACACTGGATGGATTTTTATCATTTTATGATGGTTGTGTACAGGCACTGCTAACACACATTTCAGTACAATCAACTTGTAAAAGTGCATGTACCATTATATGACCCCTTTAAACAGTAATCTAAAACAACATTTCAGTCTTACACACCAAAATAATTTAGTTAATATTCATAGCTGTTATTAACAGAATGTATACTTTATCTGTATGCATAGGAATAGATACTAGGTCTGTTTGCTCTTTACACGCTAAATAAACAGTACTAATTGCTCTATGAAATTGCATGTGCACAATATGGATGCACTGCAGGCAGGGAACCAGCATTATTTGAGCATGCTGTCAAATTTGCAAGTCTTTTATACAGTAAATCAAGACTATTACCTTCTGATGCAAATACTTGTGCTGGTAGTTCTGCAGTGGTTGTCCATCTAACAGAATGTGTCCCTGCTGAGGCTGGTAGAATCCCTCCAGCAGACTCATACAGGTGGTCTTCCCTCCTCCTGACATTCCCACCAGAGCCGTCATCCGACCCGGCTTCAACTCCAGAGAGAAGTTCTGAAAACATTCAATCAAACATGTACAGAAAACCAAATGTTTAAATGCAATGTTTGAAATTGTTTATAATATACAGTATGTGGTCAAATACTGCACATTCTGAGTCTATTGTACCTTGAGGGCTGGTTGATCAGGTCGTGTTGGGTAGAAGAAGGTGAGGTTGTTGAAGTGGACTTGTCCAGCCAGTGTTTCAGGGTGAAGACTTCCATCCATGCTCACTAGTGGCTTTCTGTCCAGGTACTCAAAAACTTTAGCAGCCGCACCCACAGAGTTCAGCATGTCTGAATACATGTAGACAAGTGTCTGGGGAAAACAGACCAAGATTTCAGTGACTGAACATGAAAATAGTGCTAAAATAGAGAAACCAGTAGTTATGATGGGAGCATGTTTTATCTGATGTGTCCCATGTACAAATTTAAATGAATGGTGGTGCCATGCCTGTTCAAACCGCCTCAGATTTTTGAGTCAAATGGATTTTGAATACAGCCTTCAAAGGTCAAAAATAATACTTTCACATTTGCAAAATAAATAGCACCCCAAAGCTGTCCTCTTTTATTGAATTTTTGCTGTTTTTAAGCTAAAATAGGCTATATGTGACCCTGGACCACAAAACCAGTCATAAGGGTCAATTTTTTGAAATTGAGATTTATCATCTGAAAGCTGAATGAAAAATAATCTTTCCATTGATGTATGGTTTGTTTTGATCGGACAATATTTGGCCGAGATACAACTATTTGAAAATCTGGAATCTGAGGGTGCAAAAAAATCTAAATATTGAGAAAATCACGTTTCAAGTTGTCCAAATTAAGTCCTTAGAAATGCATATTACCAATTAAAAATTAAGTTTTGATATATTTACAGTAGGAAACTTACAAAATATCTTCATGGAACATGATCTTTACTTGATATCCTAATGATTTTTGGCATAAAAGAAAAATCGATAATTTTGCAACAAATATAACCGTGCTACTTATGACTGGTTTTCTGGTCCTGTGACTCACATATCACTTAACCTAGTTAGAGTTTTTGTAAACGGGTAAATTTTACTAAATATACATTTTTAACTTTTTGTGAAAATGACTTCTGCTGTTTGAATAAAATAAAAAAATATATAATTTTGGGCTGTTTTTTTCCCACGAAAAACAAACAGTTCTGTTGTTTTCCATACATGAAAATTACTGGCAGTTCAGTTCAGTTCAATTTTGTTTGGTTCACTATAAAAATGTATATTACAGGAACTAAACCCAGTGCCCATGCACTGGGCCATTGTAAAGGAGTCGGGGCCTGTTTATGCCACCAAAAAACACTAGGTGCAAGATACCCCTGAGGATGGCTATACTGAAAGAAAATGAGTCCATACCCTGATGTATATCCCCAGGTCACCCTGATAGAGGATGAAGGACACAAGGTTGCCGGTACTCATGTGTCCTGATCTGATGAGCTGACGACCGTAGTACAACATCAGAAACTGCATTCCTAATGACATTATCTGTGAAAATAAATGTAATACAATTAAATAAACACAAATGATATATGGCATGCTCAGATTTATGGTGCAAATAAATTTGGAAATGTTTATAACTGTTGAACTGATGATCAGTGGTCAATGAACTATGATGTATGTTTAAGCCATTGTGCTTATATTAATAAGATATATTGCAATTTATGCTATCTATTGCGCTATATTATATGTTAACTATGTGTACTGATACAGTGTTTATTAAAATTAATGATGTCATTTATGCTACTACAAAACAGACCCACCCGTCGCACTAAGAGGTAGACCGCTCTCACTGTATCTCTGCGAGTCTTCAGGTTGTGAGTGTCTGTCAATCGGTCGTCATAACGACAGGCTTCACTGAGCTCCATGTGGAAACTGCGTACAGTTCTCACCCCGGCAACCGCTTCTCCTGCTGTCTCATTGGCTCTGGCCACCGAGTCCTGAACTTCTTTTGATAATTGCTGCACATCAAGAGAGTTTTGGTTCAGAGTAAATATACAAAAGAGAAATCATACAGAAATTCAAAGAGGCATGTTGTGACACACACACACACACACACACACACACACACACACACACACACACACACACACAAAACTATTAGATATTAGACATATGAATATTTACATATAAAATTTTGCAGATGCTTGGATCCAAAGCAACTTGCATTGCATTCAAGGTATACATTGTGTATGAGTTCATTCATTGAATGAAACACATGACCTTGGTGTTTGAGCTACAGGAACACTGGAAGCTTAGGAATGATACAATATTAGGAATAATAAAGCAGGGTTTAAAGGGATAGTTCACCCAAAAATGAAAATTCTGTCATCATTTTCTCACCCTCAAGTTGCTCCAAACCTGTATGAATTTCTTTCAGCTGCTGAACACAAAAGAAGATATTCTGAAGAATGTTGGTAACAGCTGACAATAGCCATGGACTTCCATATATGAAAAAAAATACTATGGAAGTTAATGGCTACCGTCAACTGTTTGGTTTCCTACATTCTTCAAAATATATTCTTTTGTGAAAGAAACTCATTCAAGATTGGAACAAGTGGAGAAAGAGTAAATGAAGTCATTTTGAGTGAACCCTTTCAGAAAACGTTCCGTATGAGATGCCAGATTTTGCATTTTTAACTTTCGCTGTGGCAGATATAAAATATGCCTTATAATTACTGACTTTTCACATCTGTTACGTTGCTATGTTTAAATCTGCCTTGATTAGTTGATCTGACCTCATAGTGTGTGTTGTAAATCTTTTGAGTGATGGCAATCAGTGGGGCTTCGATGAACGTGACCAGAGTGAGTTTCCAGGACAGACTGAGCATCAGAAACAGGACGCCGACACTCTTAATTAAGCTGCGCAGGAGGATGTTCACATTCATCGCCACTGATTGGCTCATTAGCTTGGTGTCGACAGACAGACGTGATGTCAAGTCCCCTGACAAGAGAAAAAAAATCACATAAAAGACATGACACAAAAAAATCTGAAAACTACAATTAAAATAGACAACAGGCTATGCAAAGAAATGTTGGACAGATGTCACTCATTTGTAATCAGCATAAGCATAAAAGCTTTACTTCTTGAACAACTAATCCTACCTGTCTTTTTATCCTCAAAAAATCCTATCTCCTGTTTGACCAAAGCATTAAAGAGCATAAGGCGAACTCTCTTGTTCAAACTTGAAAGAGTGCACATGAAGAGACCTCCACGAAACCCAGAAGACAAGGAGCTATGGACAAGGAGAATATTTATACATTTTAATTTACTTATTTTTTCTACACAATTTTTTTTTTTTTTGACACATGCATTAAGTTACCTGCCCAGTGAGAGGAGACCCATGAGAAAGATTGCTGACATGAAGCTGTTTGGTTGGTACTCTTTTCCCAGAATGTCTATGACCTGTCCCGTGTAAAACGGAATAAACATGTCACCTTTAAAATACAGGGGAAAAAAAAGATTAAAAACATTTATATTAGCCGATTGAACTTAATGTTGAAAGGTCTGTTTACAAACACCCCCACCGCTGAATTCATACTCACATATGACAGCCAGAGACAGGAACACAAAGGCTCCGCTCAGCAGCGGCGCGTCGGGTTTGGAGTAACGCACCACTCGCATGAAGAGCGCCCGGTTTCTCTGCTTCCTCTCCGCGCTTTCTGAACCTTCAGGCGCTCTTTTAGCACTTGGAAAACTTACTTCCCAGAACAAACACGCTATAAGCGTTGCGGCTATAGAAATAAGAGTTTTTCCAGGGGAAAACAGAGACCCGCTCCAGTTTTCCGGCTGTGTGTTCATGAGGAGCATCAGTCCGCTTTCATAAGCCGGACACATCAAGCATGACACCACCACACAGCGCCGCACGGTCGCCTCGCTCCAGCCGCCGAGCAGAAAACACCGGAGACAAATCCACTTCACAGCAGACACGAGCCAGATCTGAGTCAGGAGAAATACTCTGCTGCTACTCTTTATAAACGCGTTTGTGCTGTAATGTAGCACACAGCTGATCGCCAGATCCACGAGCAGCGCTTTTGCATGCTGCATCTTGAGATTCATCACGCGACGTTTATTTATTTCTAAACACAGACAAAGAAAAAAAGAATAAAGTGTATCTTTATCGGAGACGACAAGCTATAGTCCATGCTAGGCTCTTTCACATTCGCATTTTCCTCTCGCAGGACACAGTTTCGGTTTCGTTTACACCGTGGGGATTTCCTCGAGTAGCCTAGACTCATTTTAATTCGGGTGACTAAAAATTCTTCTCTGCTTATTTTAATTGAGAGACTTGAAATAGTCAAAGCCCAAACCCAGAGGTCGAACAGAATAATAATGCAGCTGAATAGTCTTTTAAAAAATCACATAAAAATGTCGGCGCAAATATAAAACTGGCCTAAAACAGGACTGGCTCACCATGGCTCATGATGAAGAGTACGACTGCTCTGGTTGCGTGTATTTTTTTTATTTTATTTAATTTCATTTTTTTTAATTAGAAAGCCCTCAACACCATAAATTGTCTCCAATTAGAAATTAAAGGTTTTTAATAAAAAAAATAAAATAAAATAAAAATCAGCTTTCAGCTTGACATTTTTTTCTTACAAACAATGAATACAAAATTAAACTGATTGAATTTTCTACATTTAGCTACTTTTTAATACTCCCACAGATGGGAGGCTGAAACTATTAGAAGTATATTGACCTATTGTGATCTCATTATGTCTTATTAATGTTTTATCATTGTTTGTTTCTTCATGGTTGTGTTCTTCTCAGGCCTGTGTTGAGTGATGGTGTTTGCAGTGGAAAGATAATTAAAACATGGAATAATTGTGATATTATTTCACGATCGGTCAACATTAACACAACACTAAGTTAACACAAGCCAAAACTAAAAGTACATATAAAGTAAACTGAAAATACAATAAAAACAGCAACAAATGTAATCACTGATGCATTCCAGTTCAATAATAAAAAGCATTCAGGTGATATCATATCAGTTCAAAAAAACTTGTGAATGAGGGTGAAGTCAAGACAGAACAATCATTCACCAATGATATTGCATTGAGCTGACTGTTGCTAGGCAGAATTCACAGTAGCAGGTTTTAGGAATAGAGAAATAACAAGCCTGATTTGATTGTAACCTTTCACACTTGTGAGAAAGAAAGCATCCTTTTCCTTGGAAAAGTGTACTTTGCATTTAAAATATATACATTTTAATACAGTGCAATTAAGTTAAAAAAAACTTCACTAAAAATAAATTAACTTCCAAAGAAAACAAAGATGAGTAGGCTTATTGACTATAGAGTTTTTGTTATCTGTATGGTTAATGTTTTTCTATACTGTTATGCAGATGTTATTGAAGTTTCTCAAGTTTGCTTGATCAGAATCATAGGGCAAAACTGTTTTGGCGTGCTGTTCCTGATGGAAAGTCTGTTCCTAAATCAAGAGAAACCCCCCACCCCCCATTCATGCATATAAGATGAATGTAGGCCTAAAGTGGGAAAGGGAAGGAGAAGGTATAGCAATGCCATCAGAAGATGGCATAAGATAGAACAATGCTTGACTTGATTAGATGAACAAGCTCCTCCCAAACTTGGTGTATGAATTTCAGTTAGATTTTGATTTAAAATGTGATGTCCTCTTCTGTAAATATTGTACATTATAAACATTACAAATATATTTATCTTATCGATATATTTGACAGTTCAAAATACACACATCATTTTTGTTACTACTGTAGTTTTTTTAGATGAAGAGTCTAAATATGGCAATAATGTGGATAGAAGAAACCTGATTTATAGGCCCATTTAGGCAAAACTGGTTAGGCATATTTACAAAACATGGTTTAGACATCTTTACAATATACATATTTTGAACATGTACTTCATTGCTGAAGTCTTAAATTAAATCATTAAAAATACATGACAAATTCTTGATTCTCAAGAAGACATTCTGTAGGTAAAGATTGAGGCAGGCATGCCAGCTTGGCCAATCATATTACTGTGTACCAACAGTCACTAAGTAGAATTCAATGAAGCAGGCTGTATATCACATTTACTTTGGTGATTAGAGAAGCATCTGATGGAAACCTGACCTGATTACAATGTGAAACTGTTAATCTCAAATTGAACAGGAAAATTTGGCCCTAATCACTAATACAACTAAATGAATCATATACATGTAGAAATAATTATTTGACATAAAAGTTGCACATTTTGATTTTAATACACATTTGTGTCACTATTCCTTCAAAAATAGGAAATTACTGTAACTATAATTATAGTTTATTTCTTTCTTGTGATAACTGGAACCAATTCAGTCACCCTTGCCATCTATAGATTTCTATTTGGGATTTTATAAACAAGAAATTAACTGATTTAGATTGATGATTCCTTTTTAAAAGGGATTAAATGTGTGTGTTTGTATGTATATTATATATATATATATATATATATATATATATATATATATATATATTAGTGCTGTCAATCGATTAAAAAATTTAAGCGCGTTAATCACAGTCATGGACTGTGATTAATCGTGATTAAACACAAATTTAAAATACTATGATTTACCTGTAAACAGGGACGTGCACAGGAATTTTGAGGGGCAGTTGCTCTGACCTAAAAAAAGGGCACTCGCCTACCAACACTTCCCCCCCCCCCCCCCCCCCCCCCTTTTCATTTCATAAAACTTGATGATGATCGTCCGTTTGTTATACCTTTCCGACAACGTTAAGTCGTCTCACCCGACAACCGCGACAATCTCCTAGTGCCGCTCATGCAGGCTCAGCTCAGGTACCGGTCGCGTGCAGCGCTGCAGCCACGTAAACAGAGTTTGCCCTTCCCCTACTGACTTTCACTTTCCCGAATATGGAAGTGAATGAGGCTTTGCGTTTTTTTTTATTTTTTATCTAGGCTTACGTGAAATTCTGCATCCATTGTACGATTTTTTTATTTATTTTTTTCCACCTCGGAAGGGCAACGTGAGTCGAGAAGGGTATATGGGCAGTTGCCCGGGCAACCTGAGCAACCCCCCTGTGCACGTCCCTGCCTGTAAATGTGTTGAAAAAGAAATGCATGACAAACTATTTTAAGGCAACAGAAGATGACAATATTATCTGAGTCTTTCTCACCTTTCTTTTTCTGATATACCATAAACTCAGCAGCACAGATGATAACCAACAGGAGGATAACAGCAACAACACCAACAACACTCAAAAAAATTACTCTTTGAATGAACATAAAAAAAATCATGGAAAGGATTTCCACATGATTAACTTGCTTTATTTCAGCATTATGCAATTCTGTTATTCCAATTTAATGTACTTACGTTGGGTCAACTTAATTTATTAAGGTTGATTCAACTTATTTACTATGGTTGGGCACAGCTTAATTTAATAGTGTCAGCCCAACTAATTAGCAATGTTTTGGACCAACTAATTTATTTAAGTTGTACCAGGGCAAACCCATTAGAGAGATACTGACAGAGGACAAGATCAAAACTAACTATGGTGAGAGCGATTGTCTTGATGAGTAGACCATCAAACTCAGAAATTTTAATGGAAATCATTTGCTATTGCCATGCAGTATCTGATTAGAATGCTCTTATATTCTACAGATATCACAGTCATAGATGTTGTTTTTGCATCTACTGAAATTTGAAAACTGTACCAGTTTCTAAGATTGTCAGACTCTTATATAACCTGATGTTTTCACCTGATCTGATTCTTCAGCTTCTGTCCCCATCGGGATCATTCACTCAAAAAAAGGAAATTAGCTGGTTATTACATTAATACAAGCGTAACGTGTAATTTTAACAAAATTATTTCATGTTTCAAAGGTGAACGTGATAAAATAATGTACAATGTAAAGTAGTGAGTGCACAGCTTGTATAACAGTGTAAATTTGCTGTCCCCTCAAAACTGTATTTCGCTACGCTATTTGTTTTTAATCATCAACGAACACCACTAACCACTCAGTGAGTTGCACAGTTTTGAAAACGAACGTTAAGGGTTGTTTTAAGGACATGTTTGTGAATGCCGGTGTTACGGTTTAACTGGTTTCCGTGTTATCTGGTGACCAACTTCCTGGTTCAGGTCTCCGCTCCAGATGTGATGGGACGACCGCAGCAGATTCGCCGATTCTGAAAGCTCAAACTGACGTGATATTAAACTGTCTAATAAACGCACACTTGCTCATTACACGATTTTGGTATTCTTGTAATGATTACAAATTAATGGTATGATCGCCCGTAGCGGCTGAATTACAGAAAGAAAGAAAAAAATGTCTGTTTGGCAGGGGTTTCGAACACGCGCGTTTTAGGGCCAGCCGCGGATAGTTGTAACGCAGTGACAGCCAATGAAATTGAAGCATTTCAACAGCTAGCCAAAGAGCGGAAATGATGTCACAGCCAATCAGATTTTTTCATGCATTTATTTGGACCGGTGTTCGAATCCCACTCACGCAGGTCTAAACCATTACACAAACACAGCTTTGTGCTTTTATCAAACTGTAAAATTTATCAATACATTACAGCTGCAAAGTATTTAAAATTTGTGTATTATGAATAGATGATTAGTATTAAAAGAAATACAGTAAAATAATAGTATACATTACATGGTTATATGCAAACATGAATTATATAATAATGGTTATATTATACATGAATGGTCTCTATTAAATGGCTTTTGAAATGAAAATAAGAGGCATTTAAATTTAATTCAAACTAAGTAATATTCAAGTACTAAATTAAAATTGAATGAGTGATGGAATAATTTAAGTCACACTTAAGTTAAATAATCAATTAAGTGTTTCCAAAACCATAGAAACTGTAAAATATTTTTCCTATGAAAAAGAATACGGCACTCGTGAAGCAATTTGTAATTTTCAGTTGTTTTTATTAAATGCTTTAAGCACTTTTTAAGATTAGAAAATACTGATCCAAAATAATGAAGTACAGAGAAAAATAGAATTCTGACAAAATATACATATTACAGTCTCACACTGAAAAATAAATCAAAATATACAGTATATACATGAGTTAAATATTACTAGGGGGCAAAAGAACAAGAAATGTCATTTATTTCTTTTTTTTCTGCCACACATCTCTGTCTTTTCATCTCATAAAATGCAGACTCTTTAAACTTTCTCCTGCACCCGTTTCTTTGTGTCCTCAAGTTCACTCTTAAATAACTCTGGGGTGTGTTAGTCCTTAATCACTGTAAGCATTAAAACACCTTTGTGGAACAGTAGAAGTACCTGACAGGGCCTTGCTGATTAAGAAAAAAGTGGATAGAGGAACCATTTTTGGCTGTCCACAAGCAAGACAAGTCTTCTCCTGCTCAGGTTGCTGCTGCCGCTCCATAACACAATTGTCTCAATGGTCTCATGAGTTAGGAGTGTGGTCAGAGCAGGTGCTGGTGGGTTTACATCCGCAGGCTTCATTGTTACCACTGGCACACTGGTTGTTTTACTACCTGCTTTCAAGACGTTTCTCTGGAGTTGTTTAAAGAAGAACTGGTGTTCAGCAGTTTGGCCAGGTGCTTGACATACAGTGAAACGTGTAGTTTTGTGGTCGAATGGAGCATGCTGTTTGGATCAGTAGAGGAATTGTGGACCGTTACTGCATGCTCCTGAGGATGTCCTTCTTCCCGCGGTGTTTATTAAGCAAGTTGTCAATGGGCTCTGTGTTTGTGCTCCAGTACATACACCCTGCCACCAGTCTTCACAGGTCCAGGGGGTCTCAGGTGAGGCCAGCATAGGCAGAGGTGGCGTATATGTGCTTCCTACACAGAGGGGAAAAAATGAATTAATTTCTGCTTTCTGAAAATTCTGATATAGGCTCCACGTGGGAATCATGATATGAAAACAGCGAGGGCACAGGCAGTGTACCAGTGGTGTCTGCAACAAGTTGAATATTCAGTTTAATGTGTAAGAAAACAGAGTTTCTGCAGGTTTTATGAAGGTTAAGTTAAAACATTTTTAAGACCAAGTAAAGCAAATTTGAGGAACAAATGAGAAAAAAACAAAAATAATGTGATTTTCCCCCACTTTTTTTTAAACTTAACTTATAGGTTATATATTTTTTTTGGAATGAAAGATCAAATGGATAAACAATGCAGACTTATTTTCACAGCCTTCTTTGATCATATTTACCAAGGGTATGAATAATTCTGAGCACAACTGTAAATGATAGCCTGTAAACGTGTTACCTTGTGACTTGCTTTCACTAGCCGATTCATTCTAAAAGTTAATATTTTATATACTGTTATAGGCTAATAATAATAATAATAATAATAATAATAATAATAATAATAATAAAAAACAGCTAGTGAATGCAAAGCACAAGTTAACACGTTTACAAAGTAATAAGCAGCGTTTCAACTAGAATATAACGTTTACGTTTCATTTACAATCAAATAATTCATCAAGTCACATGTTTCCAAAGTATTTCTACAAGAAAATAACGGCGAAAACAACGTGGAAATAACGTAAAGTTTTTAAATTAATCAAATGAGACATCAGCTAGTCTCTGAAGAAAATGTACCATGTTTTTACTATAGTAAATAGTTTAACGATAGCGTTTGTAATTAAACCACAGTAGCCAGAAATTTAGGCTATAGTTGTCTCAATGAAATGTAACATCACAAACCATAAAATGTCATTATACTATAATATTCATTTTCATAACAAGTAAACACAGGTCACAAGTTAACACGGGCACATTTCCTTGATCTAGCCAACTACATAATGTCACGCCAAAAGTAAAATCCTATTTGAATCCAAAAATCTGCGGTTGAATCAGTACTGCTCGGTAGCTCAGTGCCTTCGTTACTGGCGTCTCTCAACGCGACTGCTTTTAGCGCGCGTGTTCGAAACCCCTGCCAAACAGACATTTTTTTCTTTCTTTCTGTAATTCAGCCGCTACGGGCGATCATACCATTAATTTGTAATCATTACAAGAATACCAAAATCGTGTAATGAGCAAGTGTGCGTTTATTAGACAGTTTAATATCACGTCAGTTTGAGCTTTCAGAATCGGCGAATCTGCTGCGGTCGTCCCATCACATCTGGAGCGGAGACCTGAACCAGGAAGTTGGTCACCAGATAACACGGAAACCAGTTAAACCGTAACACCGGTAGCCAGCCACTCTGAAGCGGTCAAAGGCGAATCTAAACGAGTCAAAAAGTCGAGACAGGACCCATCGTCAACATTTCTGTGTCCACTACTCTAGTTCATCCATAAACCAGAAAAGAGACTCAAAGTGCTAAATACCGGAATTATCCTTTAACTGCGAGCCAACTATCGTCACGTATGAATGTGCCAGCATGACATTAACGGCCTGAGTACAAAAATAACAAACAAGCATGACCAAATATTGCTGAAAATGATGGACAGTTTGCTGATGACTTTATACACATCGTTTTGTAGATGGATGAAAACAGATTTTATCTTACCTTTTCCAAATGAACTCCAGGCACGCCAGGCAAGTTCTTCATGTGATAATGTCGTTATTTTCCGAAGCACGCGGTTGTCATCTCGCGTGATCTCCCGTGATCTCGCTAATCCATTTTCGGTGCAAGATCAGTCTGACTATATTGAATCACGTTATCTCAACATGACTGAATTTAACAAATGTTAATTTGTTGAATTTCATGCTTATCCTACATTATTTTATCACGTTCACCTTTGAAACATGAAATAATTTTGTTAAAATTACACGTTACGCTTGTATTAATGTAATAACCAGCTAATTTCCTTTTTTTGAGTGAATGATCCCGATGGGGACAGAAGCTGAAGAATCAGATCAGGTGAAAACATCAGGTTATATAAGAGTCTGACAATCTTAGAAACTGGTACAGTTTTCAAATTTCAGTAGATGCAAAAACAACATCTATGACTGTGATATCTGTAGAATATAAGAGCATTCTAATCAGATACTGCATGGCAATAGCAAATGATTTCCATTAAAATTTCTGAGTTTGATGGTCTACTCATCAAGACAATCGCTCTCACCATAGTTAGTTTTGATCTTGTCCTCTGTCAGTATCTCTCTAATGGGTTTGCCCTGGTATTCCACCACACAGCTGTACTCATTCTTCTTCCACTCTTCAGGTTTAACACATAAGTAAATGCAGTATCTCACAGAAGTGAGTACACAGCTCACATTTTTGTAAATATTTTTTTATATCTTTTCATGTGACAACACTGAAGAAATGACACTTTTCTACAATGTAAAGTAGTGAGTGCACAGCTTGTATAACAGTGTAAATTTGCTGTCCCCTCAAAACAACTCAACACACAGTCATTAATGTCTAAACTGCTGGCCACAAAAGTGAGTACACCCCTAAGTGAAAATGTCCAAATTGGGCCCAATTAGCCATTTTCTCTCCCCGGTGTCATGTCACTCCTTAGTGTTACAAGGTCTCAGGTGTGAATGGGGAGCAGGTGTGTTAAATTTGGTGATATCCCTCTCACTGTCTCATGGCACCTCATGGCAAAGAACTCTCTGAGGATCTGAAAAAAATAATTGATGCTCTACATAAAGATGGTGTTGGCTATAAGATGTTTGCCAAGACCCTGAAACTGAGCTGCAGCACTTTGGCCAAGACCATACAGCAGTTTAACAGGACAGGTTCCACTCAGAACAGGCCTCGCCATGGTCGACCAAAGAAGTTGCGTGCACGTGCTCAGCGTCATATCCAGTGTTTGGGAAATAGACGTATGAGTGGTGGCAAGCAGGTGAGGGCTACAAAGACAAGTGTATAAAATCCCTGTTGAACTCTTAATTTGAAGTACTCCGTGACATCACATGTGGGCGGAGTCAGGGACGTGCCCAGACAAGTTCGGTCCACAGCTTGTTCTGCCGCTGTATAAAGACCGATCATAGTTTGTTCTGATGTGTGTGCGTTCTTGAAAACACACCACACACACACCTACATGTAACAAACTGATTGTGGAATAAATCACTGCTTGAGACCTGAAACTGTCGTGGATCTTTGCCTATTAACCTTCTGACCGAGGTTGAGGACTAGATGTTGAAAAGCCAGTGCAACTTTGCACATACATCTTAACAAAGTGGTCCTTCGAGCCGGATCAACATCTTATACTCATGGCAGCATCTCGGGATTACATCAAAGAACAACAGTGTCTCCGTCCTAGCAGGATTCGACGGATTCCTGGACATCTGGAGGACTTTGTACTTACTTCCCAACCACGGCAGCTTGTTCCTCCCCCCTTGCAAGAGGATTTGCAGCATATGCAGATTAGTGAGACTGTCTCTGCTCCAGCTGCTGAGTATCGAACTTCTACACCTGAAAGACTTTGGACTGAGCAGTACACTGAGACTACAAGGTTACGTAGAGTGGAGGAGAGTGTTTGGAATGTTCAAGAGCAAATCAGAGAACTACAAAGCACATTACAAATGTCTCTCGAACAAGGCAAAGGTTCACCACGGATGCATCAGGGCTTGAGCTACTCCCAAGCTACGGGTGACGGACATCAGAAGTCACTCCCTTACTCAGGCAGTCAACAGCAGTCCATCCAGCATCGTAGCGCCAGCTTGCCTCTTCTCTATGCAGAACCAATACCAGGTTTCCAAAGCTCTGAAACCAATGAACTTGCAAAGTATGCTTCTCAAATTATAGCTACACATTCATCAACCACAGCCTTCACTCAGCCACACAGTCAGCTTCCAGTCAAGATGCCACCAGGGTTACTACCTCAGGCTCAACAGCCCTTGTCTCGTCCAGCCTCTGTCCCTGTCACCAAGCATTATGTAGAGCAACGTGAGCCTCGCCCAGAGTCTGCTCCAGCAGGTATGATGTATCATATGTTTATCAACAGCCTGGTAATATTCAGCAGAGTTTCCAACCCCAAGTCCAGTCCTCTCTACAACAACGCATCCTTCCGATGACATTACCTACGTCCACGGTGTACCAAACTGTACCTAGCCATCCACCAGTTCATGCAAATTCTACAACAACTGTGCCAAGCAATACTGCAAATCCTAATTATGTGCAATCACAGTTTGTGCAGTCATTACCACCATTCGTTCCAGCACAGACTTTGATGTCGCGGTACCCAGAACCTCTCCCATTGCAATCTGTAAATTATTCAGATCCATACGCACAGGGCTATCGATCAGTCAGGCCCCCAGATGCAATACCTCAGCCACAGTCATATTCTGTACCATTCTATTCTACTGTTCAGCCAGCAGTTCAAGTTCCAGGCATGGTGGAGATGGCTATCGCTTCCTCTTATGGAATACCTAAACCTAAGCTAATCAATTTCACCACTGGGAAGGAGAGTGATTTTGCTCTGTTAAAGAAGGGACTTGATGGTGTCCTTGGCCCACATCTTCATTTGACAGAGGACTATAAATTTCAAGTGTTACTTGATCATCTCAAATTACCAGCTGCCTTCCAGATAGCTAAGCGATATATGTATGATCCCAGGCCTTATACTCGAGCCATGCAAGCTTTGCAACAGCGCTATGGCCAGCCCCGACAGCTAGTACAGGGAGAAATCGGCAACATTCTCCGTACACCTTCATTGAAACCAGGGGATGCTCAAGGGTTTGAGGACTTTGCTTTATCAGTTAGCTCTCTGGTCGGTCTCCTTAACACATTGGAAGGGTCTTCCAAAACTGAGCTTATGTGTGGCTCACATGTCGACAGATTGCTCACCAAGCTCCCATCCTCTTATAGGGATAGCTTTGTTGAGTATTGCATGACCAAAGGCATTCTCCAGAATGGGACTGACAGAACCTACACTCTTCCTGAGTTTGCAGAGTGGCTCGAGAGAAAATCACAAGCACTTCAGATTTCGAGGAGAGCAGCTGAGCTGTATTGTTCAGATAGGCCTCACATTGAGAACAGAGAGCAGAAACCCCTAAAGCCACCAAAGGTACAGTCCACAATCTACTATGGCATAGATAATGCAACAGAAAGGCCCTCCACTTCAGCTACTTTGCCATTGCAGACCCGCAAAGAACAGATAAAGGTCAAGAAACGGGAAAGCTTTAAGCCGTACTGCCCTTTCTGCAAATGCCAGCAGCATTACCTCAACTCTTGCCCTGAATTTGGTAAATTAAACATTGTACAAAGAACAGCATGGATAAAGGACAACAACCGATGCTGGAGGTGTGGTAGAGGACATGAGCCTGCAAACTGTACCCTGAAGAAGCCATGCTCCAACTGTGGTGAACAGCACTTATCAGTTCTCCATGAGACTGCAACCAACATCAACAAGAGCATTCTTACTGTCAATACAGTGCCCCCACACAGTCTACTTTGATCAGATTACTCACTCTGGAAGAGTCATGTTGAAAGTGGTTCAGGTTAGACTTCATAGCAAAGGGAGAATACTGGACACATATGCTATTCTTGATGACGGGTCTGAAAGGACAATAATTCTCCCTACAGCAGTCCATTACCTTGATCTAGAGAAGACGGATGAATCACTTGCCCTCAGGACAATCAGACAAGAGGTAGTAGAAATCCAGGGTGAATCAGTATCCTTTGAATTGTCTGCCTCTGTGAATCCGAGCATTCGCTATAAGATACACACAGCTTTTACAGCACAAGAACTGAACATCGCCAAACAGTCCTGCCCTGTGGATGTACTGAAGCAAAGGTTTGCGCATTTGAGAGACATTCCCATTATACCTTTCAAAGAAGTACAGCCCATGCTTCTTATCGGTTCTGATTACCCCCATCTTATCACACCGATAGCACCAGTACTTATGGGCCCTTTGGGCAGTCCTGTTGCAGTCAGTACAAGTTTGGGCTGGGCCATCCAGGGTCCAGCTACGTTCCTAGACCAGCCATTGGAGACTTCCTGTCTGAACATCTCACTGCTTCGCTCTCCCACACAAGATCTGTCTCATCATGTTGAAAAGTAGACATACTTCCCTTTCAGCCTGTGAAAGACATGACACGCTCCAAGCAGGACAGAGATGCTCTTACAATGCTAGAAACAAAAACTAAGAGAGTTGAAGTGGATGGAGTCTCTCGCTATGCAACTCCTCTTCTTCGCAAAGGGAATGCAACGGTCTTGCATGCAGGTCCAGAATCAGTTATGGCTCTTCTAAGGGCCACTGAGCGCCGCTTGAATAGTAACTCAGAGCTGGCAGAGGTCTACAATAAAGAAATCCACAAACTCGAACAGGCAGGATATGCAATGAAACTCACTCCTGAAGAGGCTAAAGGTACAGTTGAATCATGGTTTATTCCCCACCATCTTGTACATCATAATAACAAAGCCCGGGTTGTATTCAACTGCTCTTATCAGTTCCGCCAAGCTTCTCTGAATGACCAATTACTCCCAGGACCTACGTTGGGTCCATCCTTGCTAGGAGTTCTCCTCAGATTCAGACAATATCCTGTGGCCATCAGTGGAGACATTCGTTCAATGTTTCACCAAGTGTGCCTTCTTCCAGAAGATCAGCCTTTGCTACGCTTCTTGTGGAGAGATCTGGAGAAGGAGAGGAATCCTGACATCTATGAGTGGCACGTTCTTCCGTTTGGCACCACATGTAGCCCATGCTGTGCCATCTATGCTCTCCAGCGCCATGTCATGGACCATCGCGAAGGCAATGAAGAGGTAGTAGACTCAGTGTTAAAATCCTTCTATGTGGATAATTGTTTGCAGTCCCTTCCCTCAACAGATGAAGCCAAACAGCTCATAGACAAAATGAGAGAACTACTATCAGCTGGAGAGTTCGAAATAAGGCAGTGGGCCAGTAACTACCCAGAGGTAATCGCTCATCTACCGACTGAAGCACGATCGGAAAGCTGTGAGCTATGGTTGACTGTAAACAAAACAGACCCACAAGAATCTACACTCGGGCTCTCTTGGCACTGCACGTCTGACAAGCTTGGCTATCGAAATCGCCTGTTATCAACTGAGGAGCCCACCATGCGAAACATTTACAGAGTGCTAGCCTCTCAATATGACCCTCTTGGTTATATTTTGCCTTATATCACCAGAGCTAAGATCCTTGTTCAAGCTCTGTGGATCAACAAAAGAGGGTGGGATGACTGCATTGGAGAGGAGATGCTCGACAAATGGCAAGAATGGACCAATGAACTGCAGTATCTTCCCATGGTAACCATACCAAGGTGCTATTTCCCAATCTGTCCAGAACCTGACAAAGACAAAATCGAATTGCATGTGTTCTGTGATGCCTCCGAGCGGGCTTATGGTTCAGTGGCCTATCTGCGTCTCCAAGACGAGGAGGGAAGGATTCATACCTCATTTGTTATGGCCAGATCCCGTGTTGCACCCAAAAAGCAACTATCAATCCCCCGACTGGAACTATGTGGTGCCCTTACTGGAGCCCAACTGGCTAAGCTCCTCTCGAATGAACTTACTCTACCCATCCATAACACCATCCTCTGGACAGACTCCACCACAGTTCTCACATGGATCAAATCGGAATCTTGTCATTACAAAGTGTTCGTTGGCACACGGATTGCTGAAATACAGGAGTTGACCAATTCCGATAACTGGAGATATGTGGACTCGGAACTAAATCCTGCTGATAATATTACAAGAGGCAAATCTCTCTATGACCTCTCTCGCGTTTGTCAGTGGAACCAGGGCCCTCACTTTCTTCAGCAGTCACTAGAACACTGGCCAACACCACCTACCCTATCTTCCACCGATGAGAATGAGTTAAAAAAGTCATTCTTCTGTGCTCATGTGGCTGTCCTTCAGTCCGCACTGCCAGATCCAGAGAAGCACGCCACATGGGCAGACTTAGTTCAAGCCACATACCAGTCTGTACACGGAGCAGTAGCACCCCCAATGTCAGCTGCACAGCACATTGATACTGAACTGCTTCTTCTGAGACAAGCCCAGCAGGATAGTTTCCCTGATGAAGTCAATGCACTTCGGAATGGCAAAGTCATACACACTAGCAGTAGGTTAAATACTCTGTCACCTGAATATGATCAAGCCTTGGGAATTATTAGAGTCGGAGGTCGTCTTCGTAAGGCTGAGAAACTTGAAGTTGATACCTTACATCCTATTGTACTGGCACCTGATCACCCCATCACTAAACTCATTATACAAGACTATGACAACAGACTACTTCATCCCGGTCCCGAACGTGAAAAACGAAAAACGCTGGGGAATCATTCTCAAGTGTCTCACCATGAGGTGTATTCACTTGGACCTTCTGCATAGTATGGACTCTGACTCCTTTCTCATGGCTTTACGTCGCTTCATTGCAAGACGAGGCAAACCCTTCGAATTAATTTCTGACCAGGGCACAAATTTCAGAGGTGGGAATCGAGAACTCCAAGAAACATTCTCTGCACTTGAGCCAGCAATCAAAGAAAAACTGAGTGAACAGAGTATTTCCTTTCAGTTTAACCCTCCACATGCACCTAATTTCGGTGGAGCCTGGGAGCGTGAAATCCGCTCTATTAAATCCTGTCTTCAAGTAGTACTGAAGGATCAGATTGTGTCTGACGAAGTCCTGTCTACTGTTCTTGTTGAAGTGGAAGGAATACTAAACTCTAAACCATTTGGCTATGTATCATCAGAGCTATTTGACATAGACCCAGTCACTCCAAATCTTTTGCTGATGGGGCGGCGGGATGCCTATCTCCCTCAAGTGGTTTATGGCACAAGAGAACTGCTTGGAAAGAGGAAATGGCGACATAGCCAAATCATAGCTGACCAGTTCTGGAAACAGTTCATTCAGAATTACTTGCCAAATTTACAACCCCGTGGCAAATGGCGAGAATCTACACCAAATCTATCAGTGGGGCAGGTAGTTATGGTTATGGACTCTCAATTGCCACGAGCCCTCTGGCCAGTAGGCAGAGTAAAACGAGTTGTTCCCAGTAGTGATGGAGTAGTTAGAGTAAGTAACTATTGGGAACTGAGTCTACAGTCGCCCCGTTTCTAAACTAATTGTGTTACCAGAGGTGCCCACTGACACCAGTGATACATAACCTCAGAAAACAGGGACCTTAATTTGATTCTAATTTGCTATGCAAATTAGGGGGCGGCTGTATAAAATCCTCGTTGAACTCTTAATTTGAAGTACTCCGTGACATCACATGTGGGCGGAGTCAGGGACGTGCCCAGACAAGTTCGGTCCACAGCTTGTTCTGCCGCTGTATAAAGACCGATCATAGTTTGTTCTGATGTGTGTGCGTTCTTGAAAACACACCACACACACACCTACATGTAACAAACTGATTGTGGAATAAATCACTGCTTGAGACCTGAAACTGTCGTGGATCTTTGCCTATCAACCTTCTGACCGAGGTTGAGGACTAGATGTTGAAAAGCCAGTGCAACTTTGCACATACATCTTAACAACAAGTGTTTCAAGCATGGTGGTGGGAGTGTCATGGTCTGGGGCTGCATGTGTGCTGCTGGCACTGGGGAGCTACAGTTCATTGAGGTAACCATGAATGCCAACATGTACTGTGACATACTGAAGCAGAGCATGATCTCCTCCCTTCGGAGACTGGGCCGCAGGGCAGTATTCCAACATGATAACAACCCCAAACACACCTCCAAGATGACCACTGCCTTTCTAAAGAAGCTGAGGGTAAAGGTGATGGACTGGCCAAGAATGAGCATCTGTGGGGCATCCTCAAACTGAAGGTGGAGGAGCTCAAGGTCTCTAACATCTCTGTGATGTCGTCATGAAGGAGTGGAAGAGGACTCCAGTGACAACCTGTGAAGCTCTGGTGAACTCCATGCCCAAGAGGGTTAAGGCAGTGCTGGAAAATAATAAACATTTTCACTTAGGGGTGTACTCACTTTTGTGGCCAACGGTTTAGACATTAATGGCTGTGTGTTGAGTTGTTTTGAGGGGACAGCAAATTTACACTGTTATACAAGTTGTACACTCACTACTTTACATTGTAGCAAAGTGTCATTTCTTCAGTGTTGTCACATGAAAAGATATAATAAAATATTTACAAAAATGTGAGGGGTGTACTCACTTCTGTGAGATACTGTACATAGTAAATAATTATTAATACAAATAAAAAGAATACTTAATATTTAATTAATAAATAAATATTAGAATTGTTACACACACACACACACACACACACACACACATATATATATATATATATATATATATATATATATATATATATTTTTTAGAAATTAAACAGAAACACTGTTAAACTGTTAAACACTGTGGAACAAATTACATTGTAACATTGTACATAACACAGGGATTAAAGTTCTCCGTCGCTACGACGGATTTCCGTTAATTGCAGCGAGTCTACGACGGATTTCCGTCAGTTGCAGGGTTCCCGCCTGTCTTTAATGTCTTAAATGCACTTTTCATAATTTTAAGGCCGTAAATAGGTTTACATTTCTCAAATAGTGTAATAAATTTCTTAATTTTAGTTTGAATAGGTCTTAAATTAGGGGAAAACGAGGTGTAGGCTATTCAGCCTGCTGAAGGGGATGTGATCAAAGCCTGGAGTGGAGTGAATGCTCGTTCCTCTCTCCGCTCGAAGCGTTCTGTATTCACTCCGCTCCTGATCCACTCCGGGTTTTCTGCTCCCGCTCACGGAAAAACTTGAATTTCGGCGCGGGATTGTGGCTATTACCGGTAATAATCATTCTACTCATTCCCGCAGGTTCCGACGGAATGCATCACATTTGCACCTGCTTTTGAGTCTCGAACTCACTCGCGCGCTCTCATCTGTGCACAGATCGCGATAAGGAGAGTGACAGCTTTTAATAATTATTAAGGGAGTTTGCAAATGTGATATTGATTTAATACAACAGATCAATAAACAAGTACTGCATTTTTGCTCTATCATCAACGAAAATAGTTCTAAATAAAGTAACAGCTGAGCCGCTGCGCATCTCTAAAAGCAAACACAGGGGCTACTGTATAATTTCAGTTATTTAAATCATTTAATAGTTCTGTATTCAAAACTGTATATTTAGAACATTAATCTCCACATGAATTTATGAATTTAATTGCACTCATGCCACCTCTGAGCCTCATTAAACGTCTGAAAATGTACCTACATGCCACTTTTGTGTTCTTCCGTGCCACTTCTGTAGTACAAATTAATTTCTTATTAATACTAATTTCATATAATTGGTAACTTATTTGTCTTATTCTTATTAATATATCTTTTTTTAAATAGAAATTTTAAAAAGCTTATAAACATATATATATATATTTTTAATTAGACAGATGAAAATGATGCCATTGCAAAAAAGAAAATGTCCTGTAAATCACTTTGAGTCAAATGTCACCTCGAATTAGGAAGGCAAATTTTTTATCAGAATTTTTGATTATTGATCAGAAGCTGCTCCTAATTAAATTAGGAGGACAAGGCTCCTAAAAAGAAAAGTAAGCATAGAGAGGTGTGTAACATATTAGATCCATGCATGAGGTCTTAAAGAGACAGCAGCCTAAATAAACCTGCTGCTGTCTTTCATTATACAGTGAAGACTATCCAGTGTTATTTTACAGTTGAATAGACTATAGTTAGACCTAACTGGAAAAAAATAAGCACTGATAATTTAATTTGTTTCTTGTTATTATTTTTGTTTGTGCTATTGATTGTCATTAATTTATTTGTTCATATATTATTATTTACTAAATTATTCAAAGACATACTTCTTTTTTTTAGTTAAAATAAATTAGATTCTGAGTGCAGGTGATTCTTGGGTGGGGAGGGGATGTGGTCCATGAGAAATAGTCCTGCTGTCAGTCCTGTCTTGTGTTTCCCCTCCTCTCGTGCCCATATTTGGTTTGTTCCTGTTCCTGTCATTATGAGTTTATTAGTCGCCATCCGTGTTTGATTTGCTCCCCACCTGTTTCAGTTTTCCTCCCTTGATTTCCTCGTGTTCTTAAGCCCTGTGTTTCCCTGTCTCTATGTCAGCTGTTAAATGTCAACTTGTCTGTTTGAATGTTCCGTGTCTCTTTAGTTAAAAATAAAGTTCTAAGTTTTTGTTATCCCTCGTCTCCTCGTCTCCCGAGAGGAACGTGACACCTGCCACCACAGCTGGAAAAAATCCTAGAGGAAACACTGCATACATTTAGTACAATTAGAAAGCATTTACAAAAGTAAAAAGAAAATTCCCCTGTAAATCACTTTGTCAAATGTCACCTCGTATTAAGAAGGCTAATTTTTGATCAGAATTTATTATTATTGATTAGAAGGTGCTCCTAAATTTTTTAAATTAGGAGGACAAGTGTTCCTAAGTACAAGAAGAAAAACATGGCTCTTAAACTGGGTGTGTGACAGGTATGACTGTGGATCGGGGTTTGACCAAGGAAAAT
Source organism: Acrossocheilus fasciatus (assembly GCA_036784905.1). NCBI lineage: Eukaryota > Metazoa > Chordata > Actinopteri > Cypriniformes > Cyprinidae > Acrossocheilus > Acrossocheilus fasciatus. The sequence goes on from CM071956.1 coordinate 5,605,285, forward strand.
TTTTCAGTCAAAAGATTTTTTTTTGCTTTAACCCCTGATAACATTAACATTCTTCCATTCTACCACTGATTCAACTTCCCGCGTCTACTACTTGTGCAGAAATCTACAGCGCAACTGGGTTGTAGGTTGCCAGGTTGAGGTCACAAATGGTTTGAAATTTGTGTATTGTGTCGATTGTGTGAGGTGATGCGTTGGGTGATGCGTTTCATTCAAGATCTGGCAATTGTACAACCTTGGAATAAAATATTGATGTGATTATTCATATAGGCTTACTAGATTTGGGCAGTGTTGGTCAGTAACTAATCACTAGTAACTCAGTTACTGTAATAATATTACTTTTTGCAGAAACTAGTAGTGTAACTAATTACTAATGTGATTTCAGTAATAATATTACAGTCACCATCCATAAAGCAGCTTAGTTACTTAGTTACTTTTGATGAATCAACCCCGCTGATTTAAAATCCAACAATCAAATAATTCCTAGATTTATTTTCATAATTTTCATGGCTCACACATGCATGTGATGTCCCCAGTGCAGCAGGCAATCTTGGAATATGGAAAAGCTTACATTCAGCAGATAGAAATATTGCATTATATTGATTTTGTGTAAGCACTATAATTAAAAATCTTTTGAAAAATTAAACCGTTTCTTACAAAATTATCTGATTTGATAAAATACATAACGAAATATAATCGTATATGGGTAACGGAGAAATTACAATTAGCTTCAAGCTACACCTGACAATTAATGAAATTAATACAACACTTCTACTTGAATGTCACTATCAATCTCTATTGTGTGTTTGCAATAACTTCTGCCTGCGATCCAATGTTGATTTTGGTAAAATGATTGGGCAGAAATATGTTGTTATAATATATAATAACATTCTAGAAGAATTTTATCTGGAAGATACACAGTTACAACTTCTGTGGGGCGTGAAGGAAAAGTAACGTAACTAGTAGTGTAACTAATTACTGTTGCCAGAAAGTAATAAGTAAAGAAGCAATATTACTTTTGAAAGGAGTAACTAGTAATGAGTAATATATTACATTCCTTGAGTAACTAGCCCAACACTGGATTTGGGCAATACAAATTATGGGCGTTTTTGTGAAATACGGGAGACTCCTGCGAAAAACTGGAGTGATGACAGTATGGTTGGAAGATTAAAGACTGTGTATTTGGAAATTCTCCTGCGTTCTCCGCGTTCTTTGCCCCACACTCCTTACAGCGCAACCGTGACACTATGCATATTAATATACAACAGCATTTAACATTATGCATGATTATCATAAATATCCAAATGTGATTCGAACAACCTTCTAACATCTTGTATGCATTTACATCAATTTTTAAACTAGTGAATGCAGACAGAGTGTAAAGACAGAGTGTAAAGGATATATAGTCACATATAACAGATAAACTTTTTGTATACAACTGTTCTGTTTCCTGGTGAAAAGGTAAAGGCTGCTATGATGAATGCTCACTATGCAGTGATTATTAAAACAACTGATATTCTTTTCTCTCCAGAGTGTCCTTGTCATATCCCACATACTTCTGCAGCCACTCAGTGCATGTGTTCTCCAGATATCCTTTCCGTTGTTCTGCAATAGCTCTGTTAGCCTCTCGTTTGTGTTTGGTAATGACAGCTTGAGGATTAGCAGCAGCTAACTAGACTAGTCCAGGTGCTGGTGCTCTTATCCAGGCTGATGAAGTCCTCTCCATCATAAACAATCTGCCAGTATCCTCGTTTGGTGCCATCATCATCCAGCTCAGCCGTACATCCACTGGAACGAGTGAACACCTGAGAGGAGAGAAACAACACAGATTATTATATCACTCACCATTCCTCACCTTCTCTAATATAACCTTATATAGGGCGTATGAACGTATTCCAGTCTTCTTTTTCTACATAAAAGCAAACATCTACATAAAAATGGCAGCAATTATGATTAGCAAATGGAACTGGTTTGTACTAAAAATATAGCATTCAGGAGAAGTGAATATGATTAAACACGAAAACATTCATCTGTGCATTTATCCTGAGTTCATAACATCAAAATATCTGACAGCTGAAGGTTATTCAGTAAAAGGTTAAAGTCAGAATCAACATGAGCTGTTCTTTAGACTTTTGACAAACAGTGTTCAGTGCTGCTGCTGCTGATTAGAAATATGGGCAGAAGAAATATGTGAGAGAGCATAGTTACAGTGCAGATGTTATACTGAAAGGACACAGATCACAGATTTCCTTAAATGTGCATGAGAGATGTTTGTATGCCATGGTCGCACTGAAAAATTAACGTGTCTAATACCTTTACGGCAGCACATTCCAACACAATGATAGTGGTATTAATTACATTCATTTTTTTTTTTTTAAAATAACTCCAATAAGCAGCGTAGAGGAGAGAATTAAACCATCTAAAGCCACCCGCTTTTTCCTGTTTCTAAAGCAGAACCAGTTAATTTCTTACAAAAGAAGAACTAGATTAAAAAGATATTAGAAATCAAACTTTATGTTGCTTGAGAAAGCTGTTTTAAAAGTTTGAAGTTTGAACACCTGAAATGTAACTGTTTTATTTTCAGTAAAAGTAATGTAATATATTTTTGTTCAATAATATTTTGTCTTTTTTATTTTGTATTTTGAGAGAATTTCATGGTTCTAATGAATATTTGTGCAATAATTATGATACATTTTTTCCCATCGAAAATAATACATTTTGTTTCTAACATTTTCATTTCATCTCTGCTCACACATTTCACTTTCTCTCCTCTGTTTCTAAAACAAAACCAGTTAATCTCTTACAAATATATATATATATATATATATATATATATATTAATCAAATGATTTATAACATTTGGTTCAGTCTGTTCGTCTTCCGTTGATGCTGACAGACACTGAACTGAAATACTCTGAAGGTGTTTCCTAACCACTGAATCTACAGAAATGATTTTTTAACTGAGATGTGAGTTTATCATCTGAATTTATTATAATGAGAGAAAGACTGGTTGCTGTGAAATAATACAAAGACAATAAACAGACATGATTTCTATTGCGATGTCCTCTCTATGAACACGATCAATCAGTGTGATCTGACTCACAAAGAATCAAAAGAATAAAGACTCTTTATTATGATTAATTATGATCAATTTAATATATTTTTGGTCAAAAATATTTTTTCTCTTTTCTTTTGTATTTTGAGATAATTATATGGTACTAACTAATATTTATGCAATAATTATGATAAATTATTTTCTCATCAGAAATAATAAAAAAATTCTAATATTTTCATCTCATCTAAAGCATCTCTGCTCACACATTTTTATTTTCAGTAAAATCAATTTAATATATTTTTGTTCAATAATATTTTTTATTTTGTATTTTGAGAGAACTTCATGGTAATAATTAATATTTACTCAATAATTACAATAAATTTTTCCCCATCGAAAATAATTATAATAATAAAAAATCTCATATTTTCATCTCATCTAAAGCATGTCACTTTTTCTGTTTCTGAAGCAGAACCAGTTCATTTCTTACAAAAGTAGGACTAGATTAAAAAGAGTGTCAAGACAAACTATCTGTTGCTTGAGAAAGCAGTTTAAAAAGCATGACGTTTGAAGAACTTTTAAATTTGAATTGTTTTTAAAAGCTTGAAGTTTGTCTAGGGTTAATTTGCTTATTGAAATATAGGGGGCAGAGTCTCAGCAACAGCAAAAACAAACATTTAACATCCTGCCTCCCATCAGCCCTCCAAGTTTCTGAAATCATGCAGTTGTGAGGATGGCGTTTCCATAGATCTGAATCATGGCACCACGACCCTTAAGTTCCATCATGGGGTCATTGTGGCTGTTGACTGCAGAGCATCAGCTGGAAAATACATCGGTAAGCAAGCATCCATACAGTTTTAAAGTGGATAAACTCTTCCATGGAAGCAAGCTCACACCGTAGTACAAAGCATGTCATTCATACTGAAAACAGCATTCAGAATAAAACACAATTGTCAAACTGTATTTTTTCTATACCATGATGTTTCTTCCAATGTGTTGCAGCATCAAAGGAGGCCAATAAAGTGATAGAGATCAACCCTTACCTGCTGGGCACCATGTCCGGCAGCGCTGCAGACTGTCAGTACTGGGAGAGACTGCTGGCTAAAGAGTGCAGGTCTGTCTCAGCATGCTTATGAAGGGGATGAGCATCTGCTCACAGGATGAAGTTACCAGTTTGTGTTTGTGTTCAGCTGTGTCAGGAAATGTGTTCAGTCTAAAGCCTTGGTTAAAGAGTATTAGAAGAACAGACTTTAAAAAATTACTATTCACATCATGTGAAAATAATCAGTGCATCAGCAAAGATTAAAAGGGATAAGGGAAAGAGAAAATTCTGTCATCATTTACTCGCCCTCATATCGTTCCAAACCTGTACGACTTACTTTCTTCTGCTGAACACAAAAGAATGATCTGTTATTTGAGGAATGTTCAAGTTAATGGGACTTAACTTAAACAAACAAACCAAAAAACCTGTTAAACTCCAAAAAAAAGACATAAAACCATGAAGCAACACTTTTTTTTATGATGAACAGATTGAAATTTAAGCCTAAATCAAAACATTGATCAATGCACATGTACACAGACCACATCAAATATGGTGAAACAAACCTCAGTTGGTTCTTGCATGTGTTGGATTGCGTCATCATATTTGATGTAGTCTGTAAATGTGTTTTAATTTGATTTACCCATTTTAAAGTGAATAAAGACTTAAATTTCGATCTGTTCATTATAAAAAGTGATCATGTCATAAAAGTTTAGAATGACGTGAGTAAATCATAGTAAATGATGACTTTTCATTTTTTTAACTATCACCATGTTTTTCTTCTTTCAATTTAAAATTCTCATGTAAAAATTTGTGGATAATGACCACAGTTACCGAGGAGATGAAAATGCATTTTCAATTCCTCGGTAACTGTGGTCATTATCCACAAATTTTAGTGATTTTATCTTAAGAAATTCAAGTGTGCAGAAGCCCATTATGTTGATTCCTACACTCTCAGAAAAAAAGTTCAAAGCTGTGACCGGTGTGGTACCTTTTCAAAAGGTACACTTTATGCACTAATATGTACTTTTAAAGTAATAACATGGTACCTTTAAGGTACTAATATAAGTAGCTTATAGGGTAAATATGGTTCAAAAGATGTATCTTTTAGCTTTTGTTTATAGGGTACCATTCCAGTGACAGTTTTGTACCTCTTTTTCTGAAAGTGTATATTTGCCGTTATTCTTTGTTAATATATTAATATTAGTAATTGTGTGATTTAAAAACAGGCTTTACAAACTGCGTAACAAGCAGAGGATCTCAGTGTCTGCAGCCTCAAAGCTTCTGTCCAACATGATGCTGGGATACAGAGGCATGGGTCTGTCTATGGGGAGTATGATCTGCGGCTGGGACAAACAGGTGATGTGTGTTTATATATAGCACTGTTTTTGTGTTTTTTGGTTATTAGCATATTTTCAGGATGGCCTAAGCATATGTGACTCTGGACCACAAAATGTCTTTTTAGATGAATAAAAATGCACTTAATGAACTTGATGACAAATGTAGCCCCTGTATTTGAAATGATTTGTGATTTAGGCCCATGTACTGTACATATATAAGACACAAAACTGGTCTAGGCATCATTACAATAAATAATTGTGGAAGCTCAATAACAATGGAACAAAATGGAAATTATGAATGTTATTTTTAGTCAAACCCTTAAATTCAAGCATTAGTAAAAAATATTTTTTTTTTACTTTTACTCCAATGAAAATTTTGAACTGTAAATGAACAATGTATCATTCTTATGGAAGGCCAAAGCTGAATAAAAATACAAATAAATAAATGAATGAATACATATATACTGTAAATATAGAAAAATCAATCAATCAGTCTACAAGAAATGTAAAAAATGAAAATTAATGTGTTTATTTCCTTATGTATAATGTATAATTGTATTTTTCCTGCATTTATTTCTGTTTTAATTTATTTTTTACATTTATTTCTAAATTTCTTTATCCATATGGTCATGAGGGGGTGTTTTACTTCAGACACAGTAGTAGAGCTCAGAGTTCTCACTAAGGCAAGGATGAAGCTTTGAGGCCTGACAATGATATTAAAGGGTTAGTTCACCCAAAAATTTAAATTCTGTCATTAATTACTCACACTCATTTCATTCCAAACCTGTAAGACCTTCGTTCATTTTCAGAACACAAATGAAGATATTTTGATGAATTCTGCACCATGCGGATACGTTGTCTTTGTTGTTTATGCTTTGATCTGAACTTAAACAATGTATCCCCATGGCGCAGCTGACACAGAACGCTGTTTACGTTCAGTGGATACTCTCCAAAATAGCGCCAGGATGACGCGGAGGAGACAATTTGTTGAATAAAGTCGTTATTTTTGTTTTCTTTGCACACAAAAAGTATTCTCGTAGCTTACAGTTGAACCACTGAAGTAGTAATAACATACACTATACGTCACTTTGATGATTTATGACCCTGATTTATGACCCGATTTATGACCCCCTGTCAGCATTGATTGACAGGTTGTCATATGTCAAATGTATACCTGGGTAGATTTCTGACCTGATTTATGGGTATATGACCCCCCTCACCCCTCTGTCCCCCTGCCTGTCACGTCACCGGGGTCCTGTCATCCCTGACTGACATGACAGTAGGGGTTTGTAAATCAAAAGATCTAAACAGATGACATTTGTTGGATTTATGAGTGGATTTACGATGTTTTTAATCACTCACCTGGTGCCGTGGGGGGTTTTTAATGGCGTTCCTTCCTGGCCTGTAGCTAACGGTCAGTCTTGGAGGTGTCGGGGCTCTTCTTGATTATGGAAAATTGGCTGAGCAAAGGATGTGTATTGCCGCCTTATGTTTGTTTGATCTGTATGTTATATGTTAATGTCTAGCCAGGGGGGGTTCATCCTGACTGTGGGGAAAATGGCTGAGCAAAGGGTGATGTAGTGGCTCCTTAAGAGGACCAATGTTTGTTTGATTTGTATGGCATATGTTATTGCCTAGTCACCAATTTGTTCCTACCGGCTTGTCTACATCGGCTTCTGAATAAGGAAGGTTGTCAGGACGTCTACCTTTCCAGGTTGGGGGTAAAAAGGTGTCATGTTTGAGGGTTGTTCTTTGTTTTTGGGGGGATGGAAGGCATCCAAACACGTGTCTAATGTCAAACCCCTAAACGGTTCAGTTCTGCTTGATCTATAGGCTAAATGTTGATAGCTAAGACATTGCTGTTTTGATTGTATGAAAACTGAAACATAGAATTAAAGAATTCACCAATTGATGAAAATGTCTATATGCGTCTGAAAAAGGTGCTATGTCAGGGCAAGTTTTTCTTTATCATCTCAACGTGTGTATGCTAACACTTCTGTAGGATCAGAACAACCTAATCTGTAGGTTGAATAGATAAACTTGTGAGAAGCAGTCTTTTTCAAAATTATTCAAACCACCAACTATCCATTTACTTCTGACAGTGAAGGTGATTGTGGGGTCTAACTGACGGCGGACGACAGTATCCTCTTTGTGCTTGTGTTAATGTGTTTACAGCATTCACTCATATAGATGTGTACAGAATCACGCTTTAGTTCAGTTCAATTCATTTTATTTTATTTATAAAGCACAATAAAACAACAATGGTTGACCATTGTGCTAAACGACATTGTTTAAACGAAAAGTACATAACATGATATGACAAGACAAACAAATAAACATTTTTAAATAAGCCCTGCTTTAGACAAATAATCAACACTTTGGCTGATTATTTGGGCTCTCTCTCTCTCTCTCTCTCTCACACACGCACACACACACACACACACACACACACAAATCTGAGTATACTAAATTTTAAGTATGAGCAAAAATGTTGTTTTTACTTTCTGTTATTTAATAAATGTTTTCATTTTAATCTATCCCGTAGATAGAATGTGTACTGTAAAAGAACAAATATACATTTCACTTAAAACATCTCAGTAAAAAAATTACACCTACGTTTTAAACATGTTTAAAAAGTTTTAAACACATTGTGTGTGTCACTAAAGCAAGTCATGATGTCTATTGTCTTTAAATTAAACTTTAGTTTTATTCTTGAATTTCTTTAAAACAGCCTGATGATAATGCACCCAAGTGTTTTTCTCACACGAGTAGAAAAACTCTTTGGATGTGTTTGTGACAAACACAATTTTTTTTTTTTTTTTTTGTAAATGTATGACTGAACCTTTCTCATTTGACAGACCTACGTTTTCAAATTATTTATTATTTCAAGTTATGTTTAACAGCCACAGGGAATGCATGTTGTTTTCTAATGTTCATGAAAACTTTATTGGTGTAAATTTCTCACCTAGAACACAAAACTTGGTTTACTAAACACTAAATGGTTTACTAAAAGATTAAAGCACCAGCATCTGTGATTTTCAAAATGAAAGGGGGTATAAAATATAAGCATGTTTCAACTATCATCATCATTTCCTTTTGACCCTAATAAACTGGTAATGAATTTACTATGACAACTGATACGATGTACGGTTCTCATACTATGTGTGTAAATAGCTGTGCTAAAACATTTATGAGTATTTTTGCACGCCAACAGATTTTGTCAGGGATGCGTCTCATCTAAGAATCACAGTGTTTTGTAAATAACATTTAAAAAAAATTTTTTTTTTTTTTTTTACATTACTAGATTTAGTCATATTATCAAGATTTCAGATGGCCGTTCACAATTTTTTGTTGGACTGCGTATGTTTTTAGGCGAAGACACCTCTTTGTGAGCTGTCATCATAACAGGAATAAATGAAAATCTTTTTGAGAAATTTCTTTTAGTGCACCTCTGTGTCTGTCCATGATGTGCGAACACACGAAGCATCAACACGAAAATTTTCGTCTTGCTGTTTTACCCTTAAAACTGTTACAACTGAAACAAATCAAACTATTGCACTGAAAGCTGCACATTCATTTAAGTTTGAGCATGTTAAAATTTCCACACTCTTGTATTGATAAATTTAATACATAACCTTTCATTCATTCAAGAGACCAAATCTCTAAGAAAGAGTGTATAGCAAGACAAGAAAATGTTTATAATGCATATAGAATTCAGAAAATCTATTTCATAAACAAATGTGAAAGGATGACTGGATTTAATCATCTTGCTCAGATAGCAGATGACACAATTCACATTTCATCTGTTTGGCTGTATTTGTTTTAAGACTCCACTGCAAGTTCATGCTAATCCTCGCATGGGAAAGAGAGCATGGCGAGCACATACTTATTCATTTAAGAAAATGATTGAACATTTGACCGAACTTTTTATTTTGACAAACCTCTATTTCAAATTATTTCCCTTGAGGCGTTTGTCCACATAATCTTTTTCAACACAACGACATTAAACATTAAAGAATGTCATCAGTCACTGTCACCATCTTCTTTGACTCAAATAAAGTGACATCTCAGGTGTACGTAAGCATCTACAATGTGTGCACGTGCTGAACATCTTTGTTTCTCCACTTCTGTCATATTTATTTGATGTAATGCAAACACATTTTGAGAACTATGATGTTCCACGTTTTCATACAAAGGTCATACAAAGAATTCAAACATAATCTTTACATTGGAATTATCTTTGCGCAAAGCAAATTGACTAAAAATCATTGAATTACAAAATGCAAAAATTTATACATTTAAGAAAAATTGCTATAATGCATACAGAATACAGAAATCCTCCTCTTGATCTATTGTGACTGACATTTTACTAAGTCAGACGATCAGGATTATGGACGACGCGGCTCACATTTTGTTTGTTGGACTGTATGTGTCACTGCTATGACTGTACTGTAGATGAGGCCTTCTCTCTGAGAGCCATCAGCATTCAGTGTTTATAGAAATAAATGAAAATTAAGAAAATTTCTTGAGAGTGTTTGACTAAGTCGGTATTTCTTTTTAGGACGATTATGCATCTATTTGATGTGAGACCCCATTAAGTATCGACACAAAAATTAAGGCGTGTTGTTTTACACTTACGACTGAATTTCCATATCTTACCATTGTGCTCAAAGCTACACGTTCAGTAAAGTTTGAGGTCGTACACAATCTTGAAAAGGCTACAGACACAAAATATCAAGGCATTTATTAGTGCTCTCTATGTAACTCAAGAGTCCAAGTCGCTAAGTAAATATCATATGAATACAGAAAACCCGCTCATGATCATCTGGGTATATTTTTGTAAATGTTGTTTTAAATTACTTTTTTCTTACGCCACTACATCTAGAGCTCTTGTTCAGATGCGCACATTTTATTTGTCGTACTTGTTTCAACATTTCCGCTTGAGATTAAAGCGTAGGTAATGTGACTGCAATTAAGAACCATGACATTATACTACATTCCCTTTGAAAAGGTTATAGACATAGTCGTTTATACAGGAAATATGTTTGCGCAACAGAAATATGTATCAGTATAACAAATACCTAATACTGAAATCCTCTCTTCTAAATTTGTTAAAGTTTTAATGTTGACTTTGATGGCCTACCCCCGCTAGCTGATACCACTCTATACTTTTTCATTGTTTTTAGATGAAGACTATTCTCAGAATCTGGTCAATCATGTCGCGAGTGTTTGCAGGAAAATATGAACAAATACATTATAAGAAAATAAAAGCATAGTCCTTCTACAAGAGATTGTTTAAACCGAGATTGTGATGTACTGTAGAGCTTTTTCTGGTCCGTCTTCGAAGCGGCCACGAGACACACAGGTCTTACAGTTTCTCTGTTACATGTACATCAATTTCATTTAGAACTAGAAGTTGCACATTAAAAGTTGAAGACAGTGTGGAAACACTGTTTTCTTTGTACACGTCTCTAAACATGACTTTAATAAACAAATCACAGATGTCATGTAGTTAATTCATTGAAAGGTGCATGTTTTTGACCATTTTAGACGGACTGCACCAGCACACAGACACACGTTTTAGGTATTTATCTGACCAAAAGGTTTGATCCTGGGGAAACACGCACAACAGCAGCTGTGTGTCGTCATGATTGTCTTTATAACTGATCCGCTTTTATTAAAACAATGCGGCATGAAGTTACTGTATTCAACATCACAGTCCCTTGAAATATTGTAGTATATATATATATTTTTTTTTTTTCCTTCTAAATATCATGTATTTAGCTTAAATATTAGTTGTTAAGTGTTTACAAAGCTGTCATGCCTGTTGTTGAATTTTATAACATATATTTCACCAAACCTAAAGGACTGAAAAATAAGTTTAGCTTAAGTCCGCATTTCAGCTGTTAGCCTGAAAATGCAAGTGAACTGAGATTTCATACTGAGATAATCTACAGAACGTAAAACAAGCTCACAGTTTTGGATTCTAGTTTGTTGAATATCGTTTGTTACAGTTTCACAGGTTTAACACCTCATTACTTGAAGACACGTACTGTATAAATCACAAAGTTTTTCACTGTAGTAGGCCGACTCTGAAACCAGACCGAAAAAAAAAATTTGCTTGAGACTTAGCTGTATGAAAATTTTTGTGTTTTTCTTTCTATGATTTGTTCGTGTTCATCATATTCGTCAATATTTATGTGGATTTCCTTGATTTAATAAAATATTTAACAAAATGTTTGGGTAATGTGTGTGAATATAGAATGTGGCACAAGGATCTTTGAAAATGTTTTATCCTAAAATATCCAAGTAACACTCGGAACCATTTAAGATTGAGAATAATAATACAATTAACACATTAACATTTTACAGGAGATGTGAATGTGAGTTCTTGGCTGATTTGTACATTATTAAATTAAAATAAATCTATTAGAAATTGTCATGAACTGAAGGTGTAAACAAAAACACTGTGCATTTAACAGCGAGATACTTTTGTATTGATTGATTGATTAATTCATTTATTTAGCTAGCAGCTTTGCAATTCCATACATTCTAGCTTGCCAGGCCATCATCAGTTGCACTAGAGTGTCCTATCCGTTTCTTAAAATAGGAAATTACTAGAGCTGTAATTATTTTTGTATCTTGCAGACAACATTTATGACTCTCAAGATGAGATTCTGTAGGTGAAGAATGTGGCATGCCAGCATGCTTGGCCAATCATATTACTGTGTACCAGCAGTTGCTAGGTAGAATTCATGGAAGCAGGTTGTACTGTATATCATATCATATTTGCTTTTGTGATTAGAGAGGAAGCATCTGAGAGAAACCTGATCTAATTACAAAGATTCAATTTCAAACTGAGCAGGAAAGCTTACGTCAATTCCCCAATCACTAATACAACTAAATGAATTGGAACCACCACAGTCACCCTTGTCATCATCTATGGATTTCTTTTTGAGATTTTATAAACAGAAATGATCTATTTAGGTCGATGATTCCTTTTTTCTTTTTTTTTTAAAGGATCAGATATTTTTCACCAGCTATTCCACAAATTCTACTGCATTCCTGCAGTAGCAAACCAAGTGAAAGATTCATATTTCATAACTTTAAGGCGGCAGCATGTTGTTGTTCAACATAGTCCTGTAATTCTCTAACATTCAGTTGCATTTGAAGCAAATCTTATGAATGGATTCTAATATGTTCTGCTGTTTTAGGGACAGAGAGACATTCACCACTTGTTCCTTTTTGTTATTTTTAAAGAACCAGAATAATATTACATCTTTTTGAAGGCAACCAATATACAAAAATCATGTCTTTTTATTTAGCTAACGGAAAATGTGCATTTTATTAATGTTCAGATATTCATATAAAGGTTTAATTATCAACTCAATCAGTTAAAACAAAAGAGAAGAATTAATTCTATAAACATGAAAAAACCAACAATCCCCTGCAAAGAATAAAATACAAAGCCTGCATATTGATAGTTTTATTTAATTGGAAAAGCCTAATCATTATATCTAGACCATTTAAAATACTTTAAACAATACATTAAAACACTTAAAACAATACATTAAATAAACAATTTGATAAGTTCATAAGTTTTTACATGGTCAGTACTGAAATATACAGTGTGTGTGTGTGTGTGTGTGTGTGTGTGTGTGTGTGTGTGTGTGTGTGTGTGTGTGTGTGCGCGTGTGTGCGTATCTTACAAACCAATCAACTTTCAACAAATCAATCATTGGCATTCTTGTGTATTATTGTGTCTGTCACTACAGGGAAATATATATTTTCATAAAATAAAGTCAATAAAATGAATGAAAATCAAGATGATCAGAAAGCGAGAAGGAACATACTTTACTTTTTACATGTAATTAATGCAGAATCATAAGACATAAATCCCATCACAGAAATCTACAACTGTCTGTGTGTGTAATTTTGTATGACTGGACAGATGTGCAGTTGGACTATAGCGTCATTTTCAACTTCCATCTCTCCCACGTGTCTGGTCTCCTAAAAAAAACGAATTAAACATTACATTTCATCCATTTTACATGAGATTATGAATAAAAAACACTTACATTTTTATGCATTAGGAGTTGTTTGAACCATCAGAGGCTACAACAGAAAACAATATTACAGATAATAATTATACAACAGACTGCTCATACAAAACTTATTAGATTTAGATATTTCTACAGTGTCATTTATTTGTTTTATTACATAAAGAGAAATATTGTAGGACAAAACTTCTATTTTGATGTATTATGTACGTTTACATTTCTGAAATACTACTTTGCAGATTTGAATACGAATGCATGGAGCATAATATATTCCAGTGTCTAGTGGCAGAGTTCATCTGATATTATGTATTTAAATCAAAACAAATATTATGAGGAACTTACGATTGACTGGTTTGAAGTCTGAAAAACAACAACCAGAGAAACAGACTTTAAAGTTCAGTAATTTCACCCATCAGAGCAGCACACAAATATGTGAAACATACAGCATACTCAATACAGTCATGATAATAATAGTCATAGTCTGTCTCACCTGTCTCTTTCTGCAACACCTTAAACACAACGACACCAATCACCACCAACAGGAGGACAGCAGCAACAACGATACCGATGGGAAGAGAATCTGAAGAATATGATCAGATAAAAACATCAGATCATTAATGAGCCAAACAATGTTAGATACATGTGGAACATTTTTGAAGATCTGTGACTAATGCCACCAACTAATAATACTACAGGGCATGACATATGTTTGCAGAAGTAAAACAAATGATCTCCAACGTTGTTCATGGTACTCATCAAGACAGTGTTACCATAGTTAATCACTCTTACCGTCTGTCAGTATCTCTCTGATGGTTTTGTCCTGGTGCTCCACCACACAGCTCTACTCGTTCTTCTTTCATTCATCAGGTGCAACTCTGATGGTGCTCGTCCTCTGGAAGATCCCGTTCACCCAGATCCACATCCTCATCATGATCTTGTCCATTTCTCATCCAGGTGATTGTTACTCCTTTGGGGTAAAAACCTGTAGCATGACACGGGACTGAAGACGAGGAAGACTTCTGCAGCAGAGACACCTGAGGACAGACTGGACAGACAAGATGATTAAAAAAAAAATAAGTGGGACTGAACAAAAAAAATGAGACAAAGCCTACAACATTCAAATAAAATAATTGCTATACATTTATTCTTATAATCTCTTATAGTTTTGAGCACAGTACATATCAATAACTTTAGCATATAATTATAAAAAGCCAAGTTTTCAAAGTTTGAAACCTTTTTTCACACAATAAAGTATTAAATTATTTTGGATTGTTGTTTCAAAAAATTGTTTCAATTTGTTTCTTATATGTTGTATGATAAAAAGCCCTCACAAATACCAAACTATGCATAATAATATACAGTACTATTATGCTGAGGAATACATATTTCACTTTATTCTGTATTATCTGTTTTCTGGCAGTACAATTCTTAAACTTGATCATGTACAGAAACTCCAGTGATGCACCAACATGTCAAATATGCAGGTTTATACTCCAAATATCTCCTGTATGGCATTTACATTCTGTTCTCATTTTTAAGCAGATAAATGTTTTTTTTTAAGCATATGTCACGAGTGCCTACTGTGAGGAGCAAAGAACGCGGAGACGAGGGAATATCACCAACAACAGTCTTTAATAGTCCAAAACAAGGGTTACGCATAGCCAGTGTTGGTGGTAACGCATTACAAGTAACGCGAGTTACGTAATAATATTACTTTTTCAAGTAACTAGTAAAGTAACGTATTACTTTTTATTTTACAAGAAAATATCTGAGTTACTTTTTCAAAAAAGTAACGCGTTACTTTTTTCCCATTTATTGACTGACAGTGCTTTGGATACAAGCATCTGCCAAATTTGATGTAAATAATCATATTTGTCTAGTTTTTTTCTGTGTCACAACATGCCTCTTTTAATTTCAGTATGATCTCAACAAATTAGAATACTTCATAAGACCAATAAAAAACATTTTTAGTGAATTGTTTTCCTTCTGGAAAGTATGTTAATTTACTGTATATGTACTCAATACTTGGTAGGGTCTCCTTTTGCTTTAATTACTGCTTCAGTTCGGCGTGGCATGGAGGTGATCAGTCTGTGGTGCTGCTGAGGTGGTGTGGAGAACCAGGTTTCTTTGACAGTGGCCTTCAGCTCATCTGCATTTTTTTGGTCTCTTGTTTCTCATTTTCCTCTTGACAATACCTCATAGATTCTCTCTGGGGTTCAGGTCTGGGGCGTTTGCTGGCCAGTCAAGCACACCAACACCATGGTCATTTAACCACCTTTTGGTGCTTTTGGCAGTGTGGGCAGGTGGCAAATCCTGCTGGAAAATGAAATCAGCATCTTTAAAAAGCTGGTTAGCAGAAGGAAGCATGAAGTGCTCCAAAATTTCTTGGTAAACGGGTGCAGTGACTTTGGTTTTCAAAAAACACAATGGACCAACACCAGCAGATGACATTGCACCCCAAATCATCACAGACTGTGGAAACTTAACACTGGACTTCAAGCAACTTGGGCTATGAGCTTCTCCACCCTTCCTCCAGACTCTAGGACCTTGGTTTCCAAATTAAATACAAAACTTGCTCTCATCTGAAAAGAGGACTTTGGACCACTGGACAACTGTGGCCAAATTCCTTGACACGTCTGTGTGTGGTGGCACTTGATGCCTTGACGCCAGCCTCAGTCCATTCCTTGTGAAGTTCACCCAAATTCTTGAATGGATTTTGCTTGACAATACTCATAAGGCTGCGATTCTCTCGGTTGGTTGTGCATCTTTTTCTTCCACACTTTTTCCTTCCACTCAACTTTCTGTTAACATGCTTTGATACAGCACTCTGTGAACAGCCAGATTCTTTGGCAATGAATGTTTGTGGCTTACCCTCCTTGTGAAGGGTGTCAATAATTGTCTTCTGGACAACTGTCAGATCAGCAGTCTTCCCCATGATTGTGTAGCCTAGTGAACCAAACTGAGAGACCATTTTGAAGGCTCAGGAAACCTTTGCAGGTGTTTTAAGTTGATTAGCTGATTGGCATGTCACCATATTCTAATTTGTTGAGATAGTGAATTGGTGGGTTTTTGTTAAATGTGAGCCAAAATCATCACAATTAAAAGAACCAAAGACTTAAACTACTTCAGTCTGTGTGCATTGAATTTATTTAATACACGAGTTTCACAATTTGAGTTGAATTACTGAAATAAATGAACTTTTCCACGACATTCTAATTTATTGAGATGCACCTGTACATGTATTCTAACATGCTGAACTCTGTGGATGGGGCTGCTAAAGTTTTTGAGTATCTGGAGGGGGGGAAGAGCACCTGTGTGAGTCTGCTGGAGGGATTTTATCAGCCTCAGCAGGGACACATTCTGTTAGATGGACAACTACTGCAGAACTACCAGCACAAATACTTGCACCAGAAGGTAATGGTCTTGATTTACTGCATAAAACACTTGCAAATTTGACAGCATGCTCAAATAATGCTGGTTCCCTGCCTGCAGTGCATCCATAATGTGCACATGCAATTTCATAGAGCAATTAGTACCCTTTATTTAGTGTGTAAAGAGCAAACAGACCTAGTATCTATTCCTATGCATACAAATAAAGTATACATTCTGTTGTGATAACAGCTATGAATATTAATTAAATTATTTTGGTGTGTAAGACTGAAATGTTGTTTTTGATTACTGTTTGAATACTATTTAAATATAATGTTAGTTTTATGTGTGACAAATGTCCATTGTGGAACCATCTGAACCTGATGTTCAAGTTCAGTTTGTTTTTTAACAGTCTCATCTTTATCTTCAGCGGCGGGTAATTCCAACCCTTGAGCTCAACTGTCCTGCACAGTTTAGCGCCATCCCTAAACAAGTATATAATGTAATATATGTAACAAAATATAATTTTTAATGTAATCCTGAAGACTTTAGTCAGAAGCTAATGGTGGGTTGGACCCCTGTTCTATCATAAAATGAGCTGAGAAACCCTGCAAGAGAAAAATCTAGTTAAAAATGGAAAGATGTAGTCAACTAAATGTAATATTATCCATTTTACATGCAAATATTAACATCTGCACAATTTTAAACTCAAAATAAATAGAAAGGGGCCTGTGTACAGGGGGCCTATAAGGCTATTCTCTGAGGGAATGTGATTCACATTATCATTATTATTATTATTATTATTATTATTATTATTATTATTATTATTATTATTATTATTATTCACTTCCCGGAATGAAATTTCTACTGAGAGGGATCTGCTCTCCTTGATGTGATTTATAACCCCATCCACCCCCTGCACCACTTCTCTGAGATCATTGTTTATCAAGGGGCTCCTTGTATTGTATGTGATTTCTGTGACTTCTGTGTATTTCCTACACCCCCATCACCACCAAAGGAGGAACGCTAACCCCCTCAAAACACCCAGAACTCACAATAATGAAAGAACCAGAACTGGAGCACAGTTTATTTGTGACAACATTCATTGTCAATACTGAGGAGAATCCTTTTTTTTTATACCCTAAACAGGCAACGCGTCTCAGGAGATACGCATATTTCAAAATGCGATTTTAAAAACAACACAAACAACATATGACTTTATTTTCTTTTTCAACTTCTCAAGACAATGTTTCAGACAGTTTTCCCGCCGCAGATGATCAAGACTCACAAGAACCTCATACATAGACTTTCATTGATGGAATTTTCAGAATCTTGAATCCGTTCAAACTTCAACTGAATCTCAACTGTCAAAAGATTCAAATATAAACAGACACTCATCTGAGTCTCTGCTGCAGAAGATCAGCTATAAACTATATTAAACTCTCAGACGAGTCTCTGTCGAAGCAGCATCAGAGCTGATCTCGATGAACTTGATCTAGTTTTGCTCTGAGATCAATCAGATGCAGTTCTGGTTTGATTTTAATATCATGATCACTTTAGAGATTCTGCTCTCTGCTGTCCAGAAAACTCTGCTTTATATGTTTCCATCCACCTATTTTTATGCGCATTTTGGGATATCGCATTCAAAAACGCTGGATGGAAACGCCAGGATGCGCATAAACTCTAAAAATGAGCATAAAAAACTTATGCGCTCGACTAAGTCGGATAAGTTTCTTATCCAGTAACCGTATAAACTACGATGGAAACACTTTCACCAAATAAATTCCTTCATGGGCATCAAAAAAGACGTGTGAGTTTGCGATGGGATGCATAACTGGACTCGATCTCTTCACAGCATCTGAAATACTAGTTTTGTGTTTCTAAAATGCTTGAGCAAAGTCTCGTCAAAGTGCTTCGTTATAATTAACTCCCAGAACTGCGTCACAAACAGCAGACTCAGAAAATAAGAAAACAAGACAAAACAGAAATTAATTAGAAATCTCTATTCACCTTCTGTAGTGTATTTATCAGTCAATACTCTTTCTCTTCAGTCTCTCCTGAGGTGTCTCTGCTACAGAAGGATCCTTCCTCTCCAGTCACGTGTCATGCTACTGGTTTTTACCTCAAAAAGTAACAATCTCTTGGCAGAAAAACAAACAAGATCATGATGAGGATGTGGATCTGGGTGAACTTATTATCAATGAGGACGGGACCTTTCAGAAGACGAGCACCCTCAGTGTTAAACCTGATGATTGGAAGAAGAATGAGTATGAATGTGTGGTGGAACACAAGAGCAGAACCATCAGACAGATCCTGACAGAGGACAACTAACTACGGAGAGAGTCGTTGTCTTGATGAGTAGACTATAAAACTCAAAAAATG
Source organism: Acrossocheilus fasciatus (assembly GCA_036784905.1). NCBI lineage: Eukaryota > Metazoa > Chordata > Actinopteri > Cypriniformes > Cyprinidae > Acrossocheilus > Acrossocheilus fasciatus. The sequence goes on from CM071956.1 coordinate 5,624,524, forward strand.
TTAATGGAAATTATTTGCTATTGCCAGTATCTGGTTAGACAGTATTGTACTGTCAGAATCTTTAATAACCTGATATTTTCGTTTAATCTGATTCTTCAGCTTCTGTCCCCATCGGGATCATTGTTGGTGTTGTTGCTGTTGTCGTCTTGCTGGTTATCATCGGTGTTGCTGGGTTTATGGTGTATCAGAAAAAGAAAGAGAGAGAGGTGAGAGAGACTCGGTTAATATTACCATCACTATTGACTACATTACATGTTTTACACATTTGTGTGCTAATATTTCTTCTCTTCATTTCTGTTTTTCAGGCTTCAAACCTGTTGGTAAGTTTTTCTTAATCTCTGTTTGATATTGATTAATAACAGATGGGCTCTGCCCTTCATGATATGGTTAATAGTAATATGTTTATATCTATAAAATTTGGGTCATGTAAAATCAAAGAGTAAATCAAAATATATGTATAGTTCTATAATATTTTTCTTTAAATAGATCTAATAAATAAGAAATTGTGCAACTGTCATTATGATTGTAATTTGTTTTCTGTTCTAGCGTCTGATGATGGCTCTAACAGCTCAACTCATTCCAATCAAAAACCATAAATATGTAAGTGCAGCATTATTATTATTATTATTATTCATTAGTGCAACTGTTTCAGTCACATGAAATCAATGAAATGTAATTTCTGGCATTTTAGGAGACCAGATGAGTGCGAGACATGAAGTTAAAAAAGATGCTTATCCTGCTGTCCATCTTGCTTACAACACACACACGCACACGCACACACACACACACACACATGTCTGGTTTGCTATCCTTGTGGGGACTCTTCATAGGCATAATGCTTTTTCTACTGTACAGACCGTATATTCTATCACCCTACACCAACACTACACCTAAACCCACCTCTTACAGGAAACTTTCTGCAGTTTTAGATTTTCAAAAAACATCATTTATTAGCTTGTTTCCTGATGGGGACCTAAAAAATGTCCCCACAAGGTTAAAAATTTACTGGTATTACTATATTTGTGGGGACATTTGGTCCCCACAATGTAGCATAAACAAGGACACACACACACACACACACACATGTCTAATAATTGATTTGCCAGTTTGATTAATCTGTAGGATTTGTGATATTATTACACATTGTGAAAAAAGAGAAACTTGAAGCAGAAGCACCTGAGTAAGACCAGGGATCTAAAAAAAAAAATCAATCTCTATAAGTGTGTGATGTTTCTAGAGAAACTATATTTCTGTGGGAGATAGAATATGAAATAAATTAGGGGAATGCTATCAAATTCTTTATCTACTGCAAAACTTAAAATAACTTGAACTTTGGATGAATTGTGGAATTGGGCTATTCCATCAATAAAATTAAACAATATGTAGCCTTCATATTTTATTTCTTGTATGGGATTATTGGGTTTTTTCTGTTTGTTTACTTAATTGATTTGATTTAACATAATTTAGATAAGTTGTACTACAGAATAATATTGATTCTTGTAATGTTTAAGATATTGTACTGTTAAACCTTTACATGAACATCTGTACAGTACAGTAAATATAGATATTTTCCTTTATTTGAGGTTAATATTCTAAATTAAGTAACATTAATATTTTTTTGCATATTGGTTGTCTTCAAAAAATTGTAAACTTATTTTGAATCTTTAAAAATAAATAAACCTCACAAAAAGGCCAAGCAGTCTGTCTTTCAGGATACTTACTCTCATACAAAACAGCAGATTGCATATTTTATCAGAATCTATTAACTTGTTTCAGATGCAGCTGAATATTCTAGAATTACAGATCTATGATGTTAAAATAAAATGCATGATTCTTTCCCAAAGTTGATATGAAATATTAGTCCGAATCAAAATGAGTGTATTCACCACTGTAGCCATGCAGCAGAATTTTTATAGATTTTTTTTTTTTTGCTGGTGAAATATAGTGGTGTATTCACAATGAACACAAGAAGGAAGGAATGGAGGAAAGGAGTGTTGAGCTGCTTAGATGACACCAGAAAAATATCATTTATTAGTTTAAAGAGCTCTTAAGGGTCACTCTTTGGTTAAATAGATTCCAAAGAAAATGACAGCTGTGACTCAGTGTTAATTTTGGCAGGCATTTTTGATTTAGTCTTAGTCTTTATCATGAGACGAAAATGCTTAATAGTCTTAGTCACATTTTAGTCATTTGAGTCTTTCATAGTTTTAGTCTAGTTTTAGTCGACGAAAAGTCATTGCATTTTTGTCAACTTTTAGTCATTACTTTTAGTCAAACTGCAATTACCAACATTTATTTTGGTAGTCATTTTATAGTAGTCTTCAAACAAAAATAGTCATTAATTAATCTCTCTTTAAATAAATTAAGCTTATGAGAAATTTGAATCAAGGATTGAATCTGGAAAAACTGGAATAAATATTCATTTTTTGGAAGATATACAAATTAAATTCATTTTTCAGATACAGTAGTATTGTCAGTATTGTCACCATGACAAGTCTACATTTATTTAATATTTTTCGTTGGTTAACATTAATGACACATATAGGTATTTAATAGGAATGCTGTCCATTTAAAACGGATGCATGTACTGACACACATTCAGTTTTCACCCACCTGTTTACGTTCACTTAAGCCATATCCGACTGTATTTACGTGAGATATTCTAGTACACAATAGACATTTGGACTGCTGTGTATGTATTTGAGCACCGAGAACTGATCGCGCGCTGTATGAGAACTGAAGAAGTGGAGCGTGCGCGCGAGAGAGAGAGAGAGAGCGCGCGCTTCTATCAGCGCGATTCCGCTTATCCCGCCTTCACTAACTTTAAGTTAATCAACAACGAATTGTGACTCCCGGGAAAAACGGGACGGTCTGGTCACCCTATCGCTAACCCTTCAGGTGCTGAGGCCATTGTTTCAGATCGCTAGTTCGCGTTTTGGTAGCCAATCCGTCCGCGGCTGCCATACCCAGCGGGCACCTTGACGTCAATTTGACATCAACAAATAGTCAAGATTTTGACCACCATGTATGACATGCACGAATATGCATATTTTCATTATATTTTGTAATAATTTTCTTGTGGTTGTAAAGAGGCCCAACAAAGGTATCAATCTGACATGTTTTTTCTGGTCCCTATATCTCAGGTCAATATCATTGACATTAAATCGATGTTGATTTGATGTCAGGAAATAAGATGTCAAATTTATGTCAAAACAATGTTTGATGTCACATTTATGTTGAATTGATATCGAAGCTTGATATTGAATGATATCAAAATAACATCAAAATGACATCAGCACACAGCAAAATCCCCAGTGTTAATGTAACACTCTGAGTGTGGACTCACTGGACTCATATAAACACTGAAGCAGTGTTAAAAGTAACTCTGAAGCAGTGTTAAAGTGAATGAGATAATTAGGTGATTAACTGAGTGATGATTGGCCATTATTGAAGACACCTGATGTTAACGAGCAGAATCACCAAAGAAGAAAATCTAAATTTGTATGTCACCATTATAGTGGTCTGTGTTTGCATTAGTTGGGACCTTGACCCTTGACTTTTTAATTTTAAATTTTGTTTGGCTGCTGTATCTGAGTTATAACAGCCAGACAAGCCAAGAGCAAAAGTCATCAAGTGGTGATAGTTATGTTTTAACATAATCATCGTTTGACTTGAGTCATTGAGCTTATTTAGAGTCTGATCTCTGAGTTATATTAACTTTATTGGTTGCAACAGCTCTCTGATTCCACAGCGAAAGCTACTGTATTTTCTATACATTTTGTAGCGGTTTCTTGCAAGCTGTTCTGATTTAAAAAAAAAAAATAAAAAAAAAGTCTTTGTTTTAGGTTAGACACAGACATCAAGAATCAGCTTATGAATCTCAACTACGGTGTAGTGAGAATAAAAAGTTACAAAGACAATTCAGCTCATAATTTATTCATGCCGCAATGCATGATGGGAGCCAATGATGACTTTTTATTGGCTACAACATGCTTTTTTGATGGTCACCATTGTTGTGATTCTCACGCTGATTCTTAATGTTTGTGTGTCTAAATTAAAGTTGTTGTTTTTTTAAATGTATTTTATGTAGGAGTAACTTCTGAAAACATCTTTGCGATTATGTCAAAAATGCCAGCTCTTGTATTTTTCACCTTGTTGATGTAATTACTAAAGAAAACCTAACTCAGGTATTCAGGTCACTACATGATGATTAGTTCAAAACATAATCAACACCACATGATCATCTTTCCTCTGGTTTGTCTGGCTGTTATAATTCAATTATAACAAACAAAACCTAATGTTTAAAATTTAAGGGTCACGATCCCAACTAATGCAAACACAGACCACTATAATGGTGACATACAAATTTTGATTTTCTCCTTTGGTGATTCTGCTTGTTAACATCAGGTGTCTTCAATAATGGCCAATCATCACTCAGTTAATCACCTAATTATCTCATTCACTTTAACACTGCTTCAGAGTTACTTTTAACACTGCTTCAGTGTTTATATGAGTCCAGTGAGTCCACACTCAGAGTGTTACATTAACACTGGGGATTTTGCTGTGCAGAGGTCAAAATCTTAACATCAAATTGACATCGACACTTTGACGTCAAAATGACTTTCATTTTTGACCTATTTCGTGACGTAATTTTGACATCAATGTTGATGTCATATTGATGTTAAATTGACATCAAATGCCCACTGGGTACTGAGACTAGATATACGAACGCCCCTCATCTAATTGTAATCCAATGACAGGGACACACATTTTGAAAGACAAGACAGTTAACTTAGCCTATAGGATGTATTTTGAATGTCCGGTAGTCCTCAAATAACATTTTAGTCCCGTCTCGTCTCGTTAACGAAGACGCAGCATAAATTTCGTCATAGTTTTTATCATCAGATATTATTTTTAGCTCGTCAACGTCTAGTCTTAGTCACAGAAAAAAGGTTCGTTAACGAATATTTTTCGTCATCGTCTTCGTTGACGAAATTAACACTGCTGTGACTGTGATGGATCCAACTCTACCTGATACAGCCTTTAAAAAATTACAAGTTTTTTTTCTTCTTTTTTTTTTTACTTAAACCAAAACCCATAGCTGTTTGCTGCTAGATTAATAAGTAAATATATAGTAATTAATGTTAATTTATTTAGCTGTAATCAATGACTTGTCATTGTCGAATTATTATACTTTTATTAAAACCACTAATTCATTGATAAATTGCCCAAACATTCATGCTCACAATGGGATGGGAAGTTTCCATCATTTGTTTGATACACAGCCTGTTGCACTCAATTCTACCTAGCAACTAAAGGCCTTGAGTAATATTGGACAAGTATGGCACTTTCTTCCTTTACAAAATTTAATCTTACATCAATTTTTGTTCAAGTGAAACAGTCTTGTAGATAAGAGTCGTCTTTTTAATAACGCTTGATTTAAGGATTTAACTAATAAAAAAAAAGGATATTCATAATGTTCGTGTTGTTACTGAGCTTCCATAATTGTAATGGTGTCTAGAGGTTTGTGTATGTACATGGACCTAAATCACACATCTAAGTTTCTTTTACGGACACTATCCATATCACTGTCACATTCAGACTGTTAATACACTTATCTAAAAATGCCTTTAACTACAGCAATAAGTTTGTTTCTATTTTGAACTACGTCAGACTGGCATAACGTTGGCTTGACGTTGGACGTTCTATATTCGCATATTTAGGGACTGTCTCTGAAGTTGCATGCTATATTGTTATACACTTTTCTAACTTCAATAGCATATGAGCAGAATGACTTACAGTCATAAAAACAACTGTAAACTGTACATCGAGGTGTCAACGATAATGCACACCTTTTACATTTTTGATATTTATTAAAATAAATTGTAAATCATTTGTTAAAAATTCTATTTTTTCAGTACCGAATGGGCTCAGACACAAATTTAAAGCTCAATAGAATTTGAGCATTATAGTTGACACCTCGATGAACAGTTTACAGTTGTTTTTATGACTGTAAGTCATTCTCCTCAAATGCTATTAAGCTTTAAATTATGGCATACTTTGCTTTTGAGCCCATTAGGTAGTGAAAAATAGCTAATTTTACATATGATTTACAGTAGATTTTAATATCAAAAATGTAAAAGGTGTGCATTATCGTTGACACCTAGATGTACAGTTTACAGTTGTTTTTATGACTGTAAGTCATTCTGCTCATATGCTATTGAAGTTAAAATAGTGTATACCAATATCGCATGTAACTTTAGAGATGGTCCCTAAATATGCGAATATAGAACGTCCAACATCAAGCCAACTTGATGTACGACTGATTCCCAAGATAATTCATCTTTGCATATCTCACATACATTTTTTGGTAACACTTTACAATAAGGATTTATCATAAGTTATCTGTATTAGTTAACATGAACAATACTTACACACCATTTGTTAATCATAGTTAAGTTAATATTATGCTGACACAGGTGGTTGCAGTATAAGTAGACAAAAACACAATCAGAATAGTCTTTAATTCAAGACTCACTCAGGACAACAGATAACACAACACATTAACATTGATGGAGACAGGAACAAGAAACTCAGGAACACAAGAATTATAAATAATAAAGCAAATGAGGGACTAATGAGTAATTAACAGGATGACAGGTGAGTGCGATATGATAATCTGAGTTGATTTTCACTTCTCAGCTGTTCACATATTCCAGTTTATGTATGGCTGTGAGCTGGATACTAGGGATGTAACGATGAACCACGAGCCAGTGTTCTGTCCATTTGTGCTACCCTGTCAGATTTTTCTACCTCCCATTAAAACAGTAGGTAGTACAATTCGACACCGAAAAATGCTACCTGTCAAATTATGATTTATTATTGTCTACACCTACCACAACCCTAAACCTACCCTTACAGTAATGAAAATACAGTAATTATGTTATATTCGCGGTTGTGGCTAGAAGGGATACAGCTACCAGAAACCAACAATAAATAATTTTTTCTACCTATTAGATTGTGTTTTATTATTGTCTACACCTACCCCAACCCTAAACCTACCCATACAGTAATGCAGATACATTAAATATTATTGTTCAGCATGAGAAAAAAGACGCGATATTGATTTGCACATGTGCAATAAACCCTGGTAGGAAAATCTGACGGATAGGATAAAATGTAAAATGTCAAATCGTGAAATCAAAATCTTGAATCGAATCGAATCATTACATCCCTACCGGATGATGATGGCACCAAACCTGCAGTATGGTTATGTTGGAGAAGACTTCATCAGTCTGGATAAGAGCACCCTCACCTGCACTGCTGCTAATAATCAAACTATGATTACCAAGATTAAATGGGATTCCACTGGAGCACAGGCAAACAGCAGAAGTATGTGGATTATGGCAAGGACACTCTGGAGAGAAAAGGTAATAATATCAGTTGTGTCCCTGCAGAGCACTGCACAGTGAACGCTTATCATAACTGCATTCACATTTTTAGCAAGAAATAGAGCACTTGTGTGCTGTCAGGATTATGGACCTGTCTGTGTGTGTTTTTCTCCCTATGTGCTCCGTGACCTAGTATTCTCCCTTGTCTTATTGCTTCATTTGATTCACCTGTGTTCGTTAATTATCCCTCGTTAAGTTTAGTATTTAAAGTGTAGTCTGCCCCATGTTTCCTTGTGGGGTCTTGAACATTGTGATGTGCCATGTGTGTCTTCAGCCAGCTATGCGCAGTGTTGGGGAAAGTTACTTTTAAAAGTAATGCATTACAATATTGCGTTACTCCCTAAAAAAAAGTAACTAATTATGTTACTTAGTTACTTTTTATGGAAAGTAATGCGTTACGTTACTTTCGCGTTACTTTTTAAATACGAGCAGGGCTTGATTGTTATTTTTGGCAAGTCGTGATGATTTGAGATGGCTAAATTGATCAAACATAGGCTATGAGCAGCCTGCCGGTGTTCCGACAATCTGTGCTACCTCTCAGAATGAGCTACCCAAACCCAATGCGCATGCGCAGTATCCTACTACAGTTGTTTTTGTCTTTTTGTCGTTTTTGTCCTACAAAATTCGTCTTTGTCTTACTAAATAAAATACTTTTTCACTGTACGTCGAGTCTTTTACATTAAATATGTGATATTTTGTTCATTCTGATAGACATGTATAGCTGACAAGTTGTGCTACCTCTGTTTCTGCATCATTTATTATCATTTATTAAGGTGGTAGTTCATTCTGATAAAGAAGCTCATGTCATTAGATTTGCACAACAGCTTGAACTACTGGTAGCACATCCTGAGCGGGTAGGACAGATCGTCGAACAACTGCGGTCAAGCCAGCCACGCTTTGAAAATATTTTTCTATAAATGTTTGTGGTGAGTTTGCTTTTAGTTTTCTCCAAAACTATACAGTAAAATGCCTAGAAAATTAATACAGTAATAGTCAGGGTCACTCTGAATATACATCAATTGAAAGAATGAGCTAACCTATAAAGGAACACTTTTTAGGAGTGTTTGAATATATACAAATAATCCAAGTGCAAGAATGTCTGGGGTGATTTTGCCTTTAATTTTCTCTGAAACTGTACAGTAAAATGCCTAGAAAATTAATACACCGATAGTCAGGATTACTTTGAACAAATACTAATTGAAAGAATGAGCAAATCTGTAAAGAAAAGCTTTTTATGAGTGTTTAAAAATGTGATATATATAATAATATATATATATATATATATATATACACACACACACACAAACATTAAAATAAAAAAATAAGAATGAATAAAAACATTAATGTTAACATTTATTAAATGTTTTATAATAATTAATGTACAATACAAACGTTTATGTACAAATTTAATTTATTTACAAACATTACAACAACAAATGAAAATTTTTAAATAAGGAAAGGTATAAAGGAAACGCCGGCATAATGGCTTCTTTACATGCATTTTGACTGCTTTCAGCACCCGTACCGTAAGTGCACGATTACATGCGCAACACAAAAAAAAGTGCGGCTGGCTTGACCGCAGTCTTGAGGAGTATGCTTTTGTTCCTGTGCTTGGTTATTATAATTCAGAGACTGGAAATGGCCAAAAGCCAAACCAGAGGTCAATCAGGCCTATCCAGCTACTGTATAATGTAATTATTTTCACTCATAACAAGGATAAAATCAAAAATGTAAAAACTGACTTCATATTGCCACAACAGCATGGTACCTCCACGGCTCATGAATATTAATTAGACAACGTGACTAGACCAGTGGCTCTAATTTATGCATTTATTTATTTTGGTGACGCCCCCATTTTAAGATATACAGGTTTTCTGTATAAAGAATAGAGCCTATAGAAGACTGATCTGAAACCTGCCATTCACACTCACTGTGAGCAATAATACATAAGTGCACTGAAGATGTTTAACTGGAGAATTGTACACTGCATTTCATATGAATCCAACAGTTGTTGGATACTTATAGCCTACCTTACTCAAGTACATTTATACATTTATTTCATTCATTCATTTCACAAATCATAAATCAGAATCTAAATTTTGAGAAGCACACCAAGCAATGTGTAATGGAACAAGCTATTCATAATCTGTCTTCTAATGTGCAACTTTAACTTTTAAAGTACTTTGATACATTAATTTCCATAAAAGTATCTTTAATTTTGGATATTTTATACAACACTGGCCACATGTTTAGCAGTCCCACATAGTTGTTTATTGGTTGTAAAATGGAAAAGACTGTGTAAGAGAGAAAAACCCAATTCACATAACAGTATACTGTTAGCCCAATTGATGATCTCTGCCTTGGTAAGTGAGTCTAAATAACAGTTGTAAGTTGAAGTAGGCCTATGTAAGAAACTATAGTCTGCCCTGACCCAGGTTCCATTCCACAACATATGTTTGTTCATGCTTATTTCCCAAAATTGCTTAATTATTATAGAGAAGATGAAAGTCAACAGTATGATGTTTCTAGATCAATTTGGATGATCACATACTGAGCAAATGGTGACCAATTGTAGAATGGGACAGGTGTGGGACACTGAGAACCACCTCAGACAAAGGGGTGTCAGAACTTAATTAACATACAGACTACAGCTGTTACAACAGGAGCAACTTCATTTACATTAAGGGTAGTAAACTGTAAGTGTATAAAAGGTTTGAACTGAGGATGTTCAGGGTTCATTCCGACTGCAATAAACATCTTCATCGAGATCTTCAGCGTCCTCGTCACTTTGTCTTACATCTTTTTTTTTTTTTGTATACAAAGTGGTGGAAGGAAACATGACTTGCTTTTACTTTGGCTATCAACCAGCGGTACAAATAAACAAGAACACAGACATTGAGGAATTTATATTTTATTTAAATTTGGAATTTACATTTTTCTCATATGAATTGTTCAAATGTCAACATAAAGAAACCTTTGAGCAGACATTTATATTTATCCCCTAGAATTAAAAGTAATATTAATGTACAGACAGTGATGCATAAAGACTTCTTTTAACCTAATTTACAGCAAATTGGACTTAAATGTAAAAGCAAACAAATACATAAGAATTCAATTATAATTAAACTGGTAACAACCAATCACCAACTCTTACAATTAACTTATCACAGGATATGTAAAAGAATAACAAACAAACCCAAAAGAAACAAACAATAAAAACAAAACCCAATTACATTTATCTAAGGAAAGCTAACAGAGTGTAAAGGATCTGTGGATTGGTGCTTTTGTCAAAGCTAAAGCTCCAGATTTATGCAGCAGCACTGACAGATTCACCCACTAAACAATATTACAATCACATTTAGTCTCATCATTTATTTAAACCACTTTATGATGTTATAATGTACTACAACAAGTGCTTTAGGAGGTTAAAAAAAAGTTATGGTGAATTACACCATTATTAAGTCCTTTATGAAAAAATAGCTCCTCCAGAAATTATTTAAATAACTATTAAGTTCTGTTGTGATTTTAACAGGATTCACAGAAATAATCAGAAATAAACCAAAGCCAGAACATTTGTAATGAATTGATGGAAAAAATAATTATGCTGAAGACATGCCACATTCCTAATCCTTGTCCTCCAACTCCTTCATGCTATTCTCTGTCAAAGGAAAATTTCAGTGATTCAGAGACATAGAGACTTGGAATCATACACATTACATAACTTTCCATTATAAGCATTTACTGAAACTCACCTACTTGGCGGCTACTTTTTCCAGAGCTTGATCTGAATTTTCAGAATCAGAATCTTTGGCTACAAGACAAAAGGAATAACATTATAAGACATGACTTCCTTTTGAACAGTTTCTCATGAAATAAAATTGCTTTCATTCTATGTTAATCTGTAAGAAGACATGTAATACTTACTGCTTGCCCTCCCATAGCCTGCAGAGAAACAGAATTTGATTAATATTGACATATCTGGTAACACTTTGCTATATAAATAAAATTAGAAAAATAAGTACTTACCATTGGACTTCCTCCAAAAAAAGAGTCCAACTATGACAGCTAGGAGAGCAGCAAAGCCCACAACACAGGCCACAATGATCGCAATTGTATTGTCAGAGCCTGTAATCAAATAGCATAACAATTAAACTTAGAAACAAATAAACCTGGAAAAATGGCTTTATGGCTGGTTCACAGTCCCAGCTCTAGAGTCAGTCAATTAAAGGGACAATCACAAAATTTGGATGGGGATTATGGGAAAAACAAAAATATCAATACAAAAAAACTTAAGTACACATACTATATAAGTGAAGTGAAGACAGATCCCACTTGGAATATCTGATAACAAAAGATATTTCATATGACAGAAACGTTCGTGCACATACCTGGGTTTGAGCGGATGTCATCCACAGTGACAACAATGTCCTTCACTGCTCCTTCATGCTGAACCACACATCTGAAGTCATTTTTGCTCTTCTTCCACTCTTCCACTGAGAGTGTGACGGTCTTCTGGAAGGTCCCGTCTGCATTTGGCAAAGTTGTACCAACCTCCACATCCTCATGATGATCCTCACCTTTTTTCTGCCAGGTCATCATTATGTTGCTGGGGTAGAAGCCAGTGGCTTGACACAAAACTGGAGAGGAAGTGTCCTTCTGCAGCAGGAACACCTCAGGTGCATCTGCGTAAAGATCACATAGAGATCAAATTTGAAACATGAACAATTATTTTCTGACAAATATTGAAGCAAATAGTGATAACTGTTAAAATAATTGATCATTTTAATACTTTTGTAACACACAAATTAAACGAACATCTGTAATTACAAACGAGCGTTGTTAAGAAAACTGAAAAAGTGAAACTTAAAAAAATGTATACTTTTAGATGAAGTATGTAACTGTACAATTTTTTTTTAGTCAAAAAAGTTGCTTTTAGGGTACTGGGTCGATACAATGAGAACTTTTAAGGAGCACTTTTAAGGAACACTTTTAAGGAACACAGTAAAAAGTGAATTACATTGTTTTTGCAGTAACACTTAAAATAGTAGTTTTACAACTAGAATTAATATAACATAATATTTACTAAATTCATAGGATATTTTCATCAACAGATAACTAACTGTCCACTAGTTCCACTATGGATGATGTTTCATGCACGGTCTGTTTGTTAATACATTTCTTCCCTTTGTCTGTTGATGTAGTTCTAATGATCAATATCTCAACAGCTTTACCATAACATAAAAAAAAGAAAATAATTAGGACTATCATGTTGGACATTCCTATCCTATCTCCATTTATTTTTATGAATGCAGAGAGTATAAGGCATGTATTATCAGACGTTTAGAAGGATATTTGTTTCTGAAAAACAAAAGGTCTCTCAAAATGACTATCAAAGCAACTGATATTCATACCTTTTCTCTCCAGAGTGCTCTTGCCATAGTTCACATACTTCTTCAGCCACTCAGTGCATTCATTCTCCAGATATGTTTTTTGGTATTGATTATCAGCATTATCAGCATCCCATTTGTTCTTGGTAATCATAGCTTGATCTTTAGCAGCAGTCCAAGTGAGGGAGCTCTTATCAAAGCTGATGAAGTCCTCTCCATCATAGCCATACTGCATGTATCCTCGTTTGGTGCCATCAGTGTCCAGCTCACAGCCGTACATCCACTGGAACGAGTGAACACCTGAGAAGAGATAATCAACACAGTTTATTTTATCACACTCACCATTCCTCATTTCCTCTAATACACTCTTTAATAGTTGTTGATTAAGCAGAACATATTCCAGTCTTCTTTTTCTACACAAAACCAAACATAAAGATGAGAGCAATTATGATTAGCTTATGGAATTGGTTGGTACTAATATATACAAGCATCCAGGAAAAATTATTTAGCAAAAGATGAAAGTAAAAAATCAATGTAGACTATTTCAATGGGAATTGGATTTACATGTTTAGACACAGGTCATTCATCCGGATATCAGAGTATCTGATTTTAAAGCACATTTGAAAGTGGCTGAGAACGGACGCAAAACAATCAGATCTTGTGCGGATTTTTGTCGTCCCATGTGTGCAACAACATCCGATCTGTGTCACATGTGAATAAAAAAAAATTGAACATTTTGTCACCATAATAGCAGCTTTTCAGACACAGATTGCCATGTGGTTGCTAGGGTGTTCTGGGTGGTTGCTTGGCAATTGCAAAAAGCTTGCAGTTTGAAGTAGTTTTAAATTTGAATTGCTTTTAAAAGCTTGAAGTTTGAACACCTGAAATGTAACTTATTTTCAGTAAAATCAATTTAATATATTTTTGTTCAATAATATTTTATTTTGTATTTTGAGAGAATTTCATGGTATTAATTTTTACGCTATAATTATGATCAGTTTTTTTCCCCCATCGATAATAATAATCTCTGTTCACACATTTTACTTTTTCTCCTGTTTCTGAAGCAGAACCAGTTCATTTCTTACAAAAGAAGAACTAGATTAAAAAGATATTAAAAGACAAACTTTCAGTTGCTTGAGAAACAGTTTAAAAAGCACCTGAACACCTGAACTGTACCTTTTTTTTTTTTCAGTAAAATCAATGTAATATATGTTTGTTCAATAATATTTTTTATTTTGGGAGAATTTCATGGTACTAATTAATATTTATGCATTAATAATGATACATTTTTCCCCATCAAAAATAATACCTTTTCCCCCTAATATTTTATCTCATCTAAAGCATCTGTTCACACATTGTTATTTTCAGTAAAATCAATGTAATGGATTTTCTTTTTTCTTTTGTATTTTGGGAGAAGTTCATGGTACTAATTAATATTTATGCATTAATTATGATACAATTTTCCCCATTGAAAATAATATTTTTATCTCATCTAAAGCATCTCTGTTCACACATTTCACTTTTTCTCCTCTGTTTCTGAAGCAGAACCAGTTCATTTCTTACAAAAGAAGAACTAGATTAAAAAGATCGTCAAGACAAACATTCTGTTGCTTGAGAAACAGTTTAAAAAGCTTGAAATAGTTTTTAATTTGAATCGCTTTTAAAAGTTTGAAGTTTGAACACCTGAAATGTAACTTTTTTTTTATTTTCAGTAAAATCAATGTAATGTAGTTTTGTTCAATAATATTTTGTCTTTTTTCTTTTGTATTTTGAGAGAATTTGAGAGCAAAAAAATGCAATACAACTGTATTAATTGTGAACATTGTCTTGGGAAGTTGAAAAAGAAAATTAAGACCTATGTTATTCGTGTTGTTCGTGTTGCATTTTGAAATATGCGTATCTCCTGAGATACGTTGCCTGTTAAAAAAAGGATTCTGCTCAGTATTGACAATGAATGGTGTAAACTGTGATAAACTGTGCTCCAGTTCTGGTTCTGAGTTCTGGGTGTTTTGAGGAGGTTTAGCGTTCCTCCTTTGGTAGTGATGGAGGTGTAGAAAATACACAGAAGTCACATGAAATACAAGGAGCCCCTTGATAAACAATGATCTCAGAGAAGTGGTGCGGGGGGTGGATGGGGTTATAAATCACATCAAGGAGAGCAGATCCCTCTCAGTAGAAATCACATTCCGGGGCCCGGGGCCCTTAGAGAAGAGCCTTATACACTGTACACAGTCCCCTTTCTATTTATTTTGAGTTTAAAAATTGTGCAAATGTTAATATTTGCATGTAAAACGGATAATATTACTTAGTTGACTACATCTTTGCATTTTTAACAAGATTTTTCTCTTGCAGGGTTTCTCAGCTCATTTCACACATTTCACTTTATCTCCTCTGTTTCTGAAGCAGAACCAGTTCATTTCTTACAAAAGAAGAACTAGATTAAAAAGATATTAAAAGACAAACTATCTGTTGCTTGAGAAACAGTTTAAAAAGCTTGAAGTTTGAAGTCGTTTTAAATCTGAATTGCTTTTAAAAGCTCTAAGTTTGAACACCGGAAATGCAACTTTGTTTTATTTTCAGTAAAACCAAAGTAATATAGTTTTGTTTGATAATATTTTGTCTTCTTTATTTAGTATTTTGAGAGAATTTCATGGTTCTAATTAATATTTATGCAATAATTATGATCAAATTTTTCCCCCCACTGAAAAATAAATAAATAAATTCTAATATGTTCATCTCATCTAAAGCATCTCTGTTCACACATTTAACTTTATCTCCTCTGTTTCTGAAGCAAAACGAGTTTATTTCTTACAAAAGAAGAACTAGATTAAAAAGATATTCAAATCAAGCTTTCTGTTGCTTGAGAAACAGTTCAAAATGCATCAAGTTTGAAGTAGTTTTAAATTTGAATTATTTTTAAAGGTTTGAAGTTTGAACACCTGAAATGTAACTTTGTTATATTTTCAGCAAAATCAGTGTAATATATTGTTGTTCAATAATATATATATATATATATTTTATTTTGAGATAATTTAATGGCACAAATTAATATTTATGCAATAATTACAATCAATTTTTCCCATCGAAAATATAACACTTTTTTCCTAATATTTTCGTCTCGTCTAAAGCATCTCTGCTCAAACGTTTTCTCCTCTGTTTCTGAAGCAGAACCAGTTCATTTCTAAATGTAACCTGAAATGTAACTTTGTCTTGTTTTCAGCAAAATCAACGTAATATATTTTTGTTCAATAATATTTAGTCTTTTTTATTTTGTAGAGAATTATTTTGAGAGAATTTCACGGTACTAATTAATATTTATACAATCATTATTAACATTTTTTTTCACAACGAAAATAATAAAAAATCTTTCTAATATTTTAAATCACATCTAAAGCATCTCTGTTCACACATTTCACTTTTTCTCCTCTGTTTCTGAAGCAGAACCAGTTCATTTCTTACAAAAGAAGAAATATTAATCAAATGATTTGAAGTTTGTTCAGTCGGTTCGTCTTCCTCTGATGCTGACAGACACTGAACTGAAATACTGACAGTGTTTCCTAACCACTGAATCTACAGCAGCACAGCAAAATAAATCATTTTTAACTGAAATGTGAGTTTATCATCTGAATTTATTATAATGAGAGAAAGAATGGTTGCTGTGAAATAATACAAAGACAATAAACAGACATGATTTCTATTGTGACGTCTTCTCTGGATGAAAACGATCAATCAGTGCACAATCAGTGTGATCAGCTGTTTACTGATTCGCTGCGGCGGAGGTCATGTGATTTTCATCACGTCCAATCAAACTGAACCGTGAACTGTTTCTGTGTCGTGTGTGTTTCAGGTTTGAGACTCAAATCAGTGAAGATACTGAACGGCTGTTAAAGACGAACATCAGGAAGAACATTCTGTCACAATACTTTAATTTAAAAAGAAATGTTACAAAAAGTAGTATTGATTATGCTTAATATTTTTAAGCATTAGGATCAATTATTCTTCAAGTACTTAAAGAATCATTAATGAATCAGTTAATGAACTAGAACCTTAAACAAAGAGTACAGAAGACCAAGAGGCCATTTCTACAAACAAAGGCAATCTACACTGAAGAAAATAAATGCGTCAAGTAACAAAATGAAGTGAAAAGTGACTTCTAGTATACAAGATTATTTGGGAAACATGCACATTAAGTAAAAATCTTGCCTTTCATCATTTTTTCAAAGACCCTGACAGATGAAAATTCACAAAAGTGTAAAAATATTGTGTGTTTTGAAGTGGGACGTAGCGCTGTCTCATGCACCTGCTACCTTTAACTGTTTTTAATCTAGTAGTAAACTTACATCCTTTTAGGATCTGCAGGTCCTAGCCATAGAAAACATAATAATGATTATATGGATATGACACTATAGTTACAATGAGCTTATGCAACTTCACACATTTACAATTACTTACTATATTATTATTTACCATTGCTCCACTCGGTCTGAAATATTGTGTTTTAATCCGCTGAACACACTACAAACATGATGATCTGGAGCTTGACGCATTGCTGTGTCTGTCATAATTAAACAATTAAACCATTTTGGATAAAGTGGCTGTACATGTGTTTTTGTTTTGTTTGTTACATAAAAACGTGTTTTTTTGTTTGTTTTTTTACAGTCTTCCTTTAACGGACCCTAATATAAGACAATACTGCAAAAACAGTTTACTGTCAAACTGTTATATATTTATTGTCCGACATTATTTCCTAATTTTTCTGTCATTAATTTAATTAATTTCATAATGCTGATATTAATTCAGTGTTTATAATGCTAACACTTGAACTTGAAATATTTTCAGCCGAAACTGACATGGTTTCTAGAGAGCAAAAGTTTTGTGAAAAAAAGGGAAGACTTTAAAATAAAGTCTGTAAAATAAACTGTTAAAAGGATTTGATGATCACTAGTCTAGTGATCGTATGTTATTGTTGTCATCGTTTCAGGCTGTATTTCAGCTTTAATGCACGATTTTTTAAACAAATCAGCTGATATTTGCCACAGCGACAGCTAGAAACCAGTGGACTCTCGAGTTTCGCCTTAAATATGATTCCTGTCTCTGCTCATCTATTATATTACTGTCTAAACTAATCAAGATGTTTCCATCCAAAGTTACGAATTAAACTTACGCACAAAATTGGATTATCGCATAAAACATTTGCGAATAAAGCACTGTTTCCATCCAGCGAGCTGAAGAGAACAAAACCATCACTTCCTGATTAACGTGCGCTAAATATCACGAAGAAAAAATGAATTTTCTGCAGCAGGAGAACTGTATATAATCATTTTTATAATAAATCACGAGCTTCAGAGCTCGCAGATGAAACACGGTCATTTTTTCTGATTTTCTGAGTCTGCTGTTTGTTAATTAACGCAGTTCTGGGAGTTAATTATAACGAAGCACTTTAACGAGACTTTGCTGAAGCATTTTAAACAAAACTATATTTCAGACGCTGCGAACGAGATCGAGTCCAGTTATGCGTCCCATCGCAAAGCCACACGTCTTTTTTGACGCTCATGAAGGAATTTATTCAGTAAAAGTGTTTCCATCGTAGTTTATGCGCTTGTTTTCTTACCAGATAAGAAATGTATCCAACTTAGTTGAGCGCATAAGTTTTTTATGCTCATTTTTTGAGTTTATGCACATCTTGGCGTTTCCATCCAGCGTTTTTTAGTGCGATATCCCAAAATGCGAATAAAAATAAGTGGATAGAAATATATAAAGCAGAGTTTTCAGGACAGCAGAGAGCAGAATCTCTAAAGTGATCATGATATTAAAATCAAACCAGAACTGCATGTGATTGATCTCAGAGCAAAACTAGATCAAGTTCATCGAGATCAGCTCTGATGCTGCTTCGACAGAGACTCGTCTGAGAGTTTAATATAGTTTATAGCTGATCTTCTGCAGCAGAGACACAGATGTGTGTCGGTTTACATTTGAATCTTCTGACAGTTGAGATTCAGTTGAGATTCAGTTGAGATTCAGTTGAAGTTTGAACAGATTCAAGATTCCGAACATTCCGTCAATGAAAGTCTATGGACCTTTTTCACATTTCCGGGTTTCTCAGCAGCGGAAGTCGTCATAGTTGAGACTAATGTGGAGTTTACTCGTTTTTCTTTCACAGCAGTGAGGGAAAGTCACATTGACTGACGAAATCAGACTTTTGTTTACATTCAATAAAATTGATCATAATTTGATGACGTGTTTTATTCACGTCAATCATACACTGTGTGGGTCACTAAAAAATTTACTCTGTTCTTATCCCAGTCGTTCGACCGCTCACTTTCTTGTGTTCAGGGAGAAGAGGATGAATTTATGTGTTGTGAATCCGACAGGCTTTTGTCTCCTTTACTGTTTTTTTATTTTAAATGAAATTATATTTTAATTCAGGTCTCTGAGTCACAGCAGTGTTTGTGTTCAGCTCTTTCTGCTGCATTCATCAAATAATCAACACCCTTCTGAAAGACCAGCTTAGACTGGTTTATGTGGGTTTGTGCTGGTCTGGTACTGGATTAGTTGCTTATTAAGGTAGTTAAGAACCAGTTCATTTCTTACAAAAGAAGAACTAGATTAAGAAGATATTAAAAGACAAACTTTGTTGCTTGAGAAACAGTTTAAAAAGCTTGGAGTTTGAAGTCGTTTTAATGTAACTTTGTTTTATTTTCAGTACAATTATTTTAATATATTTCTGTTTACTAATATATTTTTTTATTTTGTATTTTGAGAGAATTTCTTGGTTCTAATTAATATTTATTCAATCGTTATTAACAATTTTTTAATATCGAAAATAATACAAATTCTTTCTAATATTTTGATCTCATCTAAAGCATCTCTGCTTCACATTTCACTTTATCTCCTCTGTTTCTGAAGCAGAACCAGTGTGTTTCTTACAAAAAAAGATATTAAAAGACAAACTATCTTTTGCTTCAAAAACAGTTTAAAAACCTTGAAGTTTGAACACCTGAAATGCAACTTTGTTTTATTTTCAGTAAAATTATTTTAATGTTTTTGTTCAATAATATTTTGTCTTTTTTATTTTGTATTTTGAGAGAATTTCATGATACTAATGAATATTTATGAAATAATTATTATAATTTTTTCCCATCGAAAATAATAATTAAAACATTCTAATATGTTCATCTCATCTAAAGCATCTCTGCTCACATATTTCACTTTTTCTCCTGTTTCTGAAGCAGAACCAGTTCATTTCTTACAAAAGAAGAACTAGATTAAAAAGGTTGTCAAGACAAACTATCTGTTGCCTGAGAAACAGTTTAAAAAGCATGAAGTTTGAAGTAGTTTTAAATTTGAATTGCTTTTAAAAGTTTGAAGTTTGAACACCTGAAAAGTAACTTTATTTTATTTTCAGCAAAATAAATGTAATATATTTTTGTTCAATAATATTTTCTCTGTTTTATTTAGTATTTTGAGAGAATTTCATTGTACTAATTAATATTTATGCAATAATTATGATAAATTTCTCCCCATCGGAAATAATATATATTTTTCCTAATATGTTCATCTCATCTAAAGCATCTCTGTTCACACATTTCACTTTATCTCCTCTGTTTCTGAAGCAGAACCAGTTAATCTCTTACAAAAGAAGAACTAGATTAAAAAGATATTAAAAGAGAAACTTTATGCTGTTTGAGAAAGCCTGTCCTGAAATTCTGACAGTATTTTGAAGCAGTTTGAAGGCATTTTGAAGTTTGAATGTTATAAGTGTGAAGTCATTAAAAAATGCTTGAAGTTTGAAGGTTTTGAGTTCATGCTGTCTCTCCTTCTCTCAGGGTGGTTGCTAGGTCATTCTGAGTGACTGCTAAAGTGTTATGGGTGGTTGCTAGCATGTTTATAGCATGTTTGCATGCTTATTCTTCAGAACTCAGACGTATGAGACAGTGAAAGACCTTCTGAAAGACCAGTTTAGAGCTGCATGGATGACTCAACTCACAACTGATTCAGTTAAACTAAAGACTCAGCAGGTGGGTATTAACAGGTGGTTGTAACATGTAGTGTGATGTTGTGGGGCATAAAAATTACTTTACTAACCTCCAGTTTGATTGAAACGACCCATTGCTACTTGTATGTTGTTTTTGAAATTTTGCTCTGCACCCACAATGATGTCAGTCTGTTGTTTCCAGTAGTCTGGACCCTCTGAATTCTTCATCCATTCTGTGCGGGGAACGACCTGCTTGCTTATGCTGTCATAAGTATTTATCAACACGCCGTCAACTACAGCCATTGTTGTAAACTCAGGGTAGTTGGTGATCCCAGTTGTTACTGTGTAAAAGGCTTTGAATGAGTGGGTGCCTGAAATGTTAGAGGGGAGAAAACACATTAGACATGATTCGGGATAGCAACACAAACCAAACAGACAGAACCAACAATGTCCCTACAATTCTTTTTTATTTCTTTTCTTTTTAAGATATAGCTCACAGGTGAAATATTGATGAACTGGAGTTTTCATGCATTTTAAATCATGTTCTCTCAAATGAATCCAACTTGTGAAGCAGAATCTGATCTGTGAAGTTGACACTCACTGAATTCATTACCCTTACTTAATTTAACTGAAGAAAGTTTTTACACACAATTTAATTTATTTCATTCAAAATAAATCTGTTTAGTTGGATCAATGCAATTTAGCTGGTTTAAGTCAAATTAATTTAATCTAAAGTATGTTCAAATTTACGTTTGTCAATATAATATTTTTTATGGGGGACAAAATCTTTCTTGTTAATTCACCAAATTTTTAATATATTTTTTAAGCTTAAACAAGTATTGTGTTCATCATTATACACACCTCATATAATAAACAAACACAAAAAAGACCAGTGTCAGTACTGTCACTAGAATAGCAATTATTTACTGCCCACAGCCTCACAGGCAACACTCTTGCATAATAATAACGACAAAATTCAAAAACATTACATAAACTCCTCAAATGTCCAACATAACTCAACATTAAACATTAACATGTCTTTCCCTTTTCCCTGAAAAACACTTAAAAATAATACTTAATCCCTGAATTTACTCTCCTAATGCAGTCCCTTGCAAAGCATGATGGGAACTACAGATCCACTGCCCAGTTAGTTATGTTAGTAAAAATGATTCATGTAGGTTTGACACAAATGAATTAAGTAATCAACACTTGTCATAGCACTTACATATTACTGCTGTTTTGTTAGTTTTAATTGCTTCTATTGTCCACATTTGTAAGTCACTTTGAATAAAAGCTTCTACTAAAGGACTAAATGTAAATGTAAGTATACTTCATTGTTAAATATATTAAGAACAATAAAATTAACTTGGTACGAAATGTTCAAAAATCATGCTACTTCAGCTCATTTTAATTAATTAAACTGAGAAGAGGCAAAATAAGAAGAAATAAAAACATTTTTGTGTGTACAAAATGCCAGGACCAACACGGTAATTAAAATGTCTATTTCAGTTGAACAATATACCGGCTGACAAGAATGATTCAAATAATCTAAGTAGAGCTGTGTTTAATTTAAACAAATATAAACCAGGAATGATGTTAAGACGGGGTATGGCATTTTAGGATGCCTGATTAGCGTGAAATACCAAGTGAAGAAAAAGGTGTTTATCCTGCTGTCCATTTTGCTTCAGCTATTACACATAAACTTTCTCTCTCACACACATAGATTTCAGTGATGTGATTGTTATTGATCTGTATTATATGTCTGTTGTACTTGGGTTGTCTTCTTTATCGCTTCCAGTCCTAGCTTTTACTCATTTGAACGATGACTGTAACCTTGTATAAGGGCACTTCTCGTGTTTATTGTCATCTTATGGTAAATCGCTTGTTGTATTGCTCAACTGTAAATCGCTTTTGATAAAAGCATCTGCCAAATGAATAAATGAATGTAAAAGTTTCGTGGCATTGTATCGCCATCTAGTGGCCAAAACACAGCAGTCATAATGGCCTAAACCTGCGTCAGACAGTTTTTTTCCAGTTGTTCTTTGGGTGTTGTGAAAAGAAATCATTCCGATTTTTATTCTACTTTAATGGGCCTTTTCCCCATTACACTTTAAGACAATCAGAAAGTTATAAGGTTTATTCCTAATTAATATTAGACTAAAGTGTAGCGTGTTTAGCAGCTCGTCATCGGTATCCGGGCAGAAAAACGCTTCTCGGGTCAGAAATGAAACTGATCAGATACAGCAAACTAGCATGCTCTAGATCTAGAATATGATTTACATTTTCAAACTCAAACCAATAAGTTAAATATATTTGTTAGCTATTTATGCATTTATTTACTTTATTATACGAGCATGTTTTTCATTTTCAAACTCAAACCAATAATTTAAATATATTTGTTAGCTATTTATGCATTTATTTCTTTTATTATACGAGCATGTTTTGGAATAGGCAATTATTATCCTGTTTCTCAGCATAGTAATTATTAGCTATTTAATATCGTTTATTATTAAGCTATTATTATTATTATTATTATTATTGTTATTAGTAGTAGTAGTAGGCAATGGTGAAGTCAGTTTTGTGAGCAAAGAATAATGTAATCAATATATAACGTCGTAGACAAACATGAACAGGATAAGTTTAAAGTATGATCTTTAGGATATTAAAACATTAAAATATATCAAACACGTCAAAAAACACGTCTCTGAGAAAGTGTTAGTAACACAAATCTTTGAACTCGAGTGGGCTGTTCATATACAGGTCAGTTTCAGTAACAGAATAACTCTTAAAAAGCAATCATAACAAATAATAGGCTACTACCTACTGTAATATTGAAATAATCACTCACCAGCATAGGCCAGATGAGCTCCGAGGAGCAAAAGCAGTACGGGCTGCATCCTTGGTTTTGCCTGAGACACAATTCCTCTCAGAAAAACGTTCGACAAGATTTACTTAAAATAAGTGACCCACACGCTTCGGCTCTCGCTGTGAACTGGTGAAATGTTTCTGCGCGAGCGACTCATAAATAGGCTCCGAAATTCTAGCCAATAGCTTTTCTTGACAAGTTTGACGTCACGAGTTACTATGAGGTATTTCCTTCACTGGGTTGATTATGAAAGTAAAGAGAAAATAGTAATTAAATGAATATGGAATCAAGTGAGAAATATGCCTGTGTTAGAATTAAATATTTTCTCATTGGTTATTTGTTTTCAACATACGCTAATGCAATGCACTGAAATGCTTGTCTACAAACATACTGAAAATCAAAAGTCAACTTTATGTGATTTACTGTGTTGGTTATATTAATAATATAAATAATATAAATCTTACAATGTAGTTGTTGACAAATGTTTGTAATTCCTGAGGATGCCACTGAGGACGTTTACTGTAAAATAAATGAAATGAATAATCTTGCTGTAGGGAGAGCGGTGATGATTGTAATACGGGACGAGTTGTAACACTGGTTTGTAACACCATCAGTTTAACTCCTAAGAAATTAAATACAGGGATGAAATCACTATCATACATGATCATGTATGATAGTGATTTCAAGTCTCTGTACAGAAACAAAGGATTTATAGGACAAAATATAAATTTGTGTTATAAAAATGAGCATTTCTCTTCTGGATTATAATTTCATTTGCAATAAATGACAAGACTGGTGTCATATATAAGTTAGAAGATTCTCATGCTTGAACTGATAACATTTACTCAAAATCTCAAACAAGATGGTGTACATGACTTAATAGTGAAATGACCAACATGCACAGACTGATGTTTTTGTTTGTTTGTTTAACAATTGCTTATCCCATGTTTTATCTATTTGTTAAATCATTTTTTCCCAATTGTTTTGCTGCTTTAGAATAAAAAATAATAACAGTTGGTTTTGTTATGAACCTACTGTTATTAAACATGGACATCAGTTTAAAATGTTGTACATACAGAAAAAAAGAGAAACTATTCTAAATGGGAAAAACAGTTAATATAGTAATTAATCATTAAATAACTGCTATCAATATTTTGTGTTGGAGTGGATGTACACTAAAACTAAAGCTCTTACAGGCCTAAAGACAAAATGAAGTGGCTAACATGTATTCTTCCCTCATATTGAAAGATAAAATGTTCTTTATTTACAAAATATTTAGGTTAATTAAGCACTGATGAAGATTTGATAGCTATGGATGAAGATTAGCTGCAAATATGCAATCAAAAGTATGTATACCCTGAATACTTAAAGTAAGAACACAAAACTTCCAATTTAAACAAGATCGTTCTCCAACCTGTAGGTTTTGCTAAACGAGAGATCAAGGAAACATTCTTCAATGTGATTTGAACCTTTTTGACAAATCCTTCATCCTTTAACGAGCAAGTTTATGTATACATTTTTCACACTCACAATAAATAATAAAGACATGCACAAAATACATAGTGTATAAAACTGCACAAGCTATAGGTTTGGTTATTGTTACCACACTAAAAGAGACAGATGGTATTTCCCTGTGTCCTTAACTGCACTCTGTTCAGAGAAACCACGTGATCTCGAGACGAAATCCTCAAATCCTCTCAGTCACATTCACTGTGCGGCCTAATAATGTTGGCTCGGAGCGCCACCTAGTGGAAATTAATATACACTAGAAATACTAAAATACATGTATTGGAGTTATTGTAGTGGTTTTAATGTATATTCTAAGAAGTTAAAAAAGATTATGCTAGGCGTGAACTGTGCCAAACTACGAACAAGTATTTTCAAATATCACAAAATGCTATTAAACAATAAGCAGTTAAAGCGCATGCGTCGTAAACAGAGCGGAAGTGAAAGTGAAAAGATGAAAGCTGTAGTAATATTTTGGGGAAACCCGACGGATTTACAACACAGTTATAAACGCTGAATTTGGACACACAAATCAACGATGTCTGAGATTTCGACTATATACAAGATATCTATCATCGTATATACATTGTTTTTTGGGGGTAAGTTTTGCTGCATGTCAGTAGCCTATTCGAGAGCGCTTTGTCTTTATTGCATTACATTATGTGTGCGACTAATGAACAGAACTGTCAATCTCTCTCATCCTGCAGCTTCCGGTTCTGGATGTCCGGTTCTGGAGTGCTCAGGAGAAACCGGGTCATGGAGGGGGTTTCTCAGCACCGATGAGTCAAGAAAAATCTCTCATGTTCATCAGAACTGAAGCCTTCAGTGAAGAGAGTTTATCTGAGCTTCATCCTCCTGCAGACATCAGCTCATCCAGGATTTACTATGTGACCGGTCAGTGCAGCAGCATGGGATATTTTTTTTTTTTTAGACATTTGTGGACTAGGTCTATATAAAAATACTATAATAATTTATTGTAAATACTATAGTGTTTTTGAGCCATACTATAGTAAAGTACTTGAATTAATTTGTTGTGGTAATTCTATAGTTGCTGTCATAATATAACAACTATAGTAATATAGACTAATTACTTTACCCAATACTGTACTGAAGTTTTCTACATCTATAGGGTATATTATACTACAATATACTGCAGTTTACTGTAGTAAAAAGTAAAGTATACTACAGTATTTATTACAGTTTATCAGTTCACTATAGTTAATACTACAGGATGCAGTAGCATTCATTAACAAAGTGTTGTAAATACTATAATATATCCAGTATAATACACTTTACTATAGTATGGTTCAAAAACACTATAATACTTACTATAAATAACTATAGTATTTTTTCATGTGGGCTGTAACTATTCACAAACTCTGTCCTTCATTCAAAAAGGATTTACGTAATGTTGTGCTCACATGGTGGTCTGTATCTACTGTAAAGTTTATGGTATAGTAATATAGCCTAAAACTTACTGTCCAGCAAAATAAAAATACTGTATTTAAACCCCTTTTCTACACCAACCAGATCCATCACTAGTCTACAATCACAGATGTCGCAGTACATTGGCACCTGTTTAGAGTGTAAAACAAGTTTTTGATAACTAATCTTTAATGCTTGTCCTCCTCCAGACCCCGCTGGTACGTTCTGCAGTGCTGCTCTGAATCCAGCCAAAGGCTCTGTGAACAAACCCAAGTGTGAGATTAACCCTTTCATGCCTCACGCCTCTATGGTCAGATGGACGTCTGCTCTCACTGACTCCGCCCAAAGCCCGGTCTACCTGCAAGCTGATTGGTTCTCAGTGGCAGCACAAGGGCTTGACGAGCAGCTGACGCTGTCCAATATCATGAGAGCACCTTCAGCTTCTAAAGAGCCACAAGGTATAGAGTCCAAATTTATCATATACTGCAGAAATAATAATAAATATCCTAAATTTTACTGCATATAATAATATATAATAGTGTATATTTGCATAGTATTTTGTATAATAAATTATAATAATTGTTTGTAAACAGCCAAAAGGTAGAGCCCAAGTTGCTCATGTATTGCATAAAAATTTTATTAATATATTGCATAAATGCATGTAATAGCACAATAGGTCATAAAATGATAATAAATGCATATAATTTATAATAATTTTTAGTGGTAGTACATAATGTGATTTCAAATTTGATTTGTATTTTTTTTTTTAGATTGATTTTCTTTCAATTAGATTTGAATCTATATATCTTATGATGTGATTTAATATTTTATTTATATCTTAATTTAAAGAAAATGATTTGCATTCCAATACGATTTTGCAATCCATGTATTTTATAATTTGAGTCATTAAAGTAAGGACTGAACTCTGCTGAACCCTTCTGAGTTAATGAGATTTAAACACTCTTACTTTACTCAATTAATCTCATTTTTCCCTCTCTGTCTTGAAGTGATCCTCAGTGTGTCCAGTAAGACTCCTGTGGTCCGCTCTAGACTGGGAGAACCGGTTCTGTTGGACTGTGGGTTCTGGGTCAATCCGTCTTCTCCGGTTCACGGCTCTGGATTCTCTATCGAGTGGCGCTATCAGTTCAGGGGTGAAGGACGGCTGGTCCTCGCTTACGACGGCAAGAACGATCGGTTTGCAGAGACATCAGAGACCGGAGCCGATATCGACATCACAGGCCTCTATGAGACAGGAAACGCATCACTGGTTCTGGAAGAATCTCGAGTCAGACACTCAGGAACTTACATCTGCACGGTTTATCTTCCTCACCTGCTGGCTCAGGTAGCTGTGGACCTGGAGATAGTCGGTGAGATGGTGGTATACTTATATTATTATGCATATAATGCTGTAGCCACCTAGTTGAACTATTACAGTTATGAATAGAATAGTAATCCCTGCCTGTTTTCCTCCAGAGCCTCCGTCTCTGTCCATCTACCCGTCTCCTCTTCCTCTGCTGGTTCCTGGGCAGGTGCTGCTGGTTCAGTGCGAGGCGTCTGGTTTTGCTCCTCACACTCTGGATCTGAGCTGGGAGTTCAGCGGGGCAGACGGGACGTCCCGCTCTCTGGGTCAGGGCAGTGTAACGGGTCACAGACAGGCGTCTGATGGCACCTTCAGTCAGAGCAGCCGTCTGGAGCTGGACTCGGGGAAGCTGGGACTCGGTCGCGGTGGAGACGTCACCTGTGTGGCCAAACATGAGGGAGGAACACGACGAGCTGCTGCGACACTCAATGTGATCGGTGAGTTACACATGATTATAGGAGAAGCCAAAAGAGCAAAATATATATTAAAACATGTATTTTTAATATTTCACTAAAGATAGTGATATGTTTTTGTAAATAGCAAGTGAATGAAAGATGGAAGATTACATGGTTCGCCAACAGCTGGCGACAAATCACTGTCTTTGTGAGAGAATCAGCCAAAACATTTTTTTTTTAGAATTCAGTGCATGTTCTGTTTGCATTTCCAGAGGAATATGTTTGACAGTCAGATTGTTCTGCAATCTATAGATTGTCTTGATTTGGTGTTTGGTTGATATCAGGTGTCAGCGCTCCTTCTGTTGAGGACTCGATGGCGATGGTCGCTGTTGCACTTGTTCTTTACGGCATGATAAAGTTTCTTTCCTGGACATTCAGCTCTTCTGGTAAGTCAGTTTGAGCACTACAGTCTTTGATTTTTCCCCCTAATATCACTGCATCACAGAAGTGCTGTTTACAAGTGAAGTCTGTCCTGTTGTGTATATAGTCTGTATCTTCACTGACAATATGTAGAATATAGAGCTGTGGTTGTCATAAAAGATGTCTGCATATATAAAAAATAAATGGATATCTAAATGTGTTTTATTTTTATTTCAATTTTCTTTTCATGTAGACTCCAGTGACTCAGAGTTAAAAGACAAGGTAAGTAAATATTCACAGTACTTTTAACACTCCCAACAGGTTCATATTTTAGTGATAATGTCATTTAAAAGTAGTCTGTTTAATTATTGTTTGGTTCTCTCTTTCCTGTAGAAGAAGTAAATCTGGACCTGGTCCTGAAAGCTTAACAGGAAACTTAATGAATCAGAATGATTCAAAATGTCTTAGATGTTTATGTTTGAGGAGTTTATTGCAATTTGTACAAATGCTGGAAACAAAAACCACTGTAATATATATATATATATATATATATATATATATATATATATATATATATATATAATGTGTGTGTGTGTGTGTGTGTGTGTGTGAGTTCACAGTATATTTTGTATGTATGGATCATTGTATATTTTTAAAAGAGCCATGAGGGAGAACATTAACTTTGAGAATTGAAGCAACATGTAATCTGTGATGAAAAATCAGATGATTTTATCTTTAAAAATGTTTTACTATGTAGTGTCCTTTAATTTGGAGTAAGAGAAACTGGAGGAGTGGCTTTATTGCATCAGAGACATGTCACTTTGCTTGAAGCTGATTGGTCAAATTTCGGTTTGAGAGCTCTAAACCAGAACATAGCCTGCCCCGGAGCAGGTTAGCTGTGGAGCGTTAAAAAAATTTTTAATTTTTTTTTTTTACAATTTTTCATTCAGCTTAGTTTATTACAGTTTTAATAATGCAAAACAAAAATTGCTATAATTCATGCACTCTCAGAAAAAAGGTACAAAGCACTGGGATGGTACCCCTTCAAAAGGTACTTTTAAAGTACTAATATGCACATTTAAGGTGGTAATATGCACCATTTAGTGGTAAATGGTTACAAAGATGTAACTTTTGTACCTTAGGATACCACCCCAGTGATATCTTTGAACCTTTTATGTGGCTTGTGTGTAAATTACAAAAACATGATGCTACAAATTGTAAATATATAAAGACTGCTTTGACAAAACTATTTCACTGGCATAAGAGTTTTTAACTGAATGTAACCGAATCAATACACTGCTCATGTGTTAAACCAGTGTTTCTGTAGAACTGTTAACACATTCAAATAGATTAAATGCACACAACTGATCACTTCAATCCCCAAAATGACACAACAGAGAGGATAAGGAGGAAAGGACGAAATAAATATATCCAAATGAGCCTGATTGTATTATTTGTGTTGCTCTTGGTCTGCAAGTGTTCATTTACTGCCATACTGCAGCGAGACGAAGAGAAAGTGAACAAGCTGAAAGACTGAATGCCTTCCAAATTCACATACTGTACCATCATCCATCCTTGGTATATTCAAGATTAGAAATAGTGTCACAAATCAAAGTACAGTTTCTTGTCTCGTCACATTTAGTTATAAATTGCATGAATCATGTAAATGATATATACCGGTATATTGGTGAAATTTGATAGAAAAGTCCAGTAGTTTGCATCACAGAATATTAATGATGGTCATTTAACATTTCTATTGTAAAACACTAAGTTGTCATATATTAAATATATAGCTGCTCATATCTTACCTTACACTCTTTCACCGTTAAAAACTGAAGAGTCGTGCCGGAATTCATGTTCTCATCTGTCAGCAATAAAACCTGACTGCTTTAATTTGATCTTAGTCATTTTGACACTGACCGCTGAGGCAGACCAACCAAAACATTTTGGGGTGATGATTTCATTTCAATTTCATTTTGGGGGGGCCATTTCTAATTATTGGGAGGGACCTGCACCCCTTGGTGTCTATGGTGGTTACAGCCCTGCTGCATAATAACTAAAAAGTGTACAAAAATCTGCAACAATGTTGATGATGACTGAATTTATTATTGTGTGTGTGTGTGTGTGTGTGTGTGTGCGTGCGTGCGTGCGTGCGTGCGTGCGTACTGGTATATATGGTTTGTGAGGACACAAATGTGTATAATGACACAGGTACTACAACGTAAACATGATTTATGAGGACATTTCCTGTGTCCCCCGTAAAACAAAAGGCTTAAACGGTGTTTTATGAAATTCAAAAATTGCCAGTAGTTTCCTGTAAGGTTTAGGTGTAGGGTTGGTGTAGGCCAATAGAAAATGCAGTTTGTACAGTATAAAAACCATTACGCCTATGGAGAGTGCCCCTAAACTTCAAAACAAGAATAGATCTGTAAAATAATTATGTATTATATAATCATTTGTTCCTTATTCATGTGCAAGTCATGCCAATAAAGCTCATTTGAATTGAATTGAGAGAGAGAGAGAGAGAGAGAGAGAGAGAGAGAGATACATTTATGTTTCTCCAGTGCAGTGCTCTTGCAGATAGAGCTCCGCCCACACACTCTTCTGATTGGCTGTGATATTTGATTGATTTTTCCACATCTTGTGATGACTGAGAATTATTTGTCAGGATCTGTCACATTGTCACAGTCACATTGTGGTGAGGTGTCCTAAATTACTGAAACATAAATAGCATTGCATTTTCACTTCAAATTTCACTTCACATGACTGAGACATTTGTACTAAATAATAATAATAATAATACTTACAATACTGTATCCTATAGGCCTTTGAGATGTCTAACTTGAGGTGCTAGATCCACTGCCAGAGGCTACAAGAAAATGAAACTTTAAAATTTTTGTAGTTTACTCCCATGAATAGAGAACTGGACAAATAATTTCACACTTACATAGTAGACTACTGGTGCTTCTTTCACAAGAGCAGTCAAAGACCTCAACAGAGGCTGCAAAACAATGATAAACAGGCTTCGTTAAAAAGTGCCACACTACTGCTTATACAAGAATGACTGACAGTGTTCCTGTATGTACAGAATCGATGTTACAAAATCAGACGTTTTAAATCAATATATCCACATTTATCATTTTTAAAGGGTCAAAAGAATACAGATATAAGAGTCCGATGGCAGAAACCATCTGGTATTGAGACATTTCTTTGAAATAGGGATTATAAGAAACTTACCCTTGAAATGTTTTAAGTCTGAAAAACAACCAGACAGGAAAAATATCAAAATGGAGCAGAATACAAATGTGTGAAACATACTGTTAAGACAGTATAGTAACATAAAATCATGTGTGTGCCTTCACCTTTTTTCTTCTGATACACCAAACACCCAACGACACCAAAGACAGTCAACAGAACAACAGCAGGAACACCAGCAATGATGCCGATGGGAAGAAGTGTTTCTGTTGAGCAGATATTAGACACATTGTGATTAATCACTTTCAGGATTAAGAGCAATTAAAATGAGTTAATTATTTGTATTGTATTACTTTATATAATTATTCTCTTGTCCCTTCTCTTTGACTCATTAGAGAGGCAGTTACTACGGTTACTGTGTCAATTTCTACAGTTTTTCAGTCCTTTTAGAAGTTATTGGTTCAGTTCACAAACTGGACAATGTCTTGGAGTGAGTCTCAGTTTCTTAAGTTTGAAATAATATTTGTATCAAATGTATTGAAGTAAAAAGAACAATATTATACTTTTGAATTTAGTGAATTACAAAATGTCCAAAAGTTAAAATAAAGTGCATTCTGATAAAGTACCAATGATCAAAACTGTACTTAAAGGAACACTCCATGCAAAAATGAACATTTATATAAAGCATTAATTTTGAGGGACCGGTCCACTTGCATTTAATGGACTGACAACGATGAGGGTGAGTAAATGATATGGGAATTTTAATTCTTGAAATTTTTCTTAGTTTTAAGGTCTGCTCGTCTAATCACTCTTACCAGAGTTAGTAATGATTTCATCTGCTCTCAGTGTCTTTGTAATGGTTTGACCCTGGTGTTTCACCACACAGATGTACATGTTCTTATTCAGATCATCAGGTGTAACTCTAATGGTGCTCGTCTTCTGGAAGGTACCGTCCTCGTTGGGAAGAAGTTCACCAACCTCCACATCCTCATGAAGCTCTTGTCCATTTTTGATCCAGGTGACAGTTACTCCACTGGGGTAAAAACCTGTAGCATGACACGTGACTTGAGACGAGGAAGACTTCTGCAGCAGAGACACCTGAGGAGAGACTGAGAGAGAGAGAGAGAGAGAGAGAGAGAGAGAGAGAGAGAGAGAGAGAATATAAGAGATATCATTTTTTCAGCTGCTGCAAATGATCAGGTGTGCTTCATCTTCAATTAACTTTTATCACACATATGTAGATTACAATAGTTTACATGTCTTATAACTTCATTTAAAATGATAACATGGGGTTAAGCAACTTACTCAAGGGCATAAATGGTGACAATTAATGGATTGCAAAGCTTAACCTTCTAGTTATCAGTTTTAACCACTACAGCACATCATGCCACATCTATATATTTAACTGCACAAGCCACTACTTTTCCAGTTTTGAAACTTTGTTTTGCAGCATCTTTTATGTTTGAGTAACTGGATAAATCATAATGTTGTAGATTTCCTATTTCTATGTCACTTTGGATAAAAACCTCAGCTAAATTAATAAAGGTAAATTAGCCCCTACATAAGAATTTATATTTTACATAATGTATGAGTAAATAAGAAAACGATACACTGATTTGGTTTGGGATGGAAGAGCTCAAGCACATCTATATCTTTGCATTAATTTCCTCCTGTTTAGTGCTCCATTTAAAGTACACTTAAAGTACACTTATTTTTCATTCCCACAAAAAAACCCTGTGATTTTTAAAGCTTAAAATAATCAAAACTTGAGATAAAATGTACAAATAATAAAAAAATACAAGCATACCAGATAATTTTGGAAAACATGCACATAATCACTGATGATCTGACGAACCTGTTTTCTTCAGGCTGCTCTTTCCATACTCCACATACTTCTGCAGCCACTGAATACACTGAGCGCTGAAGTAATGTTTGTCAGTCTCAAGGAAGCCTCTGTCGTTGTTCAGCTTCTGTGAGGTAGGGAATCCTTGCAGCATTGGGGAAATAAATCTCAGCTCCTTAAAATCCAGAAACAGAAAGTCCTCTCCATCGTATCCAAACTGACGAAACGCATTTGTTGCTCCAGTCTGATCTTCCCACTCACAGCCGTATGTTTCCTGGACTGTGTGCACACCTGAGAACAGAGAGAATGAGTTTATCTTTATGAAAATCAGTTTATACAGTCATCAGAATCAAAAGAATCTGACAGAACATATTAAGAGCGTGTATAATTTATTATACAGATTTTCTGACTCTTGATTTCATGCTGCACTGTCTGTGTCTGTGAGTAGGAAGGTTACCTGCTGACTGGTTTAACCGTTCCTTTGCAATCTGGATGTTGTTTCTGAAGGTCTGATGTTGTGTGATCATGTTCTCAGTCTCTCTGTCCCAGTAATCTGCTCCTTCATTCTGTCTGATCCACTCTGTCTTCGGCACAGTTTTCATTATGTTGCTGTCAAAGTACATAAACTGCTCATCATCAACCAGACCGACAGCAGTGAACTCTGGGAAGTCAATGACTCCAGACACACCAGTGTAGTAATATATCAGAGAGTGTTTTGCTGTGGAGAGAGATAACAATCATCATCTCACAAGAAACGCTCACATTCAGCTTGCTCAAAAGTCACACTATTCACAATGGACTCACTATTATGTGAGATATATATGAGTCAGATATAAAGCCTAGCCTATATTAAAGCATGTTATGTCATAATAGGTAAAACATGCCTTTTTCAACGTGTAATTGGATAGAAATAATTTGTCAGTTATTGGAATGACTTTTGCAAGATGCTGTGTTTTCAATGTGTGCTGAAACAAGGAATTTAGTTTTAGTACTTACAATATATAACACAAAACAGAAAACAAATTATATAAACTAAAAATATAATATAAAAAAGTAAATGGAGCATTTGTTGTATGCATTATATAGGCTACATAATTTCAAGATCTCATTTTGAACTACCTTATTGAATATATAGCCTATAAATTTGAAAACTGCAATACTTAAATAAAGAGAGTAATGATTTGTTGCACATCTTCAATCCGTCATTTTTAAATAATATTTAACATATGCATATATTTGAGCCCTGCTTGGGAATAGTGCTGCTTTGAGACTTTGCCATTAAGTCAAATTCTCCACATTTCTAGATCTTCTAAACTGCAGAATTTCGTTATTTTGATTTATTCTGCTGTTATTGGACTTTCCATCATATATTGTGAAAGAATAATTCTAAAGTTCAGCCTATAAATAATAGACGACAATGCAATGTGCAGGTTTTAACAAGTTGTTTGTCATTGCTCTGCCAAAGGCGAAATGAAACTGATTTGCATCTGACACGATATACTAGCACTCATGTAAATAATCAGGTAAGTTTTTTGTTGTTATTCAGACCCGGAGAAGGCTCTCTCCAACGTGTGAAAAAGATGGCTGTATCTTTTAAAAGAATATTGAAGGGTGTAACATGCCTCAAAAAAAATATTTGTTCTTCATATAGGTTTGTTTAATAAGTTCATTGACACTTTATAAAGAACACTTACTGGCACTATACTGAAATTAAAATATAAATAATGTACTCACCAGCATGAGCAACATGAACTCCGACAAGCACCAGGACTACGAGCCGCATTCTTGAGTTTTATTGAGAAACAGTGTTTAGGGGGAAAGTCTGCACCAACGCCTAAACAGGCTCTGACATTTCATTGTAGTTGTTCACAACTGTTGTCAGGGCCTTAAAGGGGTTAGGCCCAGACCTGTTTAATACCATATTGATCCGAACTGCTCAACAACTAGCAGCATTAAGTCACTAGTTCTCAAATAGTTTTGCTTCAGAAAAGAGTTTGGTATGTATTCATTGTTTAATTGGTTAAATGTTTCTCAAATGTTGATGGATTCATGCTCCCAATAATTCACCACACAAAACTTATCCTCAATTAACAAATACGTTTTTTGGTTCATGAGGTTATGTCATAAAATGTCCATGATAGCATCTGTTTAATGTAGCTGAATTTAGACAGATGAATTTGTGCCAAAATATTGTTGAACTGGATGCATGATCTGGTCAACAACTAAGAAATAAGAAGTGTTTTTCCCTACTTTTTAACATAATATGGCTATTTATTTTGCTATATCATAACTATAGACATTATTATTATTATTTGAATTTAACATTAATTTTTCTATACTGTGACCCGGCCTAGACAGCAGGGAAATCTCCTCTTTCTCTTTCTTCAACTCTTTAATATCAAACAGACCAAAAGTCACATATAGATAAAAAGATGGAAACATGGACAAGAATAGAAATAATGGAAATTACAGTCCACTGACCTAATTCATGTGGCTTAGACACTGAGTGGGCACACTGGATCAGTTCACATTACGTTAACAATGTTATTATTTGAGAAACATGCCTGAATAGATCTGCATACATCAATACATATTGTGTATATTCTAGTGCTGTCAAATGATTAATCGTGATTAATCGCAAACAAAATAAAAGTTTTTGTTTATAATATATTTATGTGTACTGTGTTTATTTACTATGTGTATATAAATACACACCCATACATTTATATATTTATATTTTATATAAAAATATATTATATAAACAACATATTTTTCTTAAATATATACATGCATGTGTTTGTATTTATATATACATAATAAATATACACAGTACACACTCATATATTATGTAAACAAAAACTTTTATTTTGGATGCGATTAATTAATTGTTTGACAGCACTTACATATTCATATTCTACAGAATTTGACTGACTCTTTCTCTAGAATACAACTGCAATATATAATTTCCAACAACAATATCTTTGACAATACAATTTAATATGGGTAAAAGAAAAGAAATCAAATTTTGTAGTGCTTGGAAGTGACAACAACAGTCTCAACACAGCATTTGCGTTGAAAAATAACCAGCATTTTTTTCTTCTTCTTCTTCTTTTTTTTTTTTTTTGATGCATGAAAACCATTATATCCAATACAGGTGATTTTGACCACCTTTATATGTGTAGTTTTTTTTTTTTTTTTATGATGCATTATAGGGTTATCTAAAACAATCTCATCAAAGATATATATCACAAAGCTGCGATGAAAGTTGCATCATTTGCTTATTGGGAAAAGCTAATAAAAACATCTAAATGAATTGATGAAATACGTTCACTGAATTTATCTGTAAGCACCTCGCAAAAGAGGAATGATACAACAAAAGAAATCCAAAGACATACGTGCTCTATTCTAGAAGAGTATACAGTCCACAAGATGGAGTGAAAATAACACCGGCCTAATATGAAACACCTATTAACCTATTAAGTAAAAAAAAAAAAAAAATTAATTAGTATTATTTATCAAATAAAATATTTGACATTTAATTTATAACATTCAAAAAATAATAATTGTGAACACATGTAGGATAAGTGCAAATTCCTGTATAAAATAAGCTATGCAGCTAATCAGGTATCTGTATACAGAATACAGACATTAATTATCATTCTAACATAGTTTAAACAGCATTTATCATTACATGATTTTGTAGGAATTGTATTCAGGCACTAAAGAGAGTACCTATTAAAAGTAATTTGAGCTTGGGGTCCTAAGCGGACTCCATTTCTCATGACACCGGCTATACAGGTTTGGATATCTGTTGTTGCACATTATGAAATACAAATCCCTCCTCCACACACAACACAAATACACACACTCACAGAGATGAATACACCCATGACACATACACACACTCACTGGCACCTGTCAGTTGAACCTGCCATGCAACTAATTGAATTAATCATTTGAAGGAGTAGATGCCGAGCTGCCATATCCTTCATATTGATATTAATTATATTATTATATTATTTCTTGTTTGACTATTAATCAAGTTATGGCAAGAGTGAAATGTATAACCTTATGTGCGCTTATGAGATATTAAAGACTCCTGCTTTATGCTGTACTTCTACTCTCTAAGATGATCACTTCATAGTGTGTGTGTAATGAAGGCAAGGCGGCCTTGAAGTTCTGATAAGTGCTCTGTGTGTGTGTGTGTGTGTGTGTGTGTGTGTGTGTGTGTGTGTGTGTGTGTGTGTGAGCTGGGAGCTCTCTCTCTCTGTGTTAGAAGACTGTCTCAGTCAGCTTCCGCCATCCTGACCAAAAATGGGTGTCTGGAAGACACCTATCTTGTATGATCCCTGATCGCTGACGTCTGCCCAATCTGACGGAGATATGTTTGAAGCCTTTACGTCCATATGTGGAGATTGTCTAAGTTTATCTAGGTCTTAGAACCTATCAGAATTTTGATGACTTATGCATTGACGCAATTAGCAGCCTCTGTTAGGGTATAATTGCTGATGTTTTTGACATGTACGCAGAGCGGCCTACGAACTCGATTGTGAGTCTTGAAGCTGACTTCTGCTGATGAAACTGCAAACTATCTTCAGTAAATTTTCTTCATTTTTTATCGAATCTCTTGACTTCTGGTCTTCATTCAACACACCTGGTCCGAGGGTCTTTACTGTAAATTCCCCTACACATTCTTTTGAGTCTGTTCTTTCTTTTCACTATAGCCTACTGGCCAAACGGGTAGAGACACTTTTGTTCTGCTCAGCTACCTCATTCATTATCTTCTGCACTGCTGCATGTACCTATCATCACTATTTAAACTTATTAAAGCTTATCTTAACTCATGCTGATAGAGCGACTAAAGAATAGACTGCAAAGGTGCTATCAATTCCAAGAGACAGTTTCAAAGTGATTGAAAATAAAAAATATCCCTGACACCTCTAGTGATCTTCTCATGTCCACAACCCACTTCGTATTGGAAGAGGTGTGGTGTAGCCTCACAACATTGCTGTTATTGCTCAAATACTCCCAATTACTGTTTAGGCTCCTATACAAATTTAATCTGAATCCATTCTTCTCATTAGTTCTGATGTGTCAAGTCGCTTGACAAACATAAGCCAGTAAAATGGATGGCTGTGGTACATGACAGATCTTCAGAAGACAAACTTAGTACATGTGTAACAGGTCTTACTTGCCTGCTCCGAGCAGGTCTCAAACCCGGGTTTTCCGGCAAGGGAGGCAGACACACTAACAATGACACTAGTGCATCTCTTGAGATCAGGAGAGTGAGGTTTACCTGCACAGCATCTACTAGCTGGCCTCCGTTACACATGGCACATTCTTAGGAGGAACGCCCCAAATGGTCTCAAAATGCACCCACAGGGAGCTACAACAGCAACAAAACCCCCTTGAAGAATCAGATATTTTAGTTGGGCAAACTTTTCCAAGATTCAGTTGTCTCACTGTCATCTTGTGTCTAGCACAATCATTTTGCATCTGTTTCTGTAAGAAAAAAACATTATGGTTCATTTAGCAGGACTTGTCAGATCCACTGTTTGAAAAAAGAAAAAAGCTACTTACATGAGCCATTGTCAGAGCAAACAGAGGCAATGTCTGATCTACTGTCTGAGTGTGAGGCTGTGAGCCACTGCATGAATTATTGTCTGAGCCACTGTTATATCCATGGTCAGGATCAGAGTTCAGAGCTGGACAGGAAAAGTACATTTTAAAACAAAGATTTGAGTAGACGCTGATCAAGAATGATGCTAAGCCTCAACTATATTATTGATTTTTGTTTGTTTTTTCATTATTGGCTTACATGTTGGGCTTTTGGTTCTGCCAGCAGTTGAGCTGTCTGTCACAGATGGAGAAGAAAATGAAAACTTTACAATAAAAATCCACTGCAATTTAGCAATTTAATGACCCATTTGGAAAGTTAAAATCCCATCTCAACATAAAT
Organism: Acrossocheilus fasciatus; assembly: GCA_036784905.1. Taxonomy (NCBI): domain Eukaryota; kingdom Metazoa; phylum Chordata; class Actinopteri; order Cypriniformes; family Cyprinidae; genus Acrossocheilus; species Acrossocheilus fasciatus. The sequence continues at coordinate 5,664,306 of CM071956.1, forward strand.
CACTTTAATATTTCATGCAGCATTAAGGCTTTTTAGGGCTATACCTGTTGTTCTTCCACTCATCAGGAGTAACTGTGATGGTGCTCGTCCTCTGAAAGGTCCCGTCTTCATTGGGAAGAAGTTCACCAACCTCCACATCCTCATGAAGCTCTTCTCCATTTCTCATCCAAGTGATAGTTACTCCACTGGGGAGTAAATGAAGAGAGCAAAATTAATGATTTCTAGAAGGCCTACACCTTCAATTCATCATTTTCTATTCGTCTGTTTTTTCACAGAAAGAATTATTTCGGATGCAAGAATAAGGTTGCTTTGTGACCTTGCCATAAAGTGGCCATAAAAAATGCAGTCAAAATAAATGTTGTCTTTCTCTCATACCTAGTGAAACAATCATTCTGCAGTTTAATAGCAGACCACAATCAATGTAGTGGGTTTCGAAAGTTGTCATCAGTCTCGGGGTGTTTCGGTTAGAAATGATACTGATCTGCATCTGACACGACACACTAGCATGCTAACAGATGAGATTAAAAAAACATCAATTCAACAAACTTTTTTGATAAAATAAAACAATACAAATAATCAAATAAGTCATTTATTTTAGACTTCCTGTGAAACTACAGTTTTATTTACGGTTTTATTTTATTTATTTATAAATTAAGAATTTATTTTTCAATAGGCTAAAGAATAAAATATGAGTTCAAAAGAAAAGATCTAAATAATGATGAAAAGACTCCGTTAAACATATATTATTGGCTATATATTTTATAGGCCTAAATTTTAAGAATAAAGAATAGGGGCCTATTAAACTGTGTAACGTGTCAAAATAAATATTTCTGAGGAAAGTTCCAATAACATTCTTGACTGGCTGTGAGCTCTTCATATAGTTGTCTGTTTTAAAGTAAAACAATATCAATATCATACAGTGGCACAACTTTAATAAAAAAAAAGAAGAAGAAAGCTTACACTGGCGCTACTGTAAAATGAACATAGCCTAATTTACTCACCAGCACAAGCAAGATGAACTCCGACAAGCACAAGCACTATAAGCCGCATTCTTGCATTTTCCTGAGAGGAAACTCTTTTTGGATTTAAAATACTACTAATAATTCTAGGCTAGAGAAATGACTTGAAATATTCAAGTTAATCGCAAGCATCGGTCTCAGTTGTTGACTCTGAACTAGTAAAATATCTCTGCGGCAACGACCTGAACCTGACTTAAAACCATTTGGTATATAAAACTTTTGTACAGTAATGTTACTGTATGTCTGTCTGCTCTAGAAAACGTAAATCAAATAATGCATGTAAAAATTGGTCTTGTAAACAATCCTTTCAGAATGTTGTTGCATAAGTTTTCAACTGCTGTGTCTGTGTTTGAGATGATGTACAAATGCTGAAAATAAAGAACATTACAACATATGATTATCTTGATTGTATTTTAAATACCACCACTGCTGTCTGAGCTTTTTTGATGAACACAACAATACTGATCACATAAACTCAGTTGAATAGAGATATAGTTTGTGTAGTGCTTCACTCTTAAGAATGATTAAGATCTTACCTGTGTACTTTCTCGCTGTCAGTCCCTGTAAGGAGCTTAAAAATATTTTTTTTCCTTTTGTGTTATAAAAAATAAGTCAACTTTAAGGCACTTAAATGCATTTTGTTGCATATGTTCTCATGCTAAACACTGTTACATAACTTCCAAAAAAAAAAAAAAAGGTTCTCAAACCAGAGACACTTTTTGATGCATTATGTGTGAAATATGAATTGTATTTTGTGTAACTAACTCAAAGACAAAACAAAAACAACATGTACTGTATGTATGGGTTCAAATGTACTTATTTTGTAAGTTAAATATGGCCCATGTATTTGGGTTGCTTTGTTATGCAACCTCTGTTACAACAATGTTGTCAATAGTTTTATAAATACTGCATTTAAGTATGAAGTCAGAAATATAAAAATATGTTTCTGGACTTAAACAATGTGCAGGGATATGTCAATCAACAAAAAACAAAAACAAAACAATTGTCACAGAAAATACAAATAAAATATATAATTACATATCTATATTACAAATAATGCACCAAAAAGGGTATTTGGTTTGAGAACAGGTCAATTATTTTACTGTGTCAGTAATAAAACGGTGAGTTTGGCATATACATATTCTATTTTAAATTTTGCCATAAACGCTAAACCAAGCTAAATCAAATAACTATCTGTAATCTAATGTTCAGGTGAAATGAACTAGAAGTTTTCATTGAAATACCAAGAAATATGGCAATAGCAAGTCCTAATCACTAATAACACATACAGGTAAATTAATTGTTTAATATTCTATAACAGCAAACACCTGCAGGCTTTTGTAATGTCAAAACATATGTTTTGGCACACATACATTCTTATTTTATATAGATTTGCTGAAAGAAGCAACACACACAAAAAAAAAACAAAAAAAAAAAACATTATATTAAACATTTTTACAATATGGTTCAGTGCTGAATAAAATATTCAAGTAACATGTCTGAATCAGCCACACTACACAGAAATAATTCTTATGGGTCAGATCAGATTACAGGACAAAGCCTGTTTCATTACCTCTAGATCTGTGTTTGCAAAGAAACACTAGGAGCGGATAATGAAAATCATATCACCACTTTCTTCTCTCTATAAGCTTTCTTTATTTGTACAGAACAGCATTGCAAAAGTTTTCAAAAAGCAAACAATATACAAAATTAATGTAACCCTATATGTACAGATATAATACAAACATTCAGAAATATAAATTTTCCAATTTCAGCTCTTGGAGAAGATTATTTGTAAGCTAATTTTTACAATATTTTAGAATAAATGTATTGCTTACTAATGCACAACATGCTTATAGACCAAGACACTAAGAAATGCTCTTATACACGTGACAGATGAATGGTTAGCATAATGATAAGAAATTGGTGGGTGCTGTTCTAATACAGCAGCTTTTGATGTCGCTGACCATGATATTCTTGTGGCTAAACTAATATGTTATGTTTTTTCACTTATAGCCCTTGACTGGATCAGAAGTTATCTTTCTAATAGAAAACAGTGTTTTATAATGGATCTTTTTCAGAGGCTGAAAATATTGCTGTGTCCCACAAGGTAGCTGTTTAAGTCCATTATTGTTTTCTGTTTTTATAAATGATTCACTATATGTTGTTGATAAGGCTAACATATTTTATGTATGTAGATTATTCTTCGATGTTTTCTGCAGCACATACAGTAGCTGGGCTTCAGAAAAACTTAAGTGATGAGCTCTTAACGATCACTAAGTGAGTTTGAATTAATAAATACATTTTAAGTGTATCATAAAATAAAATTACTAAGGCTGCTGACTTGAATTTTTTTTATTGATGGCATGCTAGTGGAACAAGTAACAAATGTTAAGTTGCTGGGTGTGAAACTTGACAATGTGCTGTCCTGGTCCGAACATATAGATTATATAGTAAGCATTACAGGAAAAGGTATAGCGGCTGGTGGCCAGGAAATGTTCTGCATTTATTCCATCTTTAGTTTTTAAAGATGTGGTGTAGTCATTAGTTTTATTGCATCTTGAGTACTCCCCAATTATATGGTCAAGTGCATCTGAGAAACACTAAAAAGACTTCAGGTTCAGAACAGTGCAGCCAGGTTAGTGCTTCATTATCCATTTTGGGCTAATGTTAGTGTCATGCATTGAAAGTTATCATGGGTGGCATTGAAGGTTAAATTACATTTACGACTGTTGGTATATTTTCATAAGGTAATCAAGTATCACACACCCTGTTTTTAATTTAAAAAGCTTGTATATATGGGATTTAGACATGATTATAAAACACATCAAGTGAGTAATTGCTTTTTTTACAATGTCCACATACAAATTTGATGTAAAAGACTGTGCTTTATCGAGGCTCTGATGCTTGGAATAAGGTTCCCGTAAATATATGAAAGAGTAATTGCACTTATATGTTTCGAAGAAAATGTGAAGATATGCTTATAGATGGAACCTAAAACTAAGTACAAGAACTTGGCTGGTCCATTATAATTACAAATGCACCTGATTTACAGCTGTAAACATTTCTGTACAAACAATTACAAAAATGTTTGTGATGATATAGCTTGAGCCACTGCAATTCTGTACCATTATCATAGAAGACAGAAAGTTAATTCTGAAAAAGTGCTGCATGCAGAATTATAAATACCGAACTTAAAGAACTCAAACTCATTTTCAAAAAGGCACAACATTTTGCAAACAGACAACAAACAAACTCCAGTGTGTCACATTAACTAAATGGCACTTCTTACAAAGTTTTGTACAAATCCATCAACTTGTTTTGATCACGTTATTCAAGCTACACAAATTTCACCACCTGGGGAAAAATAAAGAAAAACACTGATAATTATATATAGCTACAGATAAACATAAATAAAACTACACAGGCTATACAAGTTTGGCTATCTGTTGTTACCACACTACAAAAGAAGAGACGGTACTTCCCAGTGTCCTCAAATGCACTCTGTTATGAGAAATCACGTGATGTCATGGCAAATCCTTATCAACAATATAATGTGGCACGTTTGGAAAACTATTGTTGGCTTAGAGCGCCACCTAGAGGAGAAGTAAACAGCAGCCAATGCGCATGCGCTGTAAACACTAAATGAAAGTAAAATGAAGCTGCAGCAGTGTTTTGGGGAAACCCCGACGGATCTTAAACACCCCGAACAGAACATCTACACACAGTCATCGTTTTAATAAACAGAGCAACGATGTCTGATATTTCGACTATATTCAAGATATCTATCATCGCATTCACATTGTTTTGCAGTGGTAAGATTTGGTAATCGAGACCTCTTGGTCTTTAAAGTATGTGTGCGAGCACTGAACGCTATTCTCATTCTCATGTCTCTTATCTTGCAGATTCCGGTTCTGGATGTCCGGTTCTGGAGTGCTGGTTTGTTCAGGAGAAACCGGGTCATGGAGGGGGTTTCTCAGCACCGATGAGTCAAGAGAAATCTCTCATGTTCATCAGAACTGAAGCCTTCAGTGAAGAGATCATATCTGAACTTCATCCTCCTGCAGACATCAGCTCATCCAGGATTTACTATGTGACCGGTCAGTGACAGCAGCATGGGATTATAAAAATATATTTGTGTTGATTTGTGAACTGTATAATCTGCATGTAACTATATATCACAAAGTCCATCCTTAAGTCAAAAAGGATTTGCATAATGTTGTGCTTTAAATAAATACTGTAATAATGTTTTCTGTAATGTTTATGGTGTAGTCTCATAATATAGGTCTAGTCTATACTGTATAGACTAATATAAAAATACTGTATTTAAATACCTTTACTACACCACCCAGATGCAAAACTACATCCACAGATGACAGTATAATGACAAGTATTAGGTGATATTTAATCTTTAATGCATGTCCTCCTCCAGACCCCGCTGGTACGTTCTGCAGTGCTGCTCTGAATCCAGCCAAAGGCTCTGTGAACAAACCCAAGTGTGAGATTAACCCTTTCATGCCTCACGCCTCTATGGTCAGATGGACGTCTGCTCTCACTGACTCCGCCCAAAGCCCGGTCTACCTGCAAGCTGATTGGTTCTCAGTGGCAGCACAAGGGCTTGACGAGCAGCTGACGCTGTCCAATATCATGAGAGCACCTTCAGCTTCTAAAGAGCCACAAGGTAAAGACCAAATGTCTTATATATTACAGAAATAATAATAAATAGCCTACATTTTACTGCATATAATAATATATAATAGTGTGTATTTGCATAGTATATTGTATAATAAATTATAATAATTGTTTGTAAAGAGCCAAAAGCTAGAGTACAGGTTTCTTATGTATTGCATAAAAATTATCTTAATATATTGCATAAACGCATTTAATGTTATATACTTTATAACGGCTCAATAGGTTATATAAAAATTAAAATAATTGCATATAATTTATAATAATTATTAGTGGTAGCAGTATTATTATTAGTATTCTACATAGTTATACATATGTGATTATATATTTTATTTGTGATTTTTAAATTGATTTGCATTCCAATTAGATTTTGCAATTTATATATCTTATGATGTGATTTCATATTTTATTTGTATTCTAATTTTTTTATTTTTTATTTGCATTCCCATACGATTTTGCAATCCATGTATTTTATAATTTGAGTCATTAAAGTAAGGACTGAACTCTGTTGAACCCTTCTGAGCTAATGAGGGTTAAACACTTGTCTTTGCTCAATTAATCTCATTTTTCTCTCTCTGTCTTGAAGTGATCCTCAGTGTGTCCAGTAAGACTCCTGTGGTCCGCTCTAGACTGGGAGAACCGGTTCTGTTGGACTGTGGGTTCTGGGTCGATCCGTCTTCTCCGGTTCACGGCTCTGGATTCTCTATCGAGTGGCGCTATCAGTTCAGGGGTGAAGGACGGCTGGTCCTCGCTTACGACGGCAAGAACGATCGGTTTGCAGAGACATCAGAGACCGGAGCCGATATCGACATCACAGGCCTCTATGAGACAGGAAACGCATCACTGGTTCTGGAAGAATCTCGAGTCAGACACTCAGGAACTTACATCTGCACCGTTTATCTTCCTCACCTGCTGGCTCAGGTAGCTGTGGACCTGGAGATAGTTGGTGAGATGATTGTATAAGTATATTATTATGCATATGATGCTGTAGCCACCTAGTTTAACTATTACAGTTATGAATAGAATAGTAATCCCTGCCTGTTTTCCTCCAGAGCCTCCGTCTCTGTCCATCTACCCGTCTCCTCTTCCTCTGCTGGTTCCTGGGCAGGTGCTGCTGGTTCAGTGCGAGGCGTCTGGTTTTGCTCCTCACACTCTGGATCTGAGCTGGGAGTTCAGCGGGGCAGACGGGACGTACCGCTCTCTGGGTCAGGGCAGTGTAACGGGTCACAGACAGGCGTCTGATGGCACCTTCAGTCAGAGCAGCCGTCTGGAGCTGGACTCGGGGAAGCTGGGACTCGGTCGCGGTGGAGACGTCACCTGTGTAGCCAAACATGAGGGAGGAACACGACGAGCTGCTGCGGCACTCAATGTGATCGGTGAGTTACACATGATTATAGGAGAAGCCAAAAGAGCAAAATATATATTAAAACATGTATTTTTAATATTTCACAAAAGATAGTGATATGTTTTTTGTAAATAACAAGTGAATGATTTGGAAGATTACATGGTTCGCCAATAGGTGGCAACAAATCACTGTCTTTGTGAGAGAATTTTTTTTTTTTTTAGAATTTAGTGCATGTTCTGTTTGCATTTCCAGAGAAATATGTTTGTCAGTCAGAATGTATTGCATGTCTTGATTTGGTGTTTGGTTGATATCAGGTGTCAGTGCTCCTTCTATTGAGGACTCGATGGCGATGGTTGCTGTTGCACTTGTTCTGTACGGCATGATAAAGTTTCTTTTCTGGACATTCAGCTCTTCTGGTAACACAGTTCTCTCTGATCATTACAATATTAGATTTTTCCCCCTAATATCACTGCATCATAGAAGTGCTGTTTACAAGTGAAGTGACATTAGAAAGATCTGTCCTGTTGTGTAAAAAAAAAGATCTTTAAATAATGTAGTCTGTATCCTCACTGACCGTATGTAGTATAGAGCTGTGGTTATCATAAAAGATGCCTGGCATATACATATATACATAGAAATGGATATCTAAATGTGTTTTATTTTATTTCAATTTTCTTTTCATATAGACTCCAGTGACTCAGAGTTAAAGGAGAAGGTAAGTAAATATTCACAGTACTTTTAACACTCCCAACAGGTTCATATTTTAGTGATGGTGTCATTTAAAAGTAATCTGTTTAATTATTGTTTGGTTCTCTCTTTTCTGTAGAAGAAGAAGTAAATCTGGATCTGGCCCTGAAAGCTGAGAAACACTGAAAGGAAACCATGAATCAGAAATATTCAAAATTCCTTAGATGTTTATATTTGGAAACAATAACCACTGTAATGTGTGTGTGTGTGTGTGTGTGTGTGTGTGTGTGTGTGTGTGTGTGTGTGTGTGTGTGTGTGTGTGTGTGTGTGTGTGTGTGTGTGTGTGTGTGCGCGCGCGCGTCTAACTGTGAGTTCACAGTATATTTTGTATGCATGGATCATTGTATATTTTTAAAAGAGCCACGAAGGAGAACATTAACTTAGAGAATTGAAGCAGCATGTGATCTGTGATGTAGATCAGATTGTCTGATCTGGTGAAGGCTGGAGACAAGCTGCTGAGACAGAATAAATGTTATTTTACATTTTTGTCTGTTTATTTTATTTATATAGTTTTATAGTGTTTTGCTTGTAATTTTTTTTATATATATATTTTTCATTCAGCTTAGTTTATTAGTTTTAAATAAGGAAAAACAAAAGTGTAAGGAAATGCTTGAACATTTTTCCTGTACATTTGCTGTAATTTATGCACTCTTAGAAAAAAGGTACAAAGCACTGGTACCCCTTCAAAAGACACTAATATATGTACTTTTAAAGTACTAATATGCACCTTTAAGGTGGTAATATGCACCTTTTAGGGGTAAATAAGTTACAAATATGTAACTTTTGTACCTTAGGGTACCACCCCGGTGATATCTTTGTACCTTTTGTGTGGCTTGTGTGTAGATTACAAAAGCATGATGCTGCAAATTGAAAATATAAAGATTACTTTGGGAATTACATTTCACTGGCATGAGAGTTTTTAATTGGATACAACTGAATCAGTACAGTGCATTAACTGAGCATGCTAATGTGGTAAAACCAGTGTTTCTGTAGAACTGTTAACACATTAAAATAGATTAAATGCATACAACTGCTTATTTAAATCCCAAAATGATGCAAGAGAGAGGATAAGGAGGAAAGGATGAAATAAATATATCCAAATGAGCTTGGTTGTATTATTTGTGTTGCTCTTGGTCTGCAAGTGTTCATTTACTGCCATACTGCAGCGAGACGAAGAGAAAGTGAACAAGCTGAAACACTGAATGCCTTCCAAATTCACATACCCTCCATCCTATATTAGAGATTATAAATAGTTTCATAAATCAAAATACAGTGAAAATGTAATGCCAAAGGTGTCTGCATAGTATGATGTTTATAGTTCATTTGAAAGTATGCATGTGTGCAGTCTTTTCTTCAGCAAATGCTGCACACAGCCTCTTCAGCATTTTAACATTTAACCTGTGGTGAAAACGGAAAAAAGTTTTTCTCGTCACATTTAGTTATGAATTACATGAATCGTGTAAATGATTCATCCTGTATTTACAATTCAAAATGGTAAAATTTGACAGAAAAGTCCAGTAGTTTGCATCACAGGATATTAGTGATGGTCATTTTACATTTCTATTGTAAAACAATTGCCATATAAATATATAGCTATAGCTTATATATATAGCTTATATCTTACCTCACACTCTTTCACCGTTAAAAAAACGGAAGAGTCGTGCTGGAATTCATGTTCATATTTGTGAGCAATAAAGCCTTATGTCTTTAATTTGATCTCAGTCATTTTGACACTGACCGCCGAGACAGACCAACCTAAACATTTAACTTTTACAACTTTGTGTCATCCCAGCAACCAGCAGAGTAGCATCAATATCAAATACTGGGAGGGGGGGATGATTTCATTTCAATTTCATTTTGGTTGGTTGGGGAGTTGGTTGGTTGGTTGGTTATGTTTATCCAGTGCAGTTCTCTTGCAGTTAATATTTATCACACATACATAGCTTACAATAGTTTCTACCTTATCATTTCAATCTATGAGTAAATAAGAAAAAGATAAACTGATTGTGTTTGTGATGGAGGGGCTCAAGCACAAAACTGCATCTAAATCTTTTTTGGCATTAATTTCTTCCTGTTTAGTACTCCATTTAACACCTCTATTTTTCATTCCCACAAACAAAAAACACATGATTTATAAAGCTTAAAATAATCAAAACTTGAGATAAAATGTACAAAAAAAAAAAAAAAAATCTAATCACTTCTAGCATAGCAGATAATTTTGGAAAACATGTACATAATCACTGCTGATCTGCATTCATTTTCAAGGGGCGGTCATTTTTCACCAATAAAGCTAAGATCAATAAGGCCTACAATCAGTTGATATCAAAATTAAATACAAAATCAGTCCTAATTAAAGGAAAACTAGTTGAAAAAAATATTGAATCCCATTTTTGGTGATAATATGGCACAACAACAGATTTATAAGCCATTTAATTCATTTTTCATGTTGTGGAAAAGTTCATTTATTTCAGTAATTCAACTCAAATTGTGAAACTCGTGTATTAAAAAAATTCAATGCAGACAGACTGAAGTAGTCTTTGTTTAAGTCTTTGGTTCTTTTAATTGTGATGATTTTGGCTCACATTTAACAAAAACCCACCAATTCACTATCTCAACAAATTAGAATACTTCATAAGACCAATAAAAAACATTTTTAGTGAATTGTTGGCCTTCTGGAAAGTATGTTCATTTACTGTATATGTACTCAATACTTGGTAGGGGCTCCTTTTGCTTTAATTACTGCCTTAATCACTGCCTCATACCACTGCTGAGGTGGTATGGAAGCCCAGGTTGCTCTGATAGTGGCCTTCAGCTCTTCTGCATTGTTGGGTCTGGTGTCTCTCATCTTCCTCTTGACAATACTCCATAGATTCTCTCTGGGGTTCAGGTCAGGCGAGTTTGCTGGCCAGTCAAGCACAGTAACACCATGGTCATTGAACCAGCTTTTGGTACCTTTGGCAGTGTGGGCAGGTGCCAAGTCCTGCTGGAAAATGAAATCAGCATCTCCATAAAGCTTGTCAGCAGAAAGAAGCATGAAGTGCTCTAAAACCTCCTGGTAGATTGCTGCGTTGACTGTGGACTTCAGAAAACACAGTGGACCAACACCAGCAGATGTCATGGCAGCCTAAATCATCACAGACTGTGGAAACTTCACACTGGACTTCAAGCAACATGGATTCTGTGCCTCTCCACTCTTCCTCCAGACTCTGGGACCTTGATTTCCAAATGAAATGTAAAATTTACTTTCATCTGAAAAGAGGACTTTGGACCACTGAGCAAGAGTCCAGTTATTTTTCTCCACAGCCCAGGTAAGACGCTTCTGACATTGTCTCTGGTTCAGAAGTGGCTTGGTAGCCCTTTTCCTGAAGACGTCTGAGCGTGGTGACTCTTGATGCACTGACTCCAGCTTCAGCTCACTCCTTGTGAAGCTCTCACAAGTGTTTGAATCAGCTTTGCTTGACTGTATTCTCAAGCTTGTAGTCATCCCTGTTGCTTGTGCACCTTTTCCTACCCAAACTCTTCCTTCCAGTCAACTTTGCATTTAATATGCTTTGATACAGCACTCTGTAAACAGCCACACCTTTCAGTAATGACCTTCTGTGACTTACCCTCTTTGTGGAGGGCGTCAATGTTCGTCTTCTGGATCATTGCCAAGTCAGCAGTCTTCCCCATTATTGTGGTTTCAAAGAACAAGAGATACCCAGAATTTATACTGTAGGGATGGTCATTAATTGAAACTCAAATGTAAATATTCTAATATTTTGAGATACTGATTTTTCACTTTCATGAGCTGTAAGCTCTAATCATCAAAATTAAAACAAAAAAACTTTTGAAATGTTTTACTTTACATGCAATGAATCTAACATATATGAAAGTTTCACTTTTTGAAATAACTTACAAGAAATGAACTTTTTCACAACATTCTAATTTATTGAGATGCACCTGTATTCTATTACCTTTTGAAGTTGAAATAGAAGACTGTAGGCTATTTATTTAAAATTAATTTAATAAAAGATTTGAATTCAATTCAATAGCATGATTTACAAATGAGAGTAAAACCTGCATAGTAATACTCTTTTAGGTCCAATTAACAAGATCACAGCTGAAGTTGAGATGGAAAACTGTATGCATTTTAAATACATTTATTAAAGGTTTAAATGTCAAACTCAGTCAAAACAACTACAGTATCTTCCTCTAGGGGGGAGGTAATACTGGCGACTCTAGGGAAGGTTTGGCAAATGATTTTTGAATGTCAATAGCGTGACTTCTGCATCGCTTTTGACCATGAAAACAACTGCAAAATGTTCTTTAAGAAGTTTGTAACAAGACACAGCCTTTGAAACTAAGATAGAAGATTGTATTTATTTTAAACTAAATTATGTATTGGTTTAATTTTCTATAGCATGTGTTCTTTTATAGTTCTGTGGCTTAAACCACCATCAAAATGTTTGATTAATCTGTAACAAGACACACCCATTGAAGTTGTGTAACAAAACTGTGTTATAAATTAATTTAATAAAAATTAGATTTTCAAACTCAAGTCAAAACAACTGCATAACAACACTCTTTGCCAGCTTTGTCTTAATTGTTGAGTTTCAATGCCATGTTTTCTATGGAATTAGATTTGTGCCAAATAAAATGAATGTATTTTTTCAAGAAACTTATGAAAATATAAATTGAAACTTAATAAAATGTCTTTGAAACTAAAAAATAAATAAATTACAGGCAAAATCTTTGACTTCGTTTTTAATACACTGCAGGTTTTGCAACTGTTTTCTCATCTTTCATTCGCTGATCTGTACTTACAAATGCACTTCCAGAGTTTTCATTTACGCTTCTAAAATTTTCGTTTACGATTCTGAAGATTTCATTCGCCATTCTATTAACACATTTTAAGTAATTTTAAAGGCTGTTGTTGGCTTATGTTTGTTTTTATAACCACAAAAATATTATCTTAATACCAAGTAAATTATTATTTGAAGTAACAAAACCATGGTTAATTTGCGGTTCCCATGGCTACAAGAACCATGATTTTTTTGTGTGTGTGTGTGTGTGTGTTAAAAAAAACATGGCTAACTTTCGTAAGTGAACATGGAAACTCGGAGAGAATATTAGATGGTGTTGGTGGTGGTGAAATTATTACCGACATTAAAACACGTTATTTACCTCAACACCCAAACAAGTTTCACAGGATTATGAATGTTGCCTACCTGAAAGTGACGCACGCGCTTCGTTTCCATCTTTTTTTTTTTTTCTTTCTCTTTTCCTTGGCAGCAGATTACTGATGTCTTTTCACGGGCATAATTATCCATCAATTATGATCATTTGCATCCAGGAGCGAACATGATGCGAGCGGGTGCGGGAATGGCTCGTCACGTTTTTAAAATTTTTTTGGAACAACTGGGATGGTGCCCCCCAGGGAGTTGGTGCCCTACGCAAACTGCGTTCTCTGCGTATAGGGAGCGGCGGTACTGCAGATCCTATTTGGTTGTAGTGGAAATATGTATGCATTTTTAAACAAAACCCTTCTTGCTTAAAAGAAGTCTCTTTTGTGCTCAGCAAGGCTGCATTCATTTGTACAGTAAAAAAAAAATACATGCCTGATTCAAGAAGGGGGTCTCCAACCACGCTCTAACGTCACACGCGGACGGCAACGTAATCCTGCTAACCTGCGCCTTATCTCTGCCTCCTCCACTACACCTCTTTCCTTCACTGTGGGTCTCTGGAATTGTCAGTCAGCTGTCAACAAAGCTGACTTCATTTCTGCTTTTTCTTTAAAATCCACGCTCAGCATCTTGGGCTTGACTGAGACCTGGATTCTTCCAGAAGACTGAGCAACCCCAGCTGCTCTCTCTAATAATTTCTCTTTCTCTCATACCCCACGTCAAGTTGGCCGGGGTGGAGGCAATGGTCTGCTCATTTCTAACAATTGGAAATACTCAACCCGCTATCCCCTATGTAACTACAACTCATTTGAATCTCATGTCATTACTGTATCAGCTCCTATAAAACTCCAGATTGTGGTCATTTACCGTCCCCCTGGCCAAATTCTAGCCACCTTCCTAGAGGAGTTAGACGGGTTGTTGTCCTCTTTCGTGGAGGATGGCACTCCGCTCTTAGTCTTTGGTGATTTCAACATTCACCTAGACAAGCCTTATGCTACAGACTTCCATTCACTCCTAGCTTCATTTGATCTCAAACGCCTTACCACCACTAGCACGCACAAATCAGGCAACCAACTTGATTTAATTTACACACGCAATTGTACAGCAGATAACATTCTGGTACAACCGCTACATACCTCTGACCATTTATTCATTACATTTACACTACACTTTGCTACTCCTGTGCCACCAACCCCCTTACCAGTTACTTTTAGACGAAACCTACGTTCCCTTTCTCCTTCCCATCTTTCCTCTGTAGTATCCTCCTCTCTTCCCTCACCTACCCATTTCTCATCTCTGGATGTGAATGCAGCTACTGAGACTTCTAGACGACATTTGTCCTCTCTCCTCTAGGCCAGCACGGGCTGCCCCTTCCAACCCCTGGTTATCCGAGGTTCTTCGTGAACATCGGACTAAACTCAGAGCGGCAGAGAGAAAATGGCGCAAATCAAACGATCTGTCAGACCTCAGTAGGTACCAGTCTTTGCTTTCATCTTTCCCTGCTGAAGTCCACACTGCCAAATCCTCACATTTCCACAACAAGTTCGACAGCACTCCAGACATGCGTAATCTCTTCAGAACATTTAATTCCCTCCTCTGTCCCCCTTCACCTCCTCCCACCACTTCTATTACAGCTGATGACTTTGCCACTTTTTTTACAGACAAAACTAGATCGATCAGTGGTCAGTTCTCACCTCCACGCACACAGGACCCCCGACCAACCACATCCACTGCTAAAACTCCCATCTTCTCCTTCTGTCCCCTCACTGAGGCTGAAGTATCCAAGCTTCTCCTCTCCAACCATCCTACAACATGTCCTCTTGACCCAATCCCCTCACACCTTCTGCAAGCAATCTCTCCCACACTCTTACCGGCACTCACACACATCAACACATCCCTCCTCACAGGCATCTTCCCCACTGCGTTCAAGCAGGCTCAGGTAACCCCACTGCTCAAAAAACCTACATTAAACACTTCTCTTATAGAAAACTATAGACCTGTCTCTCTCCTTCCATTCATAGCGAAAACACTTGAACGTGTTGTCTTCAACCAGGTCTCACTGTTTCTTTCAAAGAACGACAAACTGGACGCTAAACAGTCAGGTTTCAGGAGTGGACATTCAACTGAGACTGCCCTTCTCTCTGTCACTGAAGCCCTGCGAGTTGCAAAAGCCCATTCCAAATCATCAGTCCTCATTCCGCTGGATCTATCTGCCGCTTTTGACACTGTCAATCATCAGATACTCCTCTCCACCCTCTCATCACTGGGCATCGCTGGCATTCCACTTGGTTTGAATCCTATCTCACTGGTAGGTCTTTCAGGGTGGCCTGGGGAGGGGAGGTATCCAAAGCACATCCACTGGTCACTGGGGTTCCTCAGGGATCGGTTCTTGGACCCCTCCTCTTCTCCACATACACTACATCACTGGGTCCCATCATACAGGCACATGGATTCTCATACCATTGCTACGCTGATGACACACAGCTCTATCTCTCTTTTCAACCAGATGATCCAATGGTAGCTGCAAGGATCTCAGGCTGCCTAGCGGACATCTCGGCATGGATGAAAGAACATCACCTTCAGTTCAACCTGGCAAAGACTGAGCTTCTTGTTCTCAATGCCACTCCGACTCTAAAGCATGACTTCACGATCTAGTTAGGTTCATCAACAATAACCCCATCAACTTCGGTCAGAAATCTTGGTGTAATCTTTGATGATCAGCTAACCTTCAAAGACCACATTGCAAAGACTGCTCGATCTTGCAGGTTTGCACTATACAACATCAGAAAAATCAGGCCCTTTCTGACAGAGCATGCTGCACAACTTCTTGTCCAGGCCCTTGTCATTTCTAGGCTGGACTATTGCAATGCTCTTCTGGCTGGACTTCCGTCAAACACAATCAAACCTCTGCAAATGATTCAGAATGCAGCGGCACGACTGGTCTTCAACGAGCCCAAAAGAGCCATGTTACATGTTACACCTCTCTTTATCTCCCTGCACTGGCTACCAGTCGCGGCTCGCATCAAGCTCAAGACACTGATGCTTGCTTATAGAACAACCACAGGCTCAGCACCCGCTTACTTGCACTCTCTATTAAGAATCTACATCCCCTCCAGAAGTCTGAGATCTGCTAGTGAGCGACGCCTCGTGGTACCATCACAGAGAGGCTCAAAATCACTCTCCAGATCATTCTCGTTCACCATTCCTAGCTGGTGGAATGATCTTCCCACCCCTATTCAGAGTGCTGGATCCCTGTCAATCTTCAAGCAACAGCTGAAAACTCATCTCTTTCGACAGCACTTGACTTCATCCTAAACTTAAAAAAAAAAAAAATCTTTCTCTTTACTTATTCCTTCCTTTGGTAGTTTGTACTTATTTGAACAATGCCTGAGACTTGGTGTTGCAAGCACTTCGTCTGTCTGATTGCCTCTTCAAGATGAATCGCTTTATGTATTCCCCACTTGTAAGTCGCTTTGGATAAGAGCGTCTGCAAAATGACTAAATGTAAATGTAAATGTCTCAAAAATAGCCAAAAAATATTATTTGAGTAACTTATTAATTTTAAGTTAAATTGTGCTTTGTTGGTATAATGTCTGATTGAATGTTAAAAAATATTCAGTGTTAAGTAAATATTTTAAAATTGTTGTTTGTAATTGATTTTTTTTTTTATTTGAAAAGCAGGACAAAACAGTAAAAAGCACATTTTGGCTATTTAATTTATGCAATGGCGAAAAAAATGGCAAAATAGGCCTACATTGGGAAACAATGCAAAAAACCATGTTCAGTATTCGGCCTTTCGGCCAAGAATTTTAATTTCGGTGCATCCCTACTGGAAATGGCCAAATCCCAAACCAGAGGTCGATCAGAATAATAGGCCTATCCAGCTACTGTAGCCTATAATATGTGACCCACAAAACCAGTCATAAGTAGGACGGGTATATTTGTAGCAATAGCCAAAAATACATTGTATGGGTCAAAATGATCCATTTTTTATGCCAAAAATCATTAGGATATTAAGTAAAGATCATGTTCTATGAAGATATTTTTTAAATATATCAAAACTTAATTTTTGATTATTAATATGCATTGCTAAGAACTTAATTTGGACAAATTTAAAGATGATTTTCTCAATATTTCGATTTTTTTTGCACCAGATTCCAGATTTTCAAATAGTTGTATCTCGGCCAAATATTGTCATATCATAACAAAAAATACATCAGTGGAAAGATTATTTAGCTTTCAGATGATGTATAAATCTACCCTTATGACTGGTTTTGTGGTCTTGGGTCACATATAATTATTTCCACTCATAACAAGGATAAAATCAAAAATTTCAAAACTGACTTGATATTGCCACAACAGCATGGTACCTCCACGGCTCATGAATATTAATTAGACAAAGTGACTAGACCAGTGGCTCTAATTTATGTATTTATTTATTTTGGTGACTCCCCATTTTAAGTAGAAAAACTTGATGATGAATACTGGGGAAAAAACACATAATTTACATTTATTAATTTAGTTGTTTTGATTAATTGTTTTGTTTAATCAGCATTATGAAACTGCTCCAATAGCTAAAAACAAATAGCTGTGTGATTTACTGTATTGACCTATTGGGCTACACTACTCATTTTTACCATTAGTTGTTTATTCCTGGTTTTGTTCTTCTCATGCATAAGTTGTGTCCGTGTGTTTGGGGTGAGAAGATGACTAAAACTCGTGGAGAAATAGTGACATCTGAATTATTATGGGTCAGTCATAAACAAAATGTTGCTAAAGTAATCTACAACAAGACTACCTAAAAGAACAAAGAGATGTTTCATTTTGTTCTGTAGCAAAATATGTAAACTCTGAAGCATTCAGGTGATATTATATCATATCAACCAATTAAATTTATGAATGAGAGTGAAATCATGAAAGCTGAATCATTTACCAATGATATTACATGCTGACAGTTGCTATGCAGAATTCACAGTAGCAGGTTTTCTGTATAAAGAATAGAGCCTAGAAGTCTGATCTGATCTGAAGCCTGCCATTCACACTCACTGGAGCAAGAATACATAAGTGCACTGAAGATGTTTAATTGGAGAATTGTACACTGCATTTCATATGAATGCTTCATTACTGTACAGTTGTTGGATATTTATAGCCTACGTTACTCATTTATACATTTATTTCATTCATTCATTTCACAAATCAAAAATCAGAATCTAAATTTTCGAAAAGCAGACCAAGCAATGTGTAATGGAACAAGCTATTCATAAGTCTGTCTTCTAATGTGCAGCTTTGACCAATTGTAGAATGGGAATGGGTGTAGGACACTGAGAACTATCTCAGACAATTAGTTGTCTGAACTTAATTAATATACAGAGCACAGCTGGATAAACTTCATTTACATGAATAGTACTGTAGTAAATTGTATAAAAGGTTTGAGCTGAGGATCTTCAGGTTCATTCCGACACCGCTGAACCTGCTGCTGCAATAAACATCTTCATCGAGATCTTTAACGACCTCGTCACTTTTTCTTACACCTACCTTAATGTATGTTACTTTGCTTAACTAACTTCCAAATGCTCATAAGAAGTTTTTTTTTTTTTTTCACAGAATTTCTTAGTATACAAAGCGGTGGAAGGAAACATGACTTGCTTTTACTTTGGCTATCAACCAGCGGTACATCTAAACAAGAACACAGACATTGAGGAATCTATATTTTATTTAAATTTGGAATTTACATTTTTCTCATACGAATTGTTCAAATGTCAACAACCTTTGAGCAGATATTTATATTTATCCCCTAGAATTAAAAGTAATATTAATGTACAGACAGTGATGCATAAAGACTTCTTTTAACCTAATTTACAGCAAATTGGACTTAAATGTAAAAGCAAACAAATACATAAGAATTCAATTATAATTAAACTGGTAACAACCAATCACCAACTCTTACAATTAACTTATCACAGGATATGTAAAAGAATAACAAACAAACCCAAAAGAAACAAACAATAAAAACAAAACCCAATTACATTTATCTAAGGAAAGCTAACAGAGTGTAAAGGATCTGTGGATTGGTGCTTTTGTCAAAGCTAAAGCTTCAGATTTATGCAGCAGCACTGACAGATTCACCCACTAAACAATATTACAATCACATTTAGTCTCATCATTTATTTAAACCACTTTATGATGTTATAATGTACTACAAGTACTTTAGGAGGTTAAGAAAAAAGTTATGGTGAATTACACCATTATTAAACCCTTTGTGAAATAATAGCTCCTCCAGAAATTATTTAAATTACTGTTAAGTTCTGTTGTGATTTTAACAGGATTCAAGGATTTATAGAAATAATCAGAAATAAACCAAAGCCAGAACATTTGTGATGAATTGATGGGAAAAAATAATTGCGCAGAAGACATGCCACATTCCTAATCCTCATCCTCTGAACTCCTTCATGCTATTCTCTGTCAAAGGAAAATTTCAGTGATGAGACAGAAACCTACAAAAATAGACATTACACAACTTTTTTTACACAAGCATTTACTGAAACTCACCTACTTGGCGGCTACTTTTTCCAGAGCTTGATCTGAATTTTCAGAATCAGAATCTTTGGCTACAAGACAAAAGGAATAACATTATAAGACATGACTTCCTTTTGAACAGTTTCTCATGAAATAAAATTGCTTTCATTCTATGTTAATCTGTAAGAAGACATGTAATACTTACTGCTTGCCCTCCCATAGCCTGCAGAGAAACAGAATTTGATTAATATTGACATATCTGGCAACACTTTGCTATATAAATAAAATTAGAAAAATAAGTACTTACCATTGGACTTCCTCCAAAAAAAGAGTCCAACTATGACAGCTAGGAGAGCAGCAAAGCCCACAACACAGGCAACAATGATCGCAATTGTATTGTCAGAGCCTGTAATCAAATAGCATAACAATTAAACTCAGAAAACAAATAAACCTGGGGGAAAAAAAACAAAAAAAACATAGAAATGTCCTTTATGGCTGGTTCACAGTCCCAGCTCTAGAGTCAGTCAATTAAAGAAACAATTAGAAAAAATTGGACGGGAAAAACAAAAATCTAAGTACAAAAAAAAAAAAACCTGTACACATACTATATAAGTGAAGTTAAAATGACATATCTCACTTGAAATATCATAGATATTTCATATGACAGAAACGTTCGTGCACATACCTGGGTTTGAGCGGATGTCATCCACAGTGACAACAATGTCCTTCACTGCTCCTTCATGCTGAACCACACATCTGAAGTCATTTTTGCTCTTCTTCCACTCCTCCACTGAGAGGGTGACGGTCTTCTGGAAGGTCCCGTCTGCATTTGGCATAGTTGTACCAACCTCCACATCCTCATGATGATCCTCACCTTTTTTCTGCCAGGTCATCATTATGTTGCTGGGGTAGAAGCCAGTGGCTTGACACAAAACTGGAGAGGAAGAGTCCTTCTGCAGCAGGAACACTTCAGGTGCATCTGCGTAAAGATCACATAGAGATCAAATTTCAAACATGAACAATTATTTTCTGACAAATATTGAAGCAAAAAGTGATAACTGTTACAATAATTGATCATTTTAATACTTTTGTAACACAAATTAAATGAACATCTGTAATTACAAAGGAGTGTTGTTAAGAAAACTGAATAAGAAACTGAAAAAGAGTGAAACTAAAAAACAATTATACTTTTAGATATGTAACTGTACAATTTTTTTTGTCAAAAAAGTTGCTTTCAGGGTACTGGGTCGATACAATGAGCACTTTTTAGGAACATTAAAAAATTCTGTGAATTACATTGTTTTTGCAGTAATACTTAAAATAGTAGTATTATAACTAAAATTAATATAACATAATATTTACTAAATTCATAGGATATTTTCATCAACAGATAACTAGCTGTCCACTAGTTCTACTATGGATGATATTGCACAGTCTGTTTGTTAATACATTTCTTCCCTTTGTCTGCTGATGTAGTCCTAATGATCAATAGCTCAATATCTTTACCATAACGTTAAAAAAAAATTAGGACTATCATGTTGGCCATTCCTATCCTATCTCCGTTCATGTTTTTGAATGCAGAGAGTATAAATGAGAGGTATGTATTATCAGACGTTTAGAAGGATATTTGTTTCTGAAAAACAAAAGGTCTCTCAAAATGTAGTGACTATCAAAGCTACTGATATTTCATACCTTTTCTCTCCAGAGTGCTCTTGCCATAACCAACATACTTCTGCAGCCACTCAGTGCATTCATTCTCCAGGTATGCCTTGATATGTTGTTTATAAGTATTATCAGCATCCCATTTGTTCTTGGTAATCATAGCTTGATCTTTAGCAGCAGTCCAGGTGCTGGTGCTTTTATCAAAGCTGATGAAGTCCTCTCCATCATAGCCATACTCCAGGTATCCTCGTTTGGTGCCATCAGTGTCCAGCTCACAGCCGTACATCCACTGGAACGAGTGAACACCTGAGAAGAGATAATCAACACAGATTATATCACACTCACCATTCCTCATTTCCTCTGAAACACTCTTTAAGACTTGTTGATTAAGCAGAACATCTTCCAATCTTCTTTTTCTACACAAAACCAAAATCCACATAAAGATGAGAGCAATTATGATTAGCTAATGGAACTGGTTGGTACTAAAATATACAAGCATCCAGGAAAAGTTATTCAGTAAAAGATGAAAGTACAAATCAATGTAAGCTATTTCAATGGGAATCAGATTTACATGTTTAGACACAGGTCATTCGTCTGGATATCAGAGATGTATCTGATTTTAAAGCAGATTTTTAAGTGGCTCAGAACGGACACGAAACAATCGGATCTTGTGCAGATTTTTTGTCTTCACATGTGTGCAACATCCGATCTGGGTCACATGTGAATAAAAAACAGAAAATTGTGTCACCGTAAACGCAGTTTTTCAGACAGATTTCCATGTGGTTGCTAGGGTGTTCTGGGTGGTTGCTAGGCGATTGCAAAAAGCATGAAGTTTAAAGTAGTTTTAAATTTGAATTACTTTTAAAAGCTTGAAGTTTGAACACCTGAAATGTAACTTTTTTATTTTCAGTAAAATCAATGAAATGTATTTTTGTTCAATCATTTTTTTTTTTTTTTTTTTTTTTTTTTTGTATTTTGGGAGAATTTCATGATACTAATTAATATTTATGCATTAATTATGATCCTTTTTTTCCCATCGAAAATAAAAAAAAAATTCCTAATATTTTCATCTCATCTAAAGCATCTCTGTTCACACATTTCACTTTTTCTCCTGTTTCTAAAGCAGAACCAGTTCATTTCTTACAAAAGAAAAGCTAAGATTGTCAAACTTTATGTTTCTTGAGAAAGCAGTTTAAAAAGCTTGAGGTATAGTTTTAAATTTGAATTGCTTTTAAATTTTGAGGTTTGAAGCAGTTTTACATTTAAAGTGGTTTTAAAAACTTAAAGTTTGACAGTCTTTCAGACAGATTGCTATGCGGTTGCTAGGGCATTCTGTGTGGTTGCTAGGGCATTACTAGGAATTTGTGTGACAGATCTGTGTGTTCTTCATCTTTGAACTTCTGCGGCTAGACCGTAAGCGAGCGCTCGACGTCGATGTGATGTATTCTATAAAAACTATGAGCATAAGGTTAGAATTACCAATATTTTGTTCACTTTGACATTATTCTTTAAACACTATTTCTGTAAAATGGTGCTTTAGAATAATTATGGCAGAAATAATTATTTTATAGGCTAATTATTAAATCATTATTTACGTTGATTAGCCCCGTAAAAGCTACTATGTTTTTATTTTGGGGGTCATTTGTTTTGTGACGATACATTCATACATTAAATATGATATATTATTATAATCACAAACACTGGGTAGTAGAGGTGATGTCTTATCTTAAACTTGAGCACCTTAATTATACTCTCCGAGGCTCCTCTGGAAACTTTTATAGGGTCTGGCAGCCCTTTTTATCTTACGTTGAACCCTTATGGGACACTATTTCATAATTTATCATATCTGACCCTGATATCTTTTTTTTAATTATTAAAGGGGTGTGTATGTGTTTGTTGTTTGTAGTTATGTGTTTTGGTGTGAAATATGTGATTTAAGAAGAATGTTGTATATGCTTGATTGGCTGAGATTGTTGTATAATAATGAAAATCAATAAACATATTTGAATAATAATTACATTCATTAAAATCATTTATTTTACCATGGTAACGGATGCTGCACGACCTATTTGTGCTTAATATCAGAAAACATTAGCTTTCCTGCTATGCTGGTGTTCATAATAAATGTCACAGCAGTGTGTCTTGAAAGCTTCTCTATTTTTGGAATTATTGCATGAGACACATTTCATTATGTCTTTTCAAATGCCTAGGTCTATTTTTAATTCCCTTAACTATAACATTTCTAGAGCTATTTTTAAACGTTTATTCAAGCAATAATAAGTAAATTATCTCATGTAGGCTTATGTCTAAAATCAGGGATTAAAAATGAATTGGTTGTAAGTAAAAACAGCAGGCAATTTTTTTCCGTTACATTTCCAGAGTAAGAACAAAATAAAACCTTACTTAATACATTCATTTCCTCATCCATTTGATTCAAAACTATTATATATATAATAATTTTAATTTATCATATTTGTGATTTATGAATTTATGAAAACTTCATTTTGAAGTATAGCTAGGTTATTCATTATGTTCGTACATTCCTTATGAAGAAGATTCGTTAGCCTTGCCTAAAGTTGATTTAATATTCTTCATAAAGTTGTTAAGAGTTAAGAAAAATGGAATTAGCCTGTGAATTAAAAGAAAGATAAGAAATGAATCACAACAAGAACAATCAGTATTTTCTTGTAATCAAGAAAAGAAATGTTTGACAAAATTACAAAATTCTGAATGATGTTTGACAGCGAAGGGATCTATAGCTGCATAATCGCTGGTGTCAGACAGAAATATTAAACATGTTTAAAAGAATCTTTGTGAAAATGACTGACAAGGCCTGCTTCTTGAATTCTATTTTAATCTTTAGACACCACACACTATGTGGATGAATTTACGTGTTGTGAATCTGACAGGTTTTGTCTCCTTTACTGTTTAATTTTTTATTTTTCAACAGTGTTGTGTTCTCTGAGGTTCTGTTTGTGTTGTGTTGAGCTCATTCTGCTGCACTCATCAAATAATCAACACCCTTCTGAAAGACCAGCTTAGACTGGTTTATGTGGGTTTGTGCTGGTCTGATGCTGGTTTAGTTGCTAATTAAGTTAATTAAGAACCAGTTCATTTCTTACAAAAGAAGAACTAGATTATTGTCAAGACAAACTATCTGTTGCTTGCGAAAGCAGTTTAAAAAGCTTGAAGTTTGAAGTAGTTTTAAGTTTAAAGTGGTTTTAAAAGCTCAAAATTTGAAAGTGAAGTCTTTTCAGACTTCAGAGTGGTTGCTAAGGCATTCTGTGTGACTGCTGGGCAGTTGCTAGGGTGTTCTGGATGGTTGCTAGGTGTTCTAGGTGGTTGCTATGTGGTTGTTAGGATGTTCTGGGTGGATGCTAGGCAATTGCTAGGGTGTTCTGGGTAACAGAAAACATGATTTCTATAGAGTGGTGGAACTATGATGTCACTTTGTAGGCGAAAACCCGGAAGCGAGTGCATTTTAGCACTTCCGGTTTCATCATCTCAGAGTCAATGGGTTTTTTGCATAGACTGTAAAAAGATGGACGACGCATCTCCGCTTCCATCCACTATAGAAAAGTGAAGCGAATACATCTCAGTATGGCCGCTGCCATCTTGAGTAAATGACGTCATTTCGAGCCCGAGTCTGCGCAGTAGAGATTCGTTTGGAGCCCGAGTCTGCGCAGTAGAGTTGTGAGGTGGAGCCGCAGAATTAAACTCCCGCCCAAACTCCCGCAGACCCAATCAACCATAACGACACGCCCCGTTTTTATAGCATCAAATTACTAGCTAAAATCAAACATATCACAAAAACGAACAATTGAACATATATCAGCGTGATAACAACTACCTTAAATGACCAAAACCATATTTCGGAAAATTGTATTGGAAGTGTAATTAATTTTTTTATTTTGACTGGAGTCCCATTCGTTTACATGGAGAGGGCGGGGTTTATGACCTGTACTGCAGCCAGCCACCAGGGGGCGATCAAAGAGCCCGCAGCTTCACTTTTAAGGACCAGTGAGACACACCCGGTTTTTTGAATGGGATTTTGGTTAAATCCCTAATATAAGGTCCATGGTTCACACAAGCTCAAGATACTTTCACGTTTTATTTTACGACAAAACACACCAGTCGCACCCCACTCGTGATTTTTTTAAACTGCTCTGTTTCTTAAAAAAAAAAAAAAACAGTTGAAGCTGCTAAATGGGACTACAGGCGCTGTCGGAGACATTAAACGTCCTCATGCCGAACATTTTATCAATTTATAGTAGAGCTTGCCCGATTCTGGATAAATTGAGAATCACGATTTGTTTGTCTCAAATTGAGATCACGATTCTCCCACGATTCTGAACTAAACAAAATAGTGTGTGACAAAATATTATTGCTGCAGTCTATTTAAAAGGTGTTTAATTAATTTGAATGAATTACTAAACATTTTAATATATATATATATATATATATATATATATATATATATATATATATATATATATATATATATATATATATATATATATATCTTCAACATAATACACCAATTTTTAATATTAAAATTTTGAAAAAAATGGTTTGAATGAATGATTGATTCACTCATAAATACTTCACTTGTTTTATTTATTAATGGCTTAATCAGCGTTTTTGAACAAATCTCTTGAATGAAAGATTCAATGACAAATATATTTTAAGGAACAATGCAATCGACACATTATTTGAAGTGCCAGTTACTTTCAAAAAGGGATTTACTCTATTTACTACATTTACATGCGCACGAATAATGTAAGGACATGCATTATGATGTTTACATGTCGAGAGCAAAGCTCTTCACTCCCGTTTACATGCAATTTCCATTATTCTTATTATTCACGAGTTGTAGGCTACTTTTTTATTAATTTTTTTTTTTTTTTTTTACTGCCTCACGTACCCCACTGCACAGCACAAATGATGGACTCAGAAAGAGCAGGTGTGTTACTGGCCGCTGTTTTAATTTATTTAAGTCTAATGCAAAACACTTTTATATGGTTGTATTCCATGCTTTGGCGCCATAGAAATGTGACGGCAATTCGTTTGCTTATGCTGCCGTCGCGTTCTGCTCGCCGTTTCTGGATGAGGGTAAGGAACAGAGAGTGGTGGGCAGCGAGTTGTGTTTTCCCGAGAAATGCGATGCTTTCTTCCCCTCCATCGTTTCTAATCTATGTAGGCTATTATTACAGGTGTAGCGTCATTCATGTCACGAGCACATGCACACTTTGGTCAGAGCGGCAATACTGCGATTAAGGTGTTTATACATGCCTGTATATTTCTATTAAAATCAGCGTACGCCACCTATATTAATACGATTATGCTTGCTCCAATCAATTGTGAGCTTAATCGCATTATTTAAATCGAAGTATCGAGTTTACATGAGATACAGTTTAAATCGCAATATTGCCAAAATCTCATCGCATTAAGAGGGTGCATGTAAACGCCGTTTATATCTGAACTGCAAACTTTCATCCCAGTATTTCATCCCAGATGACTATATAAAACTGTGCAGTTAAAAAGACTGTTGAAGCTGTTTCTTACCTAAACATGTTAAATGTCTGCTCTCGGTGTCAGTGGCAGCGCGAACGCAGATTTGAACGTTGTATGATTTTTTTTCCCCCAAAGGTTTAATAGAAACGGGCGAATCGTTGTCATTTAAAAACGAGATCGCGATCTTTTAACGATTAATCGTGCAGCTCTAATTTATAGTATTTTGCAGTTGTAATATAATTTGTAATTCAATTAATTGTAGAATAACCAATGAATAGTTTCCCACATTTTATATTGTTGTTCAACAATGTTTTTTTGCTTTGCCCCGAAATGTGACAAGTTTTCGGATGGATGCTTGAGTTTATCGCTTACTGATGCACATAGGCGGTTCTAGGGGGGGGGGGGGGGGGGGGGGGTGACAACAAGCTTGGACCCCCTTGTGGCCCCCCTAAATGTAGAGTGTGAAATTATTTTTCCAAAACTTTTTTTTCGCGATCGTTTTTTACATCCATTATTAGACCGTGCAACGCGGAACAGAAATGTCACTCACACATTTTCTAGAGGGGCTGTTTAAAGCGGAACACAACAGTGCGTAGAACATGCATCTGCAGGTTTTTTTCTACTCAGAAGTTGGAAGTTTTGCGTGAATATTATAATAGGCCCTTTTCACATGACGTCACACAACTTCCCTTCTGACGCGAAGCAGGGTATTCTTACTTCCTCCAGCATAGGAAAGCGCTATGGCTACCAGCATGGAGTTCACCCAGACGCTTGTACTTCTGCCAAAAATATGTTTAGAGGATGACTGCCGCTGTCTACTGTCGTCCTTATTCAAGGCGAGGCGTCTGGCATCTCAAACGAATTTACCGAATACCGGTCGGCGAGATTTGCTGTTTGAAGTCGAGGAACACTCGCACTCTGGCACAATGTTTACTGTCTTTATTGCAGTTAGATGAAGTTGGTTAGATATTTGTCAAATAAACAAACATTTTAGACATTTACATGTGGTAAAGGAGAGCCTTTTCATTCAGTAATTTATGTCCTGCTTAATACAGCGCCTTTATGTACAAGAATAGTTCAACATAACAAGCTTGTACTATTTAAATATCAATAAAATGGGGTCTATAATTTTCCCCATTTATTTTTATAACAATGTAATTCAGAAATACATATTAAATATATTAAGTTTACATAAAAAGCTTTTACTGTTAAAAACAAATGCGAATATTTGTGTAAATAAATGTAAAATGCACGTCATAGCTGTTTTTTTTAACATTACATTGCATGTAGCCTATAATGAAAATAAACTACAAACGATCATATCAATCAATAATAATTCACAAAGAAAAAACAGGGTATACATGTAGATAAAGTGAAAGTGATTTTAAGAATTTAAGTAATTGTGGAAGTTCAAAGTTCTGTAGCACTTTGCGACAGTCCTTGTTGCATTGTTTCAATATTAAGCATTTTATTCTTGAACTGGATAATGGATTTCTTTTCAGACCATTTGCATTTATGGATGCCGTGTAGTAAAAAGATTTAATACAAAAATATGATTTGTGTCCATGTCATTTTCCCATAGTAAATAAAAACATAATCGCACTGTTTGTCTTTTTATTGCCAGCCTATACGGGGAATTTAATTTACACACAAATAAACTATCCAAGGAATGACAAACCGAAATTAAAAAAAAGATTTCAAGTATATATTTTGTGAACAGCCTACATAATCATTGTCATACAAATCTGAAAGCAAGCAAGCCTCCCATCTAAGGCAGATGCAGAAAAATGTTCGCAAAAGAATCCAACTAAGTACATTAACTATTAGCCTTAACTCTTAACGAACGCCATTCATATTTCAAGTTTTTCCCACATTTTACCGAGAAGTCTCCGGTGTAATGGTATAACGGAAGTACAGATACACTGCTTTGAAAACCTATCTCAGGTCCACAATGTCAGATGACAGATTAAGCAATTTAGGTGTTCTAAGTATTGAGTCAAGGAGGGCAAAGGCCTTAAATCTAGACGAATTTGCTGATCTTTTTGCAAAAAAACACAAAAATCATAGAATACAGTTAATGTGACTGATATAATATCAGTGATATTGAATATGTAATGCAAATGTAAAAATAATTAAAATGAAAGTTACTGTGACATACTGAATATGTAATGCAAATGTAAATATATAAATGGAAATGCAATTATAGTTACTGTGACTAATACTGAATGTAATGCGAATGTAAAAAATAAAATGTAAATGCAAATTCATTGTTGAATGATTATATCCTTGGTATTTTGCCTGTTAATGCCTGCAGTGCAGAAAATGATATGACAACAATAAGGTCTAAATGTAACTGGCCCCTCTAACAGTACACCTGGCCCCAGCCTGGCCCCCCCAGTTGAAATGGTCTAGAACCGCCACTGATGATGACTGAATTTATTATTGTGTGTGTGTGTGTACTGGTATATATGGTGTATGAGGACACAAATGAGTATAATAACATGGTTACTACAACGTAAACATGGTTTATGAGGACACTTCCTGTGTCCCCATAAAACAAAAGGCTTAAAAAAACATACAAAACGGTGTTTTATGAAATTCTAAAATTTCCAGTAGTTTCCTGTAAGGGGTAGGTTTAGGTGTAGGGTTGGTGTAGGCCAGGGTTCCTCAAATCTTTCCCTGGAGGGCCAATCTGCTGCAAGTTTAGCTCCAACCCTGATCAAACTCACCTACCTGTGATTTTCTAATGATTTTGAAGACTCTGATTAGCATGCTCAAGTGTGTTTGATTAGGGTTAGAGCTAAACTCTGCAGGAGTGGGCTAGATTTGAGGATGCCTGGTGTAGGCCGATAGAAAATACGGTTTGTACGGCATAAAAACTATTACACCTATGGAGAGTGCCCGTAAACTACAAATTCAATGTGTGTGTGTGTGTGTGTGTGTGTGTGTGTGTGTGTGTGTGTGTGTGTGTGTGTGTGTGTGTGTGAGAGAGAGAGAGAGAGAGAGAGAGAGAGAGAGAGAGAGAGAGAGAGAGAGAGAGAGAGAGAGAGAGAATTAATTTGTTAATTAATTAGTATACTTAATTATTTACAGATCTATTCTTGTTTTGTTTATGTATTATATAATCGTTTGTTCCTTATTCATGTAATGGAAAATGCTTTGGCAATACTGTGCAAGTCATGCCAATAAAGCTCATTTGAATTGAATTGGAGAGAGAGAGAGAGAGAGAGAGAGAGAGAGTTAGAGATACATTTGTGACCCTGGACGACAAAACCAGTCTTAAGTGTCAATTTCTCGAAATTGAGATTTATACATCATCTGAAAGCTGAATAAGCTTCCATTGATGTATGGTTTGTTAGGATCGGACAATATTTGGCTGAGATACAACTATTTGAAAATCTGGAATCTGAGGGTGCAAAAAAATCTAAATATTGAGAAAATCGCCTTTAAATTTGTCCAAATGAAGTTCTTAGCAATGCATATTACTAATCAAAAATGAAGTTTTGATATATTTACGGTAACAAATTTACAAAATATCTTCATGGAACATGATCTTTACTTAATATCCTAATGATCTTTGGCATAAAAGAAAAATCAATAATTTTGACCCATACAATGTATTTTTGGCTATTGCTACAAATATACCCCAGCGACTTAAGACTGGTTTTGTGGTTCAGGGTCACATTTATGTTTATCCAGTGCAGTGCTCTTGCAGATCTGCCCACACACTCTTCTGATTGGCTGTGATATTTGATTGATTTTTCCACATCTTGTGATGAGAATTATTTGTCAGGATCTGTCACATTGTCACAGTCACATTGTGGTGAGGTGTCCTAAATTACTGAAACATAAATAGCATTGCATTTTCACTTCAAATTTCACTCCACATGACTGAGACAGTTGCACTAAATAATAATAATACTTACAATACTGTATTAGGCCTTCGAGATGTCTAACTTGAGGTGCTAGAGCCACTGCCAGAGGCTGCAAGAAAATGAAACTTTTAAATTGTTGTAGTTTACACCCATTAATAGAGAACTGGACAAATAATTGACAAATAATTTCACACTTAGTAGACTGCTGGTGCTTCTTTCACAAGAGCAGTCAGAGATCTCAACAGAGGCTGGAAAACAATGATAAACAGGCTCCATTAAAAAGTGCCACACTACTGCTTATACAGGAATGATTGATAGTGTTCCTGTATGTACAGAATCGATGTTACAACATCAGAGATTTTAAATCAATATGTCCACATTTATAGTTTTTAAAGGGTCAAAAGAAAACAGATTTAGATTCATGAATATACTAATATAAACCCATATAAGAGTCCGATGGCAGAAACCATCTGTTATTGAGACATTTCTATGAAATACGGATTATAAGAAACTTACCCTTCAAATGTTTTAAGTCTGAAAAACAACCAGACAGGAAAAATATCAAAATGGAGCAGAATACAAATGTGTGAAACATACTGTAAAGACAGTATAGTAACAAAATCATAAAATCATAAGTGTGTGCCTTCACCTTTTTTCTTCTGATACACCAAACACCCAACGACACCAAAGACAGTCAACAGAACAACAGCAGCAGCAGTAACACCAGCAATGATGCCGATGGGAAGAAGTGTTTCTGTTGAGCAGATATTAGACACATTGTGATTAATCACTTTCAGGATTAAGAGCAATTAAAATGAGTTAATTATTTGTATTGTATTACTTTATATAATTATTGTCCCTTCTGTCTGACTCATTAGAGAGACAGTTACTACGGTTACTGTGTCAATTTCTACAGTTTTTCAGTCCTTTCAGAAGTTATTGGTTCAGTTCACAAACTGGACAATGTCTTGGAGTGAGTCTCAGTTTCTTAAGTTTGAAATAATATTTTTATCAAATGTAATTTAAGGTCTGCTCGTCTAATCACTCTTACCAGAGTTAGCAATGATCTCATCTGCTCTCAGTGTCTTTGTAATGGTTTGACCCTGGTGCTGCACCACACAGATGTACATGTTCTTCTTCAGATCATCAGGTGTAACTCTAATGGTGCTCGTCCTCTGAAAGGTTTCGTCCTCATTGGGAAGAAGTTCACCAAGATCCACATCCTCATCATGATCTTGTCCATTTTTCTGCCAGGTGACAGTTACTCCACTGGGGTAAAAACCTGTAGCATGACACGAGACTTGAGACGAGGAAGACTTCTGCAGCAGAGACACCTGAGGAGAGACTAGAGAGAGAGAGAGAGAGAGAGAGAGAGAGAGAGAGAGAGAGAGAGAGAGAGAGAATATAAGAGATGTCATTTCTTCAGCTGCTGCAAATGATCAGGTGTGCTTCATCTTCAATTAACTTTTATCACACATACGTAGATTACAATAGTTTACATGTCTTATAATTTCATTTAAAATGATAACATGGGGTTAAGCAACTTACTCAAGGGCATAAATGGTGACAATTAATGGATTGCAAAGCTTAACCTTCTAGTTATCAGTTTTAACCACTACAGTACATCACATCTACATCTATATATTAACAAGCCCCTACTTTTCCAGTTTTGAAACTTTGTTTTGCAGCATCTTTTATGTTTGAGTCACTGGATAAATCATAATGTTGTAGAATTTCTATGTCACATTGGATAAAAACCTCAGCTAAATTAATAAAGGTAAATTAGCCCCTACATAAGAATTTATATTTTTATATAATCTATGAGTAAATAAGAAAACAATACACTGATTTGGTTTGTGATGGAAGAGCTCAATCACATATCTTTGCATTCATTTCCTCCTGTTTAGTACTCCATTTAAAGTACACTTATTTTTCATTCCCACAAACAAAAACCCTGTGATTTGTAAACCTTAAAATAATCAAAACTTGAGATAAAATGTACAAATAATAAAAAAAATACAAGCATACAAGATCATTTTGGAAAACATGCACATCACTGCTGGATGAGATCTGACGAACCTGTTTTCTTCAGACTGCTCTTTCCATACTCCACATACTTCTTCAGCCACTGAATACACTGAGCGCTGAAGTAATGTTTGTCAGTCTCAAGGAAGCCTCTGTCGTTGTTCAGCTTCTGTGAGGTAGGAAAACCTTGCAGAATTGGGGAAATAAATCTCAGCTCCTTAAAATCCAGAAACAGAAAGTCCTCTCCATCGTATCCAAACTGACGAAACGCATTTGTTGCTCCAGTCTGATCTTCCCACTCACAGCCGTATGTTTCCTGGACTGTGTGCACACCTGAGAACAGAGAGAATGAGTTTATCTTTATGAAAATCAGATTACACAGTCATCAGAATCAAATGAATCTGACAGAACATATTAAGAGCGTGTATAATTTATTATACAGATTTTCTGACTGTTGATTTCATGCTGCACTGTCTGTGTCTGTGAGTAGGAAGGTTACCTGCTGACTGGTTTAACCGTTCCTTTGCAATCTGGATGTTGTTTCTGAAGGTCTGATGTTGTGTGATCATGTTCTCAGTCTCTCTGTCCCAGTAATCTGCTCCTTCATTCTGTCTGATCCACTCTGTCTTCGACACAGTTTTCATTATGTTGCTGTCAAAGTACATAAAGTGCTCCTCATCAACCAGACCGACTGGTGTGAACTCTGGGATGTCATTGACTCCAGACACACCAGTGTAGTAATATTTCATAGAGTGTTTTGCTGTGGAGAGAGATAACAATCATCATCTCACAAGAAACGCTCACATTCAGCTTGCTCAAAAGTCACACTATTCACAATGGACTCACTATTATGTGAGCCGCAGTCAGATATAAAGCCTATATTAAAGCATGTTATGTCATAATAGGTAAAACATGCCTTTTTCAACATGTAATTGGATAGAAATAATTTGTCAGTTATTAGAATGACATTTGCAAGATGCTGTGTTTTCAATAGAAGCAGATTTTGTGTGCTGAAACAAGGAATTTAGTTTTAGTTCTGAGTACTTACAATATATAATACGAAACAGAAAACAAATCATATAAATTAAAAATATTATATAAAAAAGTAAATGGAGCATTTGTTGTATGCATTATATAGGCTACATAATTTCAAGATCTCATTTAGAACTACCTTATTGAATATATAGCCTATAAATTTGAAAACTGCAATACTTAAAGAGAGTAATGATTTGTTGCACATCTTCAATCCGTCATTTTTAAATAATATTTAACATATGCATATATTTGAGCCCTGCTTGGGAATAATGCTGCTTTGAGACCATCTAGTGGTCATTAAGTCAAATTCTCCACATTTCTAGATCTTCTAAACTGCAGAATTTCGTTATTTTGATTTATTCTGCTGTTATTGGACTTTCCATCATATATTGTGACGACAATATATGACACACGACAATGCAGTGTGCAGGTTTTTACAAGTTGTTTGTCATCGCTTTGCTGAAGGCGAAATGAAACTGATTTGCATCTGACACGATATACTAGCACTCATGTAAATAATCAGGTAGGTTTTTTGTTGTTATTTAGACCTGGAGAAGGCTCTCTCCAACGTGTGAAAAAGTATTAAATAATTGGCTGTATCTTTTAAAAGAATATTGAAGGGTGTAACATGCCTCAAAAAAAATAAAAATTGTTCTTCGTATAGGTTTGATTAATAAGTTCATTGATACTTTATAAAGAACACTTACTGGCACTATACTGAAATTAAAATATAAATAATGTACTCACCAGCATGAGCAACATGAACTCCGACAAGCACCAGGACTACGAGCTGCATTCTTGAGTTTTATTGAGAAACCGTTTTTAGGGGAAAGTTTGTGCACCAACGCCTAAACATGCTCTGACACTTCATTGTAGTCGTTCACAACTGTTGTCAGGGCCTTAAAGGGGTTAGGCCCAGATCTGTTTAATAACATATTGATCCAAACTGCTCAACAACTAGCAGGATTAAGTCACTAGTTCTCTAGTTTTGCTTCAGAAAAGAGCAATTCAGAACAATTTGGTATGTATTCATTGTTTAATTGGTTAAATGTTTCTCAAATGTTGATGGATTCATGCTCCCAATAATTCACCACACAAAACTTATCCTCAATTAATAAATACGTTTTTTGGTTCATGAGGTTGTCACAAAATGTCCATGATAGCATCTGTTTAATGTAGCTGAATTTAGACAGATGAATTTGTGCCAAAATATTGTTGAACTGGATGCATGATCTGGTTAACAACTAAGAAATAAGAAGCGTTT
This sequence comes from Acrossocheilus fasciatus, assembly GCA_036784905.1. Lineage (NCBI taxonomy): Eukaryota > Metazoa > Chordata > Actinopteri > Cypriniformes > Cyprinidae > Acrossocheilus > Acrossocheilus fasciatus. Next base: position 5,699,162 of record CM071956.1, read on the forward strand.
TCCCCTGCTTTTTAACATAATATGGCTATTTATTTTGCTATATCATAACTATAGACATTATTATTATTATTTGAATTTAACATTAATTTTTCTATACTGTGACCCGGCCTAGACAGCAGGGAAATCTCCTCTTTCTCTTTCTTCAACTCTTTAATATCAAACAGACCAAAAGTCACATATAGATAAAAAGTGCCACTCCAGCTGAGGCAGTTCATTTTCTCCACTGATGTTTATATAATAGTAAAAGCTGCTGTCTGTAAACCATGTAAGTGCATTCACATACACCACCACTGTGAACTTACAGACATTAAACAAGTGCAGAGAAATTAAAACAGTTACTGTTATGTCACTATTAATGAGGTTATGGTCAGTATCATTATAAACTCACATCCTGTGTGACAAAAATTTTGTCAGGTCCAAGTTTGCCACCCTTAAACCTACCCAGACCACCAAACCTGTCCCTAACCTTACCCGTATCCCCCCTCAATAGCAGCAGAAGTGTTTTGCAATACAATATGAACACAATAAGTACATTGTACTTATTTTATGTAAGTACATAGTAGTTAAGGCCACCTAATATAAAGTGTAACCAACATTTGACATTTGCAAATTCCTGTATAAAATAAGCTATGCAGCTAATCAGGTGTCTGTATGCTATGCGAGTACATAAGCTACATTAACAAATACAGACATTAATTATCATTATAACGTAGTTTAAACAGCATTTATCATTACATGATTTTGTAGGAATTGTATTCAGGCACTAAAGAGAGTACCTATTAAAAGTAATTTGAGCTTGGGGTCCTAAGCGGACTCGATTTCTCATGACACCGGCTATACAGGTTTGGATATCTATTGTTGCACATTACGAAATACAAATCTGTTTCCCTGTGTCCTTAACTGCACTCTGTTATTAAAAATATTTGACATGTTTGAGTTTAATGGCTGAGACTCTCTAGATAAATTGATGAGGCTGGGTCACAAAGTGAGGCAGGACATTATTGGATGGCGTAGCACTGTAGTGATCTCTGACTGCTGCAGATTTGAAGATTTTTACAAACATAGTTGAAGACAATTTTTTTTATGCTCTAAGACATTACCAACAAAAAAATGGTAATAAATGATGATGTAAAGTCTTCCGAGTTCCTGTTAAGAAACAAATGACCTTTTCACCTTATGCACCAGTGAAACATACGTGCAGCCATCCTGAAAAATGTAGTGCATTTAACAATCTTTCAACAAATGTGCAAATAAGTAATAATGTGGGTTTTTTTGTACAGAAATTTAACAGCAGCATAGTCTTAATCAAAACACTAATCCAAGATGGCAGCACTGTGTTTGTCTCGTCTGACCTGCTGATCTGCAGTCTTTTTTGTACATTTAAATGTTGCGTGTTTTATTTTAAGAAGGTGTTTTAAAATTGGGCTCTATTTTGTATCGAGTCTGGAATAAAGTCAGACCTGTTTTAACGGACTTTTAATTACCTACAACCTGTTCTGTGTTGGGTGAAGCGTGCTTACCTGTTGCACTACCCTGGGTCGCCATCCATTACTACGTTTTCGCTTTGGAAAGCGTTTGCGTTAATAACGGCGATCGGAAATTCACGGCTGTTCTTTGAAGAAACCCCTGGATATTAAACTAACTGGAGCTCACAGACCATCGCGGCGGTGGGGATACTTGCAGTTAAGGTCGGTGATGTTTTTCTCGCCTTGTCTGATCTCTCCAGCTGTGGCTCGCCTGTAAACGAGGCCTACATCTTCCACACTATCGCTCTGCTGTCTGCTCTTCTGTTGGGGTTGTGGAGCTGTCTGTGCGAGTTTGTCTCGGAGCTTGTCTGTGTGATTTTCACTTCAACGCTGGTATCATGAAGGTACTGCTTTTCTGTGCGGTAATCTCCATGCTCGGACTAAGGGACATACCAAGGATGACGGAAGACAAAGCGATTCATTTGTCGCGTCTCCACATGCATCTTCCATCAAAACGTACGGACACTATCTTCATATTTCGGGTTGCTATTAATTCCGTGTTAATGGATTCAGGGATAAAGAACTCACTCATTTTTATTTTCATCCCTAAGAATCCTCTTTTCTTGTCGAACTCTATATTGGACTCTTGTAATGAACAATGTAGCCCTCCACCAAAAAATATAAGGCAGCGATATCTAATAATGTTGCTGCTCTTAATGGCCGGTATTAATCCAAATCCGGGTCCAGTTGGAATTGTCTCAACTCCTTCGGATTTCTCAAATAGATCAGGCCTTGGCATTGTACACTTAAATGTTCGTAGCCTGTTGCCTAAATTAGATCAAGTACAAATATGGGCCAAGACGACCAAAGCAGATATTTTGGTTATCTCTGAGACCTGGCTTAAAAAATCAATCTCAAATCATGACATTGCATTAGAAGGGTACAATGTGTTTCGAGCCGATCGTAAAAGTAAGGGGGGTGGGGTTGCTATGTATATTAAATCAAAATTTCATGCAACTGTTTTCAAATCAGTTTCTCTCCCTAAACAGTTTGAGCTTTTGGCTATAGACCTGGAATATGGTAAAGATTGTCATTTTTGTGTAGTTGGCTGTTATAGACCACCTGCAGCTATCAGTGATGCTTTCACTTCACTGTCAGATATTTTAAGTGACCTGCTTTCTAAAGATCTTGTATTAATGGGTGATTTGAATTGGAATTGGTTGACATCAAACTCAGATCAGTTTAAGGCATACTGTGATTCTGTGAATCTTACTCAACTTATTGAGTCGCCTACACAACCTAATTATAAGAACCCAAGCAAGTCCACTTTAATAGATATTATATTAACAAATAAACCCCATAAATACACCTATACAGGGGTTTTTCCTGATGATGTCAGTGATCATTGTACTGTAGTTGCTATAAGGAATTGTAAAATTCCCAAAGTTAAACCTAGAATTATTACAAAAAGGAACTTTAAATTGTTTGATAGTCAAGGGTTTTTGCATGAGTTGGTTGCATCTGATTGGGATAGACTGCTTTTAATACCTGATGTGACCATTGCATGGCAGTATTTTCACACTTTGTTTTTGAAGATTGTGAACAGGCATGCACCTATTAGGATTTTCAGAGTAAAAGGCCGTGATAATCCATGGTTCTCAAATGAATTATCTGAACTCCTTCATGAAAGAAACTTGGCTTGGGCCACAGCAAGGAAATCGGGCATAGAAAGAGATTGGGTAGCATTTAGAAATTTGAGAAACAAATGTACAGCTCTTATACGCAGATCAAAATCTGAATATTATCTAAATGAAACCTCACAAAATTTAAATAATCCTATTAAATTTTGGAAAACTATTAAATTACTTTCTCCTTCCATGTTATCTAATGATGTTCCTAAACAAATTTTAGTAAAAGATAGTCTTATTACTAATGGGACGGATATGGTAAATACCTTTAATAAGCATTTTATCTCTTCAGGATCTATTTTTAATGAAGTCTCAATGAGTGATATACCAAACCCATCTCCTCTTCGGAGAGAAGATAGCCCTACTTTTAGCTTTTCTCCAATCTTAAGAAGTGAAGTTTTAAAGGCCCTAGAAAATCTGGACATTAAGAAGTCTGCAGGGCCTGATGAACTTGAGCCATACTTTCTGAAATTAGCTGCTGAGATCATTGCTGGCCCACTAGTTCATATTTTTAATTTATCATTAGAACAGAATGTTGTCCCTGATGTCTGGAAATCTGCTATGGTCGTACCCCTGTTGAAAGGTGGTGATCCAACCGACTTAAATAATTATAGACCGATTTCTAAGCTATCAGTTATAGCCAAACTTTTAGAATCTATTGTCAGTGAACAGTTAAAAGAATTTTTAGTTAATAATAACATTTTGTCTAGGTTTCAGTCTGGTTTCAGAAAGAATCATAGTACGGTAACTGCCACTATGAAAGTTCTAAATGACATTACCTGCGCCTTAGATAATGGTAGATCATGTGCTGCTGTGTTTATTGATTTGACTAAAGCTTTTGATACTGTTAATCATGGTATTCTCCTATCGCGTCTATATAGTATTGGTCTTTCTGAAACCACATTAGGTTGGATTAGAAACTATTTAAAGAATAGGTGTCAAAGGGTGCAAATTAAGGGGTCTTTTTCTGATAGTCTCAGTATTGAATCTGGTGTGCCACAGGGGTCCATTTTGGGTCCCCTGTTGTTTACATTATATATTAACAATCTTGGTGATAACCTATCAGATGCATGTATTCATTTATATGCAGATGATACCGTAATTTATTGTTCTGCATCCTCTATTGTTAGTTGTATTTCTAAGTTGCAGGAAGCATTTGTAATAGTTCAGCACAACCTTCACTCTTTAAAACTAGTTTTGAATGACAAGAAAACAAAATGCATGGTCTTTTCTAGGAAACATAAGTGTGAATCTTCTCCACCACCTCTTTACACTCTGCAGGGTAAATCTGTTGAACTGGTCTCCTCCTACAGATACCTAGGCTTTGTGTTGGAGGAGGACTTATCATTCAAGTTACATGTTAAACAATTGCTATCTAAGTTAAGGCTACAGCTGGGGTTTTATTTTCAGAATAGAGCCTGTTTTTCACAGTTAGCTAAGAGAAAGTTGGTGGAAGCTACCTTCTTACCTGTATTAGATTATGGAGATGTTTTCTACAGGAATACTACTAAGGCTCTTTTACAATCGTTGGATTCTGTTTATCACTCTGCTCTAAGATTTATAACTAGTTCAAACTATAATACTCATCGTTGTGCACTGTATGAAATGGTTGGTTGGCCTTCACTTCACTTAAGAAGGTACAAACATTGGCTTATACTTGTGTACAAGGCCGTAGTTGGCCAGCTTCCTCTGTATATGATTAGTCTATTAACTGTCAATAATCAAGGGTATAATCTGCGTTCAAGTAGATATATTCTTTTAAATGTTCCCTTAATGAAGACAGAGTTTGGAAAAACTGCTTTTATTTATAGTGCACCAACTGCTTGGAATGAGATTCAAAGGATATTGAAACTTACTGTATTTATTTCAATCAATGAGTTTAAGTTATATCTTAACCAATCATTCAAAACTGTCTGCACCTGTTCTTAACTTTGAATTTTGCTTTATTGTTGTGTGTGTGTATGTGCGTGGTTGTGAGTGTGTGTGTTATTAGGGTTGTGATCATTGTTTTATGTATTTAATTTTACTTTGTTTGTTTTATTATGTTTACTGTGTGCTGCTACCTTGGCCAGGGCTCACTTGTAAATGAGATATTTATCTCAATGTGATTTTCTTCCCTGGTTAAATAAAGGTATAATAATAATTAAAAAAAAACAGTCCCATAGCCTAAAAAGAATAACAGCATTACATTAACAAAGATATTAACGCAATGCAATTAGGTGCACAACTGACATGAGAATCCCTCCTCCACACACAACACAAATACACACACTCACAGACATAAATACACCCATGACACATACACACACTCACTGGCACCTGCAGCTGTACGGCTGTATGCACCATGTGCTCCGAACTCACCTGAGGATTGTTTTCCCTGCAAATATTTCAGTAGTTATTATGCATGTTTTGTGTTTCTGTCAGTTAAACCTGCCATGCAACTAATTGAATTAATCGTTCTTTTGAGTCTGTTCTTTCTTTTCACTATAGCCTACTGGCCAAACGAGTAGAGACACCTTTGTTCTGCTCAGCTACCTCATTCATTATCTTCAGCACTGCTGCATGTACCTATCATCACTATTTAAACATGAGCTTAACTCATGCTGATAGAGCGACTGAAGAACAGACTGAAAGGTGCTATCAATTCCAAGAGACATCACAAAGTGATTGAAAATAAAAAATATCCCTGACACCTCTAGTGATCTTCTCATGTCCACAACCCACTTCGTATTGGAAGAGGTGTGGTGTAGCCTCACAACATTGCTGTTATTGCTCAAATACTCCCAATTATGGTTTATGCTCCTATACAAATTTCATCTGAATCCATTCTTCTCATTAGTTCTGATGTGTCAAGTCACTTGACAAACATAAGCTAGTAAAATGGATGGCTGTGGAACATGACAGATCTTCTGAAGACAAACTTAGTCTTCAGAACCTGAGTCTCAGGCGTGGGAGGCAGACGCACTAACAATGACACTAGTGCATCTCTTGAGATCAGGAGAGTGAGGTTTACCTGCACAGCAGCTACTAGCTGGCCTCCGTTACACATGGCATATTCTTAGGAGGAACGCCCCAAATGGTGTCAAAATCCACCCACAGGGAGCTACAACAGCAACAAAACCCCTTTGAAGAATCAGATATTTAGTTGGGCAAACTTTTCCAAGGTTCAGTTCTCTCACTGTCATCTTGTGTCTAGGGTGAGTCAATTAGCAGCGAATTTTCATTTTTGGGTGAACTATCCCTTTAAGCCTGCATGTTTAGTCTGTATGACATGTTATAAATGCAGATTGTTATTAAATAAAGGCCATTATGTGTTGTGTAATGTGTGTGTTTTTAGTGATTGATAGACACCAGGTAATAATTTTCTTAAACTCAGTATAAAATATAATAACTAGTTACACAGCAATTTCTTATGATGCCCAAATAATAAATCTTAATTGAGGTAACATATGAAACACGTGGAGTAAATGGTTACATTTTAATTGACATAATTTGCTGTTTTCTAAATGTTTGACCAATTAAAACATTTTAGTTGAATAGATTATAAAACTATTTCTGTAAAGGTTGAGCCAACTAAAAAATAACAATTCAGGCAACACTTTAAAGACAGAAATTGACTGAACGTAAAATTTCTGTGGAACTAGTTACTAAATAATAACTAGTTGAAACAGCTTGAAATTTTTTAGTGTAAACCCCTATGGAGGACACCGCGGTCAAGTGAGCCGCCATCTGTGAACACCCAGTCAAGTGAGCCGCCACCTGGATTCTGCTGCACGTCTATTTGTGGTATTACGCTACGGAGACACGGAGCGGCCAAAAAGCTGACGAAGACATATGTTTCAGCGGTTATGAATTAAATGTGCCCCAACACACAAAAAAAATAAAAGATAGAGTTATATAATGTTCAAATATATTATACTGTGGAGTTTTCCATAAGAAAAAAGTCTGTTAAAATACATTATAGCACTGATTATTTCCGACTATTTTCTACATGCATTATTCAAATTAGTTAATACAAAAATGTCAATAAATTATTTTTCTGAACGACCAACTCTCTATCTGTGTCAACTTTCCTGGGAGATTTTACTGTAGAATTTGGGAGAAAATAAATGCCAGTCTGCCACAATGCATTATAGCACACCTTCACATTTGAACAGGCATTATTCAAATTCCTTCAGAGTTAACAAGAAAATTGGAATTAATTCTTCTTCAAGACACCCAAGACTCTCTCTGTGTCAAGTTTCATGAGATTTTACTGTAGAATTTGGGAGAAAATGAATGCCAGTCTGACACAATGCATTATAGCACATCTTCACATTTAGACAGGCATTATTCAAATTCCTTCAGAGTTAACAAGAAAATTGGAATGGACTCTTATTCAGGACACCCAAGACTCTGTCTGTGTCAAGTTTCATGAGATTTTACTGTAGAATTTGGGAGAAAATGAATGCCAGTCTGACACAATGCAATATAACACACCTTCACATTTAGACAGACTTTATTCAAATTCCTTCAGAGTTAACAAGAAAAATGGAATTAATTCTTCTTCAGGACACCCAAGACTCTTTCTGTGTCAAGTTTCATGAGATTTTACTGTAGAATTTGGGAGAAAATGAATGCCAGTCTGACACAATGCATTATAACACACCTTCACATTTAGACAGGCATTATTCAAATTCCTTCAGAGTTAACAAGAAAAATGGAATTAATTCTTCTTCAGGACACACAAGACTCTTTCTGTGTCAAGTTTCATGAGATTTTACTGTAGAATTTGGGAGAAAATGAATGCCAGTATGACACAATGCATTATAACACACCTTCACATTTAAAAAGTCATTATTCAAATTCCTTCAGAGTTAACAAGAAAAATGGAATTAAATCTTCTTCAGGACACACACGACTCTTTCTGTGTCAAGTTTCATGAGATTTTACTGTAGAATTTGGGAGAAAATGAATGCCAGTCTGACACAATGCATTATAACACACCTTCACATTTAGACAGGCATTATTCAAATTCCTTCAGAGTTAACAAGAAAATTGGAATGGACTCTTATTCAGGACACCCAAGACTCTGTCTGTGCCAAGTTTCATGAGATTTTACTGTAGAATTTGGGAGAAAATGAATGCCAGTCTGACACAATGCATTATAGCACACCTTCACATTTAAACAGTGATTATTCAAATTCCTTCAGAGTTAACAAGAAAAATGGAATTAATTCTTCTTCAGGACACCCAAGACTCTTTCTGTGTCAAGTTTCATGAGATTTTACTGTAGAATTTGGGAGAAAATGAATGCCAGTCTGACACAATGCATTATAACACACCTTCACATTTAGACAGGCATTATTCAAATTCCTTCAGAGTTAACAAGAAAATTGGAATGGACTCTTATTCAGGACACCCAAGACTCTGTCTGTGCCAAGTTTCATGAGATTTTACTGTAGAATTTGGGAGAAAATGAATGCCAGTCTGACACAATGCATTATAACACACCTTCACATTTAGACACCCATTATTCAAATTCCTTCAGAGTTAACAAGAAAATTGGAATGGACTCTTATTCAGGACACCCAAGACTCTGTCTGTGCCAAGTTTCATGAGATTTTACTGTAGAATTTGGGAGAAAATGAATGCCAGTCTGACACAATGCATTATAGCACACCTTCACATTTAAACAGTGATTATTGAAATTCCTTCAGAGTTAACAAGAAAAATGGAATTAATTCTTCTTCAGGACACCCAAGACTCTTTCTGTGTCAAGTTTCATGAGATTTTACTGTAGAATTTGGGAGAAAATGAATGCCAGTCTGACACAATGCATTATAACACACCTTCACATTTAGACAGGCATTATTCAAATTCCTTCAGAGTTAACAAGAAAATTGGAATGGACTCTTATTCAGGACACCCAAGACTCTGTCTGTGCCAAGTTTCATGAGATTTTACTGTAGAATTTGGGAGAAAATGAATGCCAGTCTGACACAATGCATTATAACACACCTTCACATTTAGACACCCATTATTCAAATTCCTTCAGAGTTAACAAGAAAATTGGAATGGACTCTTATTCAGGACACCCAAGACTCTTTCTGTGTCAAGTTTCATGAGATTTTACTGTAGAATTTGGGAGAAAATGAATGCCAGTCTGCCACAATGCATTATAGCACACCTTCACATTTGAACAGGCATTATTCAAATTCCTTCAGAGTTAACAAGAAAATTGGAATTAATTCTTCTTCAAGACACCCAAGACTCTCTCTGTGTCAAGTTTCATGAGATTTTACTGTAGAATTTGGGAGAAAATGAATGCCAGTCTGACACAATGCATTATAACACACCTTCACATTTAGACAGGCATTATTCAAATTCCTTCAGAGTTAACAAGAAAATTGGAATGAACTCTTATTCAGGACACCCAAGACTCTGTCTGTGTCAAGTTTCATGAGATTTTACTGTAGAATTTGGGAGAAAATGAATGCCAGTCTGACACAATGCATTATATCACACCTTCACATTTAGACAGGCATTATTCAAATTCCTTCAGAGTTAACAAGAAAATTGAAATTAATTCTTCTTCAAGAAACCCAAGACTCTGTCTGTGCCAAGTTTCATGAGATTTTACTGTAGAATTTGGGAGAAAATGAATGCCAGTCTGACACAATGCATTATAGCACATCTTCACATTTAGACAGGCATTATTCAAATTCCTTCAGAGTTAACAAGAAAAATGGAATGGACTCTTATTCAGGACACCCAAGACTCTGTCTGTGTCAAGTTTCATGAGATTTTACTGTAGAATTTGGGAGAAAATGAATGCCAGTCTGACACAATGCATTATAACACACCTTCACATTTAGACAGGCATTATTCAAATTCCTTCAGAGTTAACAAGAAAATTGGAATGGACTCTTATTCAAGACACCCAAGACTCTGTCTGTGCCAAGTTTCATGAGATTTTACTGTAGAATTTGGGAGAAAATGAATGCCAGTCTGACACAATGCATTATAGCACACCTTCACATTTAAACAGTGATTATTCAAATTCCTTCAGAGTTAACAAGAAAATTGGAATGAACTCTTATTCAGGACACCCAAGACTCTGTCTGTGTCAAGTTTCATGAGATTTTACTGTAGAATTTGGGAGAAAATGAATGCCAGTCTGACACAATGCATTATATCACACCTTCACATTTAGACAGGCATTATTCAAATTCCTTCAGAGTTAACAAGAAAATTGGAATTAATTCTTCTTCAAGACACCCAAGACTCTGTCTATGTCAACTTTCATGAGATTTTACTATATTAATGTGTAATATTCAAAAAAGACAACAAAAAAAAAGTGATCCAAAACACTAAAAAACTATTAACATGCATATTAATAATGGACATTATAAAAGAGACAGTTATATTATCTTCAAATATATTATACTATGGATATGGAAGATTATATGTTGTATACTTAAATGAGATTAATGCAATCAATGCAAAAGTAACAAAATTAAAAAACAAAATTATATAACAGTCCTCTCTTCTGATCATTATTGATCACTTTTAATGATTAAATGTAGATTTTTTTTAAACACATTACCCTTATAGTTTACATCAAGCGTGTAAATTCACTAGGATTCAAAACACACCATCACACTTATAAGGGTGAAAAGAAGCATTTTGCATTGTTTTTATTAGCATGTCAAATTCCTAGGTGTCTCTTTTACAGAGTGTGGTTAAGCAGTCTCCACCACATATTGTTTGCTTACAAATGTTGAGGGTCTGAGTGGTCAAGCCAGTGCTCATCTACTGTCTTTACTTCTCTGACTTGTGTTGTAGATATTTTTCTCTTTAATAAAGAACACGGTCAGAGACAGAGTCTTTTGAGATTTTATTCTTGCAAGAAGGTCAGACTCTGCAATATGTGTGACAAAAATAAGTTAACATGGTTCTCTGCTTTTATACCCCTTTGCCCCATGTTTTCAATAGCTATCTCCCAATATGACTATATGGCTAAGCAAGCCTCATGAACACATTCGACATGTTTCATTCCTCACGTCGCGGCTTCCCAAAATCATCATGATATCCTGTTTTTCCTAAGCACGCAAGAACAAGCAGGTTATTGTGACATATTCTCGTGCAAGGCAAAGAAAGGCAGAAGCAGGCCTCATAGGCCCTGTGCTCAAACAGTTATATGATGTTATATGATTACTTGTGATATAAAATAATATTGGAACATATATGAAATATATATGAGTAAATATGAATAATATGCATATAGTAAATATATGTAGGCTAAATATGATAAAATTATAAATTTCTCACACAATTTCCCCCTTTATTCATTCTTTGACAAGTTTAAGGATACATATTTATCAGAACATCGAGTGTATGCCCCTTTAAGGCTTTAACATACCCCTTCATTAGCTGATAAGTGAAAAAGACATCACAAGCTTATGGCATTTTTTTGTGAAGAAAATTATATAAATCTCCTGACACATAGCCAAAGCAAGCAAGAGGGGAATCTCATCTCTTCATCTCTTCATTAACCTTCTGTTTACAGTACCTCATACCATGGATACAGTCCTGCTTGTACCCCTTTCATTAAAGAAATTTCTGTTTACTCAGTCTCAGAATCAGTAAAATAAATAGTGTCATGCATAGGTGGTTTTGGTACAAAGGATGGCGGCGGATGCACAACTGCTTTCTGTGTCAGGGATGAAAAACACCGAAGACAACAAGGTAGCACACAAATCAGCAGTATTATCCCCAATGCTACAGGTAAACATGTATGAAAGAGCCAATTTCCCCAACCTCCCCACAATGATGTCAACCACGCAAACCATGAATCATCTGCTTTCACTCAAAAAAAAACAGAGTGTTCAAGTAGAAAAAATACAGAGTGTTCAAGTAGAATTGAAGCAGTGCTGGAGTTAAGGAGATAATTATGTGATGATTGATCATTGATGATGAACACCTGCTGTTATCAAGAAGAATCACCGAAGGAAAGAGAAACACAAGAACTACAATTGGTCTTCAGCCACAGACGAAGATCAAATCAACTGAAATAAAAGAAGACATTAAATCTCTCAAGATCTGATTAAACCGCATCAGACTGACCAGATTGACTTTATTTCTGTCAGACTTCTAGAGAAGCTCTTATTGAGAATTAACAGAGGTTTAGATGCTTTATTGTTTTGTTTGATATCACCATCAAAGAGACCAGTGTTTCCTTTTGTTGGGCTCTGGGCTCTTGACCCTTGACATGTTGGTGTTAATATTACGCTGGTTGTTTTAACTGTGTGTTTATATAAAACACACTTAGCTTAGCCAACAAAGCTAAGAAAAAAAAAGAGTTGTGAGCAAATGATCCACCGACCTCATTTCAAGTCCAACATCTGACTGTATGAATGTAGTACTGCTTTAGTTTTTTTTATATAGCTTCAGATCTAGTAGTCTTGTGAAATCAGATAATTTAAATAATTTACAAATCACTTTGTGCTCAAAAAGTTTTCATCTGTAACAGTCCAAAGAACACAGACATCAAGAATCAGCGTATGAATCTCAACAATGGTAACAGTCAACAAAATACTTCATGTTGCAATGCATGCTGGGTACCAGCATAGTACAAGACTCTCCCATGTATCCCAGCATGCTTTGCAGCATGAATAAAAAAGGCAGCTGAATTTTCTGATTATTTTCTTTTATTCTTACTATTTTATTTTACGTATGCTGTTATAGTTGTGACTTTTAGTAGCTTGTTTTGTGATGTTCAGAGTTTCATCTGAATATTTTCTTGACTGTCACCATTGTTGAGATTCATACACTGATTTTTGATGTCTGTGGTCTTTGTATTGTTACAGATGAAAACTTTATGTGCACAAAGTGACTTGTAAATTATTCAAATTATCTGATATTTACCATACTGCATGATATGAAGCTATGAATAAATCTAAAACAGTATAATGTCTATATAATCAGAAATTGGACTTGAAATGAGGTCAGTGACCAGGGACAAGAACTACCCACAGCCACTTTTCACTTGGCTTTGCTGGCTAAGCTAAGTGTATTTTAAATAATCACACAATTAAAGAAACCAGCGTAATATTAACACCAAAATGTCAAGGGTCAAGAGCCAAGAGCTCAACAAAAGGAAACACTGGTCTCTTTGATGGTGATTTCAAACAAAACAATAAAGCATCTAAACCTCTGTTAATTCTCAATAAGAGCTTCTCTAGAAGTCTGACAGAAATAAAGTCAATCTGGTCAGTCTGATGCTGTTTAATCAGATCTTGAGAGATTTAATGTCTTCTTTTTTTCAGTTGATTTCATCTTCAGCTGTGGCTGAAGTCAGTTGTATTTCTTGTGTTTCTCTTTCCTTCGGTGATTCTTCTTGATAACAGCAGGTGTTCATCATTAATGATCAATCATCACATAATTATCTTCTTAACTCCAGCACTGCTTCAATGCTACTTGAACACTCTGTAGTGTGGAAACACACGGACACTGAGGAGTGTGGGGACTTTGCTGTGAATTATTACATAAAACATACCTATTTCATTCACGTATGTCTGATGTATATGACTCACATTAAGTTTATTGATTTGTTTATGTTAAAACTATGTAATCTAAATGGATGGAAAATTGTTATGCAATTGAATTACATAAAATGTAAATTTAGACCGAATAATTTTTTTGAGTGAAAGCAGATGATTCATGGTTTGCGTGGTTGACATCAGTGTGGGGAGGTTGGGGAAATTGGCTCTTTCATACATGTTTACCTGTAGCATTGGGGATAATACTGCTGATTTGTGTGCTACCTTGTTGTCTTCGGTGTTTTTCATCCCTGACACAGAAAGCAGTTGTGCATCCGCCGCCATCCTTTGTACCAAAACCACCTATGCATGACACTATTTATTTTACTGATTCTGAGACTGAGTAAACAGAAATTTCTTTAATGAAAGGGGTACAAGCAGGACTGTATCCATGGTATGAGGTACTGTAAACAGAAGGTTAATGAAGAGATGAAGAGACGAGATGATATGGCTTTCCTGTAGCTCAAATAGTAGAGCATGGTCCTAGCAACGCCAAGATCATGGGTTCGATTCCCAGGGGAAAGCAAGAGCTGATAAAATGTAAAAACTGTAACTTGGATGCAATGTAAGTCGCTTTGGATAAAAGCGTCTGCTAAATGCATAAATGTAAATGAGATTCCCCTCTTGCTTGCTTTGGCTATGTGTCAGGAGATTTATATAATTTTCTTCACAAAACAAAATGCCATAAGCTTGTGATGTCTTTTTCACTTATCAGCTAATGAAGAGGTATGTTAACCTCTTAACTGTCACCGTCCACCCTGTGGGACGCCTACGTTTACTTCACTATTTTACAATTAAATCCTAATCTAATCATGACAAACTGTATATCGTTGGAAAGGTCTAAGACTCCTAAATAGGTATTTGACCACTTTTTTTATAAAAAAATTATGTAGGAAAAGTAATAGATTAATTTATGACCAGAGTTGTAAAGTCCAGGGGTCAGAAAGTAAAAGTCCTGCCATATGTTTGTTCCACCCATGAACTCAGCAGCTGATTTCACCAGAGGAGGAACCAAGTCATTCCTTTCAAGTCACAAGCAAGTCTCAAGTCAAATCCCAAGTCCTGAAAGAGTTAAAGTTAATGAGATAATTAAGTGACTAATTAAATGATGATTGTGCATTAGTGATGAACACCTGCTGTTATTGAGAATTACAGAGGATCAGATGTTGATGTTTTATTGGTTAAAATGATGCCACCATCATGGAGATCAGTGCTTGCTTTAGTTGGGCTCTTGACCCTTTTAATAACTGAAAGTGGTTTGCTTTTTAGCAATTGCAATATTGTTTCACATCAAATATTTCTACATTGCTGAATTAAAAGCTTGAAACAGATGCGTGACACTTTCTGCTTTCATTCATTTGAATGAACATCACTCCACCTGTAGCTGATGTGTGGTTGAGGAGAGCCCCCCACATGATTGTAAAGTGCTTTTGGTGTGTTTCAATACATAGAAAAGCCCTGCATAAGTGCCTCATTCGTCACAAAGATATCTCTCTTTGGTAATATCCAGCTGTTTATAAACAAATAGTCACCTTAATGCTTAAATATTGGAAAAAAGAAAAACTGTGTCACTCAGGCTTCTAGACGTGAACACTTATCATAGGATCCTCAACAATGGTGACAATAATTATTCATGCTGCAGTGCATGATGGGAGTTTTTACTATGGTGTTACCCAGTATGCATTGCAGCATGAAGCATTTTGCTGATTGTCACCATTGTTGAGATTCATATGCTGGCTCTTGATGTCTCTGTGTGTATAAATAGCTCTGGAGTTTTAATATTTATGTGCATTACAGAAATTTAAAATTTATTCAATGTAACTATTAGAGCAACACTTTTATCGCATGCTGTAGTTTCACAGGGTTGATTATTGAAAACCTGAACATATAAATAAAAGAAAAAGAGTTATTTTGGAGGTAAACAGGTCAGCGCCTGATGACTATCTCATCATATGAAAACAGCTATTAGCTGCTCACTGTACAGCACTGATCTCTCTGCTTTATAACAGCACATGCACTGCTGCAGCGAGAGATCTGACACAGAAGTCAAGGGTCAGGAGCCCAACTAAAGCACGCATTGATCTCTGTGATGGTGGCGTCATTTTAACCATTAAAACATCAACATCTGATCCTCTGTAATTCTCAGTAACAGCAGGTGTTCATCACTAATGCACAATCATCATTTAATTAGAAACTTAATTATCTCATTAACTTTAACTCTTTGAGGACTTGGGATTTGACTTGAGACTTGCTTGTGACTTGAAAGGAATGACTTGGTTCCTCCTCTGGTGAAATCAGCTGCTGAGTTCATGGGTGGAACAAAAATATGGCAGGACTTTTACTTTCTGACCCCTGGACTTTACAACTCTGTTTATGACAAGAGTGCGCCTGAAAAATCTACATCATAACAGGAGTTCTGACCTTTGTCACAGAAAGTCTTCTTTTTTGCCTTTTTCTCTATCACGCTTTAGAAATCATAAGAAATTATATATCAGTTGAAAACTTAAAATCTCAAAATTCATCCTTTGAAACCCGTTTTAAAATCAGACATTGCATTACCATGGAAATGGTACATCAAAATCACGTTGGAAAATGTTTTCATTCATGAATTATAAAAAATTAAGTTTGGATAGTGCACTATAATGTCTATGTTCAAAACTGTGAGTGACAGTTAAGGGGTTAAAGCCTTAAAGGAGCATACACTCGATATTCTGATAAATATGTATCCTTAAAGTTGTCAAAGAATGAATAAAGGGGGAAATTGTGTGAGAAATGTATAATTTTATCATATTTAGCCTACATATATTTACTATATGCATATTATTCATATTTACTCATATATATTTCATATTCATATGTTCCAATATTATTTTATATCACAAGTAATCACATAACATCATATAACTGTTTGAGCACAGGGCCTATGAGGCCTGCTTCTGCCTTTCTCTGCCTTGCACGAGAATATGTCACAATAACCTGCTTGTTCTTGTGTGCTTAGGAAAAACAGGATATCATGATGATTTTGGGAAGCCGCGACGTGAGGAATGAAACATATCGAATGTGTTCATGAGGCTTGCTTAGCCATATAGTCATATTGGGAGATAGCTATTGAAAACATGGGGCAAAGGGGTATAAAAGCAGAGAACCATGATCACTTATTTTTGTCACACATATTGCAGAGCTCACTGCTGTATTGTCTGACCTTCTTGCAAGAATAAAATCTCAAAAGACTCTGTCTCTGACCGTGTTCTTTATTAAAGAGAAAAATATCTACAACACAAGTCAGAGAAGTAAAGACAGTAGATGAGCACTGGCTTGACCACTCAGACCCTCAACATTTGTAAGCAAACAATATGTGGTGGAGACTGCTTAACCACACTCTGTAAAAGAGACACCTAGGAATTTGACATGCTAATAAAAACAATGCAAAATGCTTCTTTTCACCCTTATAAGTGTGATGGTGTGTTTTGAATCCTAGTGAATTTACACGCTTGATGTAAACTATAAGGGTAATGTGTTTAAAAAAAATCTACATTTAATCATTAAAAGTGATCAATAATGATCAGAAGAGAGGACTGTTATATAATTTTGTTTTTTAATTTTGTTACTTTTGCATTGATTGCATTAATCTCATTTAAGTATACAACATATAATCTTCCATATCCATAGTATAATATATTTGAAGATAATATAACTGTCTCTTTTATAATGTCCATTATTAATATGCATGTTAATAGTTTTTTAGTGTTTTGGACCACATTTTTTTTTTTTGTCTTTTTTGAATATTAGACATTAATATAGTAAAATCTCATGAAAGTTGACATAGACAGAGTCTTGGGTGTCCTGAATGAGAATGCATTGAAAATTTCATGTTAACATTGAAGGAATTAGAATAATGTCTGTCTAAATGTCAAGGAATGGTCAGTGCTATAATGCATTATGGCAGATTTTGCCATTCATTTTCTCCCAAATTCTACAGTAAAATCTCATGAAACTTGCCACAGACAGAGTCTTGGGTGTCCTGAAGAAGAATTAATTCCAATTTTCTTGTTAACTCTGAAGGAATTTGAATAATGCCTGTCTAAATGTGAGGGTGTGCTATAATGCATTGTGTCAGACTGGCATTCATTTTCTCCCAAATTCTACAGTAAAATCTCATGAAACTTGACACAGAGAGAGTCTTGGGTGTCTTGAAGAAGAATTAATTCCAATTTTCTTGTTAACTCTGAAGGAATTTGAATAATGCCTGTTCAAATGTGAAGGTGTGCTATAATGCATTGTGGCAGACTGGCATTCATTTTCTCCCAAATTCTACAGTAAAATCTCATGAAACTTGACACAGAAAGAGTCTTGGGTGTCCTGAATAAGAGTCCATTCCAATTTTCTTGTTAACTCTGAAGGAATTTGAATAATGCCTGTTTAAATGTGGAGGTGTGCTATAATGCATTGTGTCAGATTGGCATTCATTTTCTCCCAAATTCTACAGTAAAATGTCATGAAACTTGACACAAAAAGAGTCTTGTGTGTCCTGAAGAAGAATTAATTCCATTTTTCTTGTTAACTCTGAAGGAATTTGAATAATGACTGTTTAAATGTGAAGGTGTGCTATAATGCATTGTGTCAGACTGGCATTCATTTTCTCCCAAATTCTACAGTAAAATCTCATGAAACTTGGCACAGACAGAGTCTTGGGTGTCCTGAATAAGAGTCCATTCCAATTTTCTTGTTAACTCTGAAGGAATTTGAATAATGGGTGTCTAAATGTGAAGGTGTGTTATAATGCATTGTGTCAGACTGGCATTCATTTTCTCCCAAATTCTACAGTAAAATCTCATGAAACTTGACACAGACAGAGTCTTGGGTGTCCTGAAGAAGATTTAATTCCATTTTTCTTGTTAACTCTGAAGGAATTTGAATAATGGGTGTCTAAATGTGAAGGTGTGTTATAATGCATTGTGTCAGACTGGCATTCATTTTCTCCCAAATTCTACAGTAAAATCTCATGAAACTTGACACAGAAAGAGTCGTGTGTGTCCTGAAGAAGATTTAATTCCATTTTTCTTGTTAACTCTGAAGGAATTTGAATAATGACTTTTTAAATGTGAAGGTGTGTTATAATGCATTGTGTCATACTGGCATTCATTTTCTCCCAAATTCTACAGTAAAATCTCATGAAACTTGACACAGAAAGAGTCTTGTGTGTCCTGAAGAAGAATTAATTCCATGTTTCTTGTTAACTCTGAAGGAATTTGAATAATCACTGTTTAAATGTGAAGGTGTGCTATAATGCATTGTGTCAGACTGGCATTCATTTTCTCCCAAATTCTACAGTAAAATCTCATGAAACTTGGCACAGACAGAGTCTTGGGTGTCCTGAATAAGAGTCCATTCCAATTTTCTTGTTAACTCTGGAGGAATTTGAATAATGCCTGTTCAAATGTGAAGGTGTGTTATAATGCATTGTGGCAGACTGGCATTTATTTTCTCCCAAATTCTACAGTAAAATCTCCCAGGAAAGTTGACACAGATAGAGAGTTGGTCGTTCAGAAAAATAATTTATTGACATTTTTGTATTAACTAATTTGAATAATGCATGTAGAAAATAGTCGGAAATAATCAGTGCTATAATGTATTTTAACAGACTTTTTTCTTATGGAAAACTCCACAGTATAATATATTTGAACATTATATAACTGTATCTTTTATTTTTTTGTGTGTTGGGGCACATTTAATTCATAACCGCTGAAACATATGTCTTCGTCAGCTTTTTGGCCGCTCCGTGTCTCCGTAGCGTAATACCACAAATAGACGTGCAGCAGAATCCAGGTGGCGGCTCACTTGACTGGGTGTTCACAGATGGCGGCTCACTTGACCGCGGTTGGAGGACGAGATGTAGCGGCCCCTCAGATTTATTGATCAAGACGCAGAGAGTTTCAAACGGGTGTCGATTTATTTCTTCCTCTCAACGAGCACCATGCAGCACAAGTACCATGAACACCGTGAAAACTACAGAATAAAATAGAAAAATACAAAATGCTTCTATGTAGCTTCACAAATAATTTGCATATAAATCATGTTCACATATTAATCGTGTTTACACCCAATACAAATTTTTGCACACATACTGCACATTTCCTTCATACCTCATTCCGCTCTCCAAGGGCGCTAATCAAAGTGTTTCCGCCATCATCTAACATGCTCTCTAGCTCGACACACTCTCACAGTTCGGAACTCTTAGAAATAACATGTACGAACAATACAAAAATAATAAAGTAAATCACAATGTAAACTCTTTCTTTACAAGATTCAAAAAATGATGAAAACGATAAATAAATAACGTGTTTACGAGTTTTACCATTCTTCCGACGACGCGCGAGCACCACATTGTGAAGAGAGTGTAGCAGGCAGTTTAGCGTCACAAAAAATAATGTTAGAAGAAGAAAACGCCGCTCTTTTCAAAATAAAAGCACAGACGAGGAGACACTGTAGAACTACAATCTATTAACTCTTATGTTATGTTATGTTATGTTATGTTATGTTATGTTAATAAGTCTTATTAACATATAAATATAATACTTTGCAGGAGAATATTAATGCAATTTATCAGACATTTACACTCCCACCAAATCCTAATACAATGAATGAACGAATACACTAAATGAATTGTACAGGATTTCTTGACTCTAGGAAATGAATAGTCTGAAGTTAAGCTATCAGAGGTGTAACTATAGCATCACGCATAATAAAGCAGTGTGCGCAGGGTTGTCAATCGCTTTCTTCTAATCAGTTCTCAAGGAGGAGCACCAATTTTTTGATTGGTCTCTCAATAACTGAGGGCTTGGAGGGAGGATCTTGTTTTTTATGAGGTTTCCTGTCCCCAACTTGCACTTTAACTCGACGAACTAAGCCATCACTACTTTGAACAGTCTCAATCACTCTTCCAAGTTGCCACTGATTTCTTGGGAGGTTGTCGTCTTTAATAATGACAATATCATCCACCTTGAGGTTGCGCTGAGGTGAGTGCCATTTCTGTCTCATGGATATGTTCAGCAGATACTCCTTTTTCCAGCGGCTCCAAAACTGTTCGATAAGATACTGAACTCTTCTCCACCTCTTTGTTGCATACAGGTCTTCCTTGACGAATACTCCAGGAGGAGGAAGCGCAACTTTAGACTTCATCATAATGAGGTGATTCGGTGTTATAGGCTCCAGTGCCTGAGGATCATTGATTCCATCCACTGTTAACGGGCGGCTGTTAACAATAGCCATGGCCTCATATAGCAGTGTTCTGAGGGAGGCATCATCACGTCGACCTGGGCACTGTGCAAAGGTGGCATTCAGCAACAGTTCTGATCTGGCGTTCCCAGACACCGCCTGCCTGACTGTCAGAGGGGGCATTAAAGACAAATTCACACTGCTTCTCAGTCAGGAAGATTTCCAGTAGCTTAGTGTCACATTGTTTAAGTGCTTCCTTGAGCTCATTCCTGGCGCCAACAAAATTAGAGCCTTGGTCACAACGTAGTTGTTGAACAGCTCCTCTCAGGTTGATGAAGCATCTCAATGAATTGATGAATGAGTCCGTTGACAAATCTTCGAGCATTTCAATATGAACAGCTCTAGAGTACAGACATGTGAAAATCAGGCCGTATCTTTTGTATTCTTTGCGGGCTCTCTTTACAATGAAAGGGCCGAAACAGTCCATGCCGCTGTGCGTGAAAGGTGCTGAGGCTTCGATGCGCTCTTTGGGAAGTTCGGCCATTTGCTGTCTCTCTGTCGGCCGTTGCAGTTTCCTGCAAAACACACAAGTGTGTATCAGCTTAGCAACCAACTTGCTCCCACGAATTACCCAGAATCCATTGGCCCGAAGCTCCATTAAAGTCTGGCTTCGACCCTGATGGCATGTCTTAGCATGGAAATGAGACACAATCAGCTTGGTTATGTGACTGTCATTTGATAGGATGACTGGGTGCTTGACTTTGTGACAGAGCGATGACTGCTTCAATCTCCCAACACGGAGGAGTCCTTCCGACCAGATAGGGTCGAGACGGAAAAGAGAGCTTGAGTTTGGAAGGTCTTTTTTACCTTGAAGCATCTTTATCTCCTGGGGGAAGGCTTGCTGCTGTATGATCTTAATCACTTCGTCTGCAGCCTTCTCACGCTCCCTAACAGTCACATACTCACTGTGTTGTTTCTGTTTAGACCCCAGCCTCTTGATTCTTGCCACCACCTTAAGAATTGTTGTCCAGGAGGAAAACTGACTCAGACGCCTGAGGATGTCATTGCAGTTTTTGACTTCTGTTGCAAACACCTGAATTGTCTTGACTTCAGGATCACCAACGAGTAATTCTGATGGAGCGCTGGGTGTTAGAGGTAATTTACGCTCCCAGAGAAACTTCGGTCCTCGCAGCCAGTTTGTTGAATGAATGTCTGAAGCACAAAGACCTCGGGAAGCATGATCTGCCGGGTTTTCTGCGGTGTCCACATAGTGCCACTGACTGGGATCACTGTTATTCCTTATCAGCTGAACACGGTTCGCAACAAATATGTGGAACCTACGGGCATCATTGTTAATGTACCCAAGCACAACTTGTGAATCTGTCCAGAAAACCTCTTCATCAATCTTTATGTCAAGTTCACCCTTTAAAGGAACACTCCACTTTTTTTGGAAATAGGCTCATTCTCCAACTCCCCCAGAGTTAATAAGTTGAGTTTTACCGTTTTTGAATCCATTCAGCCGATCTCCGGATCTGGCGAGAGCACTTTTAGCATAGCTTAGCATAGATCATTGAATCCAAATTAGACCAGTAGCATCGCGTTCTAAAACGATCAAAGAGTTTCGATAGTTTTCCTGTTTAAAACTTGACTCTTCTGTAGTTATATCGTGTACTAAGACCGGCGGAAAATGAAAAGTTGTGATTTTCTAGGCCGATATGATTAAGAACTATACTCTCATTCCGTCGTAATAATCAAGGAACTTTGCTGCCGTAACATGGCCGCAGCAGGCGCAGTGATATTACGCAGCGCCTGAAAGTAGTCGGGAGTACTTTCAGGCGCTGCGTAATATCACTGCGCCTGCCGCGGCCATGTTACGGCAGCAAAGTTCCTTGATTATTACGCCTGAATGAGAGTAGTTCCTAATCATGAAACAATTAACAAATGTTGATGCTAGTGGATAGATAGCTTTGTGTTGCCGGGCCAGATGTTTCAAGCCAAAGTTGGCACATCCTGGAGACGAGGCAGCTCCGAAGAGATGAACCGCCATCCTGTATTCCTGTGGTTCCTTCTCCAAATCTCCACCTTTCCACCAGAGGAATTTCAGATAATTCCGAGATTCAGGAGTGACGGAGAACTGATAAAACATTCTTTCGATATCACAGATGATCGCTACGGCCTCCTTCCTGAAGCGGCAAAGAACTCCTACCAGAGGATTGATCAGATCAGGCCCAGTTAGTAGAGTGTCATTCAGAGAAACACCATGGAATTTGGCTGAACAGTCAAATACGACTCTTAGCTTGTCTGGTTTTCTGGGGTGATAGATGCCGTGATGTGGAAGGTACCACTCAGTCTCTCCTGCAGATGTTGTAGGGGCAGGCTCTGCATCACCCTTGTTAATTGTTTCTTTCATGAATGTTTTGTATTGATCATAATAGTGTTTATTGGTCTTTAATTTCTTCTTAAGGCACTGCAGGCGAACTGTGGCTAGCCTCTTGTTGTTTGATATGTTGGGTGGACTGTTGCCCTTGAAAGGGAGGGGCATCTCATAATGTCCATCTTTCTTCTGGGTGATGTTGTCACTGAGGAACTGTATGAAATGAACATCGTTCTGGGACACATATTTATCTTCATAAGTTCTCTCGGTGAAGTCTGATTCTAGGACTTTTAGAACATCTGTCGCCGAAGGAATTGGCAGTTCTTTTACGGTGAGCCGATGCACAAAGCTCTGACTTCCTTGTCTGTCTAAGTGGGGATTTGATGAGCCTATGATACTCCATCCTAGTTTTGATCTCTGTGCAAACGGTTGATTTTTGTCCCCAATGACAACCTCAAGAGGAGCTAGTGCTGATGGACAGTCATATCCAATCAAGAGCCCTACATCACAGTCTTGAAGGGGTGGTAGCTTATCTGCCAAATGTCTGAGATGAGGCCACTGTAAGGCAGTTTCCTTCGTTGGGACGTAAGACTTGTCCACCGGAATAAAGTTACGGCTGTAGGCCTGCTGTACTTGGATGTGGTTCTTAGAGTGCAGTCCTCGAACTTGTAGACCATGGACGTTCTTGCTAGATATGATTGTGTCAATAGCCGTCATAGTACTCAGCTTCAGTTTTACTGGTTGTGTATCAACATTCAGCTTGTCAAGTACATTTTCTAAGACAAACGTTGAGTCACTCTGTGTATCCAGTATTGCGTACGTAAGTACTTCTCTGTGTGGCTCTTGTATTGAAGACACAAGGACTGGGACGATACTTGAGGTAGCAGAAGCACGTTGTGTTGATGCATGGGATACGACCGTGTGCGTTTGCAAGATTGCATGGTTTTCTGTGGAAGTGGAGCTATTCGTAGTTGCTTCCACAGGTCTTTGTTTCCTGTCTTCGTGCAAGCAGGTTGGATGACGACGGCTGCATATGTTGCATGTGTGTCGCCTCTTACAATCTTTTGTCATGTGACCCTTCCTCAGGCACCCAAAGCAGAGCCTATTTTCACAGATGAATGCTTTTTTGTCTTCACCACTCTTCGCTGCGAAGGTGGGACACTTGGTGATGTTATGAGCTTCACTTTTACAGACGGAGCAAGGTGATTTTGGTTTACTGCCGTTTGTTTCTTGTTTCTCCTGAGCAAAACTCTTTGTTTGTATATTTGTGTTGAGAGCTTTGGCTCTCTTTGGTGATCTTTCATCTGTGGCCCTGAAGTTCATCAACAATGGAGAGGCAATAGGGTTACATGCTATCCGTGCCTCTTTACTCAGGAACTTTGTGAAGCATAAAAGATCTGGATAGCTTCCGGATGTGTCAAGTTCCTCTACAACAATTCGACTCCACTTGCGCACGATCCATTCTGGTAGTTTTTTGAGCAACTTGTGGTTTTCCTCACAATCGTTAAGGATAGCCAGTCCTTTGACGTGGGGAAATCGCCTCAGTGCAGCCTTGCAGGAAGTCAGCGAACTCTTGTAGTGCTAGTGGGTCGTTTGTGTTGATCTTTGGCCATCTCATGAGCTTATCTCGGAAAGCCTTTTGTATGATGAATGGGTTCCCATATCTGTCTTGTAAGACTTTCCATGCTCCATTGTATGCGCTCTCTGAATCTCGATAAAAGAAACCTTCTACAGCCTTGCGCGCCTCTCCAGCAAGATAATTTTTTAGATAAAACATCTTCTCACTTGGTGGAAGGGGTTTTCTGTCAATAAGAGCTATGAATGACATCTTCCAATCTGTAAACTGTAAAGGGTTACCACTGAACGTGGTTGGTTCAGGGACCGGCAAGCGGTTCAAGCTTAATGAGCTGGCGATAGCTTGGGCTAGACTGACAGACTCCTGGGTCATTGTCACTTCGGGAGCAGCTTGGTGAGGTTGGAATGATGCAGCATCAGGATTTAATCGAGGTTCAGTTTCCTTTCTGTAGCAAGCAAGGTTAGTTTTGTCATTAAACTCCTCATCATGGTTCTCAAAACCTTCAAAATCATCATATGCTCTCACACGAGCTGCTGCTATGGCAACGTCTTTTTCTGCTTGTAACTGCTGCAATTTGGTTCTCTCTTGTTCCAACTGTTGTTGCATTTCCACCTCTTTTTGTTTCATTTCTACTAACATTTTTGCCTCTTTAAGTTTCCATTCACCCTCTAACTTGTGAAGATGTGCTTGCTGTGCTTGGATTTCTTTCATGGCTTTTGATTGTTCCAGCTTAGCCGCAAGCTCTGCTTGAGCATCTACTCTACTGCTGTGGGCACTGGCTGAGCTGGAGTGGTTGCTCAATCTTTCTGGTGACTCCGCTGAGCTTACCGTTTCAGTTTTAGTGTGGCAAAAGACAGACCCGTATTCATCTTTGTTTAATGTTTCTCTTACCCTTTCCTTCTCAAGTTGGTCATTATAATCTTGATTAATTGTTTTTAGACGGTTACTTATGAGATCACAAATGTCCTTTGTTAGCGTAACACAGGCATCCATTTTCTTTACAATCTCTGGTGTGGTGTTACTGTTACGTAGGATAGGTTCATACTGCTGGCTTACGTCATCTTGCTTTGCTTGAATGTCTTGCTGTAATTCATTAAGGTCTTCTGATGAACAGAGGGTTTTTAATTTTGTCCTAGTTGCCCTTGCTACCAGCTTCCAAGAGTCATAGGTCTTGTTAAATGCTTTCTCACGTTTTCTGGTGTCTTGGTCATGCATCTCTTTGCCTTTCTCTGTTAGCTTTCTTTCACGTGAGCTAGACATGCATGGGGTGTCTTTAAGTGACATCTTGTTTGTGCTGCTGCTTTAAGTCGAGTGTAGCCTTTGATTGTCCTACGCCTGAACTTACACTTGTAAGCTGTAGTTATGCTTTACTACAGAGTAATGTTTACGCCAAGCATTAACAGATTATGGACATCCAAAAAAGGATTTTAGCATAAAACAGTAACAACAAAATCCACTTCAACCTTTTCATAAATAGACATGACACAAGCACATGGACATTAGGAAATGAGAATTAGCTCGCAAGTTATTTTGACCTTATAATATCACGTTGTTATTTAAGTCACTTCAGTTATGCTGTAAGCTTGCGTGTGTAGAAATTGTCCCTTTTCAGCATTTTTGCTCCTTGGCATCCAGTGTCTCTTTTTGCATCTTTAGCTGTACCTTAAGCATACTGTCCATTTGAAGTCTTGCCTGGGTGCAGGAGCTGGATGTAAGTGAAGTAAACTGGCTGGTATCAGGTTGGTAGTTGGACTTCAGATGTGATGGCGTCAGCTTCTCACCAGGGATGGCAGGGCTGGTGCAGCGATGAGTTTTCACTGTAGCGGCCCCTCGGATTTATTGATCAAGACGCAGAGAGTTTCAAACGGGTGTCGATTTATTTCTTCCTCTCAACGAGCACCATGCAGCACAAGTACCATGAACACCGTGAAAACTACAGAATAAAATAGAAAAATACAAAATGCTTCTATGTAGCTTCACAAATAATTTGCATATAAATCATGTTCACATATTAATCGTGTTTACACCCAATACAAATTTTTGCACACATACTGCACATTTCCTTCATACCTCATTCCGCTCTCCAAGGGCGCTAATCAAAGTGTTTCCGCCATCATCTAACATGCTCTCTAGCTCGACACACTCTCACAGTTCGGAACTCTTAGAAATAACATGTACGAACAATACAAAAATAATAAAGTAAATCACAATGTAAACTCTTTCTTTACAAGATTCAAAAAATGATGAAAACGATAAATAAATAACGTGTTTACGAGTTTTACCATTCTTCCGACGACGCGCGAGCACCACATTGTGAAGAGAGTGTAGCAGGCAGTTTAGCGTCACAAAAAATAATGTTAGAAGAAGAAAACGCCGCTCTTTTCAAAATAAAAGCACAGACGAGGAGACACTGTAGAACTACAATCTATTAACTCTTATGTTATGTTATGTTATGTTAATAAGTCTTATTAACATATAAATATAATACTTTGCAGGAGAATATTAATGCAATTTATCAGACATTTACACGAGAAATGACTTAAGTATAAATAAATGAATAAATACATAAATGCAGTGTAAACCCATATGGAGGACGAGAAATGACTTAAGTATAAATAAATGTAGAAATAAATAAATTAAAAATGAAATGCGGAAATAAATAAATGTAGAAATGCAGAAATAAATGTAGTATAACACAAATGGCTCAAAAATGGCACAATTAAAAATGACACGACAAAACTATTTATTCCTTCATTTATGCATATCTGCATTTATTGATTTATTTCAGCATTTAATTAATCATTTCTTCATTTATTTATGTATTTCTAAATTTATTTATTCATTTCTGCATTTATGTATTTATTTATTTTAAATAATTTCTCATCCTCCATACTGGGCTGGGCTGCAGCCCATGTTGCCCATTAGGATAACAAGGCCCTGCATGCAAGTATATTTCACCTGCTATTCTACGGCAAGATTCCACAAACTCTAACTGCATTCCTGCAGTAGCAAATTAGGAGATTTTGTTATTACATGTAAATTTTAAAAAGGAATTATTTTGTTCATCATCATAGTCGTGTAATTCTCTCAAATTCAGCTTCATCAGAAGCAAATCTTATGAATGGATTCAGATGTGTTCTGCCGTTTTAGGGAAAGACAGACATTCACCACTTGATCCTTTTTGTGAGGTTTTCTTTATTTTTAAAGAACCAGAATAACATAATATCTTTTGAAGACAACCAATATACAAAAACTATATAACTTTTTATTTAGATAAAGGAAAATGTGTATTTTATTAATGTTCAGATATACATGTGAATGTTTAATAGCACAGACTATTTAGAATCAGTTATTTTGTATTACAGCTTCATCTCAATCATTTAACACAAAAGAATAATTAATTTTAAACATAAAAAGCCAATCAATCCCGTGCAAAGAATAAAATACAAAGCCTGCAAATTGATATTGATTTAATTTGAAAAGCCCAATTATTAAATCTAGACCATTTAAAATACATAAAACAATGCATTAAATAAACAATTTGATAATTTCATGAACTTCTTAGCATCCTTTCCTTTGCTTATTATATATTCTCCTACAGAAATTGTCTACAAAACAAAAACATAAACAGAGACCAATCTTTATAGACTGAGATAGGCTGTTGTACCCAGATGGGTACATTGATTTAAGCTTTCATGTTTCTAGTTTCTTTTCTTTTTTACATGGTCAGAACTGATATAAAAACAACAACAAATCTTCCACAAATCTTACAAAGCAATCAACTTCGCAAATGAATCATTGGCATTCTTGTGTACTCCTTGTGTCTTTGTCACTACAGGTGAATATATATTTTCAGAAAATAAAGTCAATAAAATTAATGAAAAACAAGACTTTACTTTCTAGATGTAATTAGTAGACATAAATCCCATCACAGAAATACATAATTGTGTGTGCGTGTGTTTGTTTATGTCTGCTTATGTGTACTTTTGGCTGGACAGACAGACAGTTGGAATAGCATCATTTTTCATCTTCATCTCTCCCACGTGTCTGGTCTCCTAAAATACCAAAAGAAACATATTACATTTCATCCGTTTCACATAACTGAGAGAGATATAGTTATGAATACAAATACACTTACATCTTCATGCATTAGGAGTTGTTTGAACCATCATCAGAGCCTACAACAGAAAACAATATTACAGATAATAAATAATACAACAGACTGCTCATACAAAACTGTTTAGATTTATATATTTATACAGTGTCATTTATTGGTTTTATTACAATAAAGAAATATTGTAGGACAAAATTTTATTTTGATTTATATACATTTACATTTCTCAAAAACTGTGTTGCAGATTTGAATATGAACATAGTACTGTACACAGTCTAATATAAACCAGTGTCCAGTGGCAGAGTCCATCTGATATTAATGTATTTAAATCAAAATAAATATTATGAGGAACCTACCATTGACTGGTTTGAAGTCTGAAAAACAACCAGAGAAATAGACTTTAAGTTCAGTAATTTCACCCATCAAAGCATCACACAAATGTGTCAAACATACAATATACTCAACATAGTCATGATAATAGACAAAGTTTGTCTCACCTTTCTTTTTCTGCAACACCTTAAACACAATGACACCAATCACCACCAACAGGAGGACAGCAACAACAACACCAACAATGATACCGATGGGAAGAGAATCTGAAGAATATGATCAGATAAAAACATCAGATCATTAATGAACATTTTTGAAGGTACAAAAACAGAATCTGTGACTGTAATGCCACCAACTGATAATAATACAGGGCATGACATATGTTTGCAGAAGTGAAACAAATTATCTACATCAACATTGTTCATGGTCTACTCATCAAGACAGTGTTACCATTGTTAATCACTCTTACCGTCTCTCAGGATCTTTCTGATAGTTTTGCCCTGATGCTCCACCAAACAGCTGTATTCGTTCTTCTTCAGATCATCAGGTGTAACTCTAATGGTGCTCGTCCTCTGAAAGGTCCCGTCTTCATTGGGAAGAAGTTCACCAAGATCCACATCTTCATCATGATCTTGTCCATTTTTCTGCCAGGAGATAGTTACTCCACTGGGGTAAAAACCTGTAGCATGACACGAGACTTGAGACGAGGAAGACTTCTGCAGCAGAGACACCTGAGGAGAGACTAGAGAGAGACAATAGAGAAATTAAGATAAAGAGAAAATAAGATATTGTCTGCAACATTCAAATAAAACAAAGCAAACTTATAAGGTTACTATATATTCCTTCTCATTATCTTTTGTTGTAGACCTGAGACCACATCAAGAGCTTTATCAGCCAAATAATCTGTTATTAATCAGACTGATGGCTCAATAAGAGTGAAAAGCTTTCATGTAAACACCTCAATCAATCCAACTGAGTTTGATCCAAATGAAATTTCGATCAGATTAAAAGGGGTGGTGTAGAACTAAAATAATCTGATCAACAAAAAAGCAGCATTTTCTCATATTCAAATAAACCTTGTGCACATGTGCAGTGGTATGTCTACCAGAGTCCTTTTATAGATCTATTTACATATGTTTTACATCTTATGAACTGGTCAGTGAAGGAGATTGAATATTTAATAAATATTTCTGAAAAAAAAGATCTGTTCTGTCATATTTGTCAAGGCAAAAATGACAACTGTACTCATGGTAGCTCCAGTGAGATTATCTTTCTCCAGTTCTGATACTTGACAATATGTCAATACGTCACGACAGACAGAAAGAGGCGGCTGATGTACATCCCTCCAAAATAGAGAAAATATCTTTTACAAAAATCTACATGCCTTTCTCTTTTAAAGTGTTTATAGTGTATATAATGAGTTGTATTTGTAGGTGTTGTAGCACAATTCTTCAACCCCCCAATATAGTCACATATAACCAAACTTATTGTTGTATACAACTGTTCTGTTTCCTGGTGAAAAGGTAAAGGTTGTTTTGATGAATGCTCGCAGTGATTATTAAAACAACTTATATTCCTACCTTTTCTCTCCAGAGTGTCCTTGCCATATCCCACATACTTCTGCAGCCACTCAATGCATTCATTCTCCAGGTATGCTTTTGCCCTGTTTGCCTCTGCTCTGGTGGAATCCCATTTTTCCTTGGAAATCATAGCTTGAGGATTAGCAGCAGTCCAGGTGCTGGTGCTCTTATCCAGACTGAGGAAGTCCTCTCCATCATAACCAATCTGCCAGTATCCTCGAGTGCTGCCATCACCATCCAGCTCACAGCCGTACATCCACTGGAGTGTGTGAACACCTGAGAGGAGAGAAACAACACAGATTATTATATCACACACCATTCCTCATTTCTTTTAATATAACCTTAAGACTTGATAACTGAGCAGAATGTATTCCAGTCTTCTTTTTCTACACAAAACCAAACATCCGCATAAAGACGAGAACAACTATGATTAGCTAATAGAACTGGTTTGTCCTAAAATACAGTATATAGCATTCAGGGGAAGTGAATAGGTGAATATGATTACTTATAAACACAAAACCTTTGTCTGTGCATATATCCTGAGTTCATAACATCAAAATATCTGACAGCTGAAGGTTGTTCAGTAAGAGGTGAAAGTTTTGACAAACAGTGTTCAGTGCTGCTGCTATTTAGAAATATGGGCAGAAGAGAGAGCATGGTTACAGTGCAGATGTTATACTGAAAGGAGACAGATCACAGAGGAGAGAATTAAATACTAAAGCATCTCTGCTCACACATTTCACTTTTTCTCCTGTTTCTAAAGCAGAACCAGTTCATAATTAAACTAGAATTGCTTTTAAAAGCTTAAAGTTTGAACACCTGAAATGTAACTTTTTTATTTTCAGTAAAATTAATGTAATATATTTTCGTTCAATAATATTTTTCCTTTTGTCTTTTATATTTTATATTTTGAGAGAATTTCATGGTACTAATTAATATTTATGCTATAATTATTATAAATTTTTCCCCATTGAAAAAAATTATAAAATTTTCATTTCATCTAAAGCATCTCTGCTCACACATTTCACTTTTTCTCCTCTGTTTCTAAAGCAGAACCAGTTCATTAGATTAAGAAGAACTAGATTAACAAGATTATCAAAACAAACTTTATGCTGCTTGAGAAAGCAGTTCAAAAAGCGTTACGTTAGAAGTAGATTTAAATTTGAATTACTTTTAAAAGCTCAAAATTTGAAAGTGAAGTCTCTTAGACAGATTGCTGTGCAGTTGCTAGGGTGTTCTGTATGGTTGCTAGGAAGTTGCTAGGGTGTTCTGGGTAACAGAAAACATGATTTCTATTGTGATGTCCTCATTGGATGAACAAGACAGCAAACATACGGCACAATCAGTGTCATCTGACTCATGAATGAACGACTCTTATGAACCGCTCTGGATGATCAGTTTGATTGAATCTCTCACTGAATGAATCGATCAGAGCTGCTGTCGACTGATTCGCTGCAGCGGACGTCATGTGATTTTTATCACGTCCAATCAAACTGAACCATGAACTGTTTCTGTGTCGTGTGTATTTTAGGTTTGTGTGACTCAAATCAGTGAAGATACTGAATTCTTGTTAAAAACACACATTATAGGAAGATTGTCCCCCTCGGTAGAAATTGCGTAATTGTTACATAATATGTCTAGGATGTGTGACAGTGTGTGTGTGTGTGTGGGAATCTGTATGTTCTGCTGTTTTAACACCTTTTTGCCAAAACTGAAACATACAATGTTTGAGTCATAAATATGACTGAATTGTCAAAGTGTCCCAATGTGAAATACTAAAAATATCACTACCTTACTATACAATAGAAAAGACAAAAGTGAATATTTCTGTCCTTAGTGGATATTAGTGTTTATTTAACAAACACATCTTTAATACTGAATAAAAGATAACAAAATATAATAAAAGACAACCCCACCCCCCACACACTACTCTCTGGAGGTTTGGGAAGAGATATTTCCCTGGCAGGTAAAACTGATGGCTTTGTGTGTGTGTGTAGGTAGGCTTATTACCAGCGTACCTGTTGACTGGTTGAAGCATCCCTTTAGGGTCTGGATGTTGTTTTTGAAGATCTGATGCTTGCCAATATCAGTCTGAGTCCCTCCATCCCAGTAATCTGCTCCTTCATTCTGTCTGATCCACTCTGTCTTTGGCACAGCTCTCTTTGTGTTACTGTCAAAGTAATAAAACTGCCCTTCATCAACCAGACCAACCACAGTGAACTCTGGGTAGTCAATGTCTCCAGACACACCAGTGTAGAGGTATTTCAGAGAGTGTGTTCCTGCGGAGAGAGAAATACAGAGAGAAGTTTAGTCATCATCTCAATTAGACATCCAAAGCCTGTTCAAAATCAACACTGAAATTCACAATTAAGCTATATTGAAATAATTTATGCCATAACAGGTGAAACCAGTTACTTAAATTACAATATTTAAATTGACTAACAAAAAAAAGAAAAATGACACCCTGATATACAAAAGGACTCTAGCTTTAATTGTTCATAATCTCTGTAATTATGTTCATATTCCAGATCTTCCTAAATTGCCTAAATTTAGATTTGAGACCTTGTCAGTTATTGTACCAAAAATATAGCAAGATGTGATGTATTTTTTATTAAAACAATATCTACTCACAATCAGTCTTACTGGCCAAGTGTGCTAAAACACAGAAGTCATTTTGATTGCAGTTACTTAAAAATATATAACACAAGAAGACAGATAAAAAGAAATATCTAGACACAGTAAACTCTGGATATTCGTTATTTACAGGTATGAGATTTCAAGATCTTACTTCAGGTAAAGACAAATGTAAGAAGAACAAATCTATTATTGAATATAGCTATTACTTGAAATCTGTCCAACAGTTGAACAAAGAAAGTAAAATGCCACAATAATTATTTGTATTTGATTAATCTATTTAACAGGAATGTATTATTGTTATTATTATTATTCATTAGTGCAACGGATTCAGTCATGTTGAAGGAATGAAATGCAATACGTTTCTGGCATTTTAAGATGCCATATGTGTCACGAATCCTGTCCATGCACTTCCGTTCACTCACCATCAGAGGTCACTCCTTCACCACATTGACTCTTGCACTACACAAACTGTTGCACGTCACCTCAACTACAATTTCCATCATCCATTGCACTGAGGACACACACAGCTGATTGCACTGATCACACGCCTTACTTAAACCATGGACTTCCTCTCTGTCATTGCCGAGTATTGTATGCACTTATCGCTACCATAGCTGATAGCTACCTTACAGAGCCTTTTGTAGTTTTCATAGTCCTTGTCTTGTCTTGCCTTGCCTGTTTTGGATTGTGTTTGCCCCTGCCTGGATTATTGCTGTGTACCTGGATTGTCTCTCTTTGCCTTGCCCTGTTGGATACTGTTCGCCAATCGCAGACCCACGCTTGTCCTAGGAATACTCTTTGTCTTGCCTGTGTTATACCTGTTTGCCGCTGTTTGAACCATGCCTGTTATGACCTCGTCTCTGACTTTAAATAAAAGCTTGCACATGGATCCGCACATCTCACATCTCGTTTGCCCCGTAACAATATTAGTGTGAAATACTAAGTAAAAAAAAAGGTGTTTATCCTTCTGTCCATTTTGCTTACAACACATAAAAACTTTCTCTCTCACACACAGGATCATAGATTTCAGTGATGTGATTGATCTGTATTATATGTTTGTGGGTATAGTGTAAATGTAGAATAATGACAACCATTTATGTTAAACTAAAATATCCTTGAGGGTCATATTGAAACTTATTATATGTAGGCCTATTTAAATGTATCTGTAAATCTGTAATTACACATTTGTAATGATGAAATTGTAATTTACTACATTTATTAACTTTAAAAAATATTACCAAACAATGCAATACAGTTTAGTATGTTAGTCAACACAGATTAAGTGTACTTATGCAGGCTACTTATAGGCTAAGTGTACATTGCTGCCACACACATATGATTTTTTTCCACTCAATTATGTCTTAATAACGAGATGCTGTCATTTTAACGACGTCTTTTCTTGTTAAAACGACATCTTTTCTCGTAATAACAAGATCTTATATGTCGTTAAAATGACATAATTATCTCGTTAGAACAACATATTTTTCTCGTAATAACGACATATTATGTCATAAAAATTATGTTTTCCCCGTTATAATAAGACAGGTTACATTATCTGAGCGAGCTAAGTGCTGTCCACGCTGCTGTCGCCACACATCTGCACGCTGCTGAAGTTACTGCATCACAGAAATGCAATGTTTTAAATGTATTTTAATGTAATGGTTTTTATTGTAGCGGCATGTTTATTAGGATTAATCTCCAATATCTGTCTAGAACATAATGCTATCCAATAATTCAGACCCAGGATATGACTCCTTTAAGATGATCAGATCAAAACAGTTAGGCTATTTTGAATAATCGACTCTGGGCTAGGAATATTCCTTCATTTGAATGACTTGATTTAGTTTTTTACAATCATTTTTGCACTAATAACAGAACCTTCATGTCATTTTTTCAAAACTCTAGACACATAATTCACAACCGATGATCAAAATGCACATTTTTCAAAACAATTAACACTTTTTCCAAATGCTTGGGTACAATACACATGAGCCAAAGATCTTTTGTTCACTGAACTAAAATCACTGGTTCAAAATGACACAACTTAACATCAAAGTATTACTATTTAATCCAACTCACACATTTTGAAAAATGACATCAAGGTTCTGAAATTGGTGACAAAATGATTGTAAAAACTGTAGGCCTAATAACAAATCGAAATACGAACAAAAAGAAATAAAGAGAAATGACAAACGGTTAGCCTATTATTATTATATATTAAGTTAATGCTAGAATATGGGATCCGCATTAAAATAAATCTTCACCAGTCTACATCCAAGACAGGTGCACCTTTTTCTTCAACGCGGAAGTAAGCCTATGAGTGAGACTTCCGGTTCATTATCCACTAAAATAACAGGAAAAATAACGTGCAGTAAACATTAAAACTGTACAAACCAGTGTGTTCATAATAAAGATAATGAAATAATATGGTAAGACACACCAATTTTCAATATCAAGCAGCTAAACAAACTGTTTTTTTGTACAGTTAAAAATAGCTGGATGCGGATGAGACGGGAAGCAAGACCCATAGAATTTACAAATGGCCCAGGCCCATTTTTTACGGGAAGAAAAAGATGGATATCCTGTAAATTGAAGGCTATTAACTTAGATGTTTTAAAATGATCTCATGGGCCGATGCCGCTCCAGTTCGGTGATCATTAATTGTTGTTGATCGAGATTAAATGGATGTCGCAGTCATAAACTTGTTTTAATAAATCACTTATGCATTAAATAAAGATACAAAACAGGTTAAGTTAAATATTATTAAATATTATTTACAAGATAAATCCAGGGAAGATTTGTAAGAAAGAAAAAATGTTTAGAAAAATAAGAATGAATTATAACCCCATGTGTAAGCAATAGCCGTCATTTCCTTTAAAGAATTCCTTTACTGGTTATTTTAAAATGTCATTCTTTGTCTGCAATTGTTAACCACCTCAATATGTATAATATTTTAGGGTTTGAAGGGGGGTGGTCCGCTGCAGAAGAATGCATTTGAAAAGACTGCACTGTTCTCGGTCATTAGAGGTGTACAGTATATTCAACACACAACATTCACCAGAGAGCTTCTCTTTTTTTTAACACACTGAATGGTGATACACAATATATATCTCGTTTTTGTTTTTAGTAGGCATCCAAGCAAAAGAGAATGACTCCCTGTCACAATTAGTGTAATTAAAGTAAAAAAAAAAAAAATGTTGGACTTGAGGAATGCAGTTGGGAAGCATTGTAAACAAGTAAAAACAATAAAAACAATAATTAATAATTTTCTTTAAGTTCACTCTTGTTTTTTTAATTATTTTTTTTATAAGTAAACCAACATAAGGGTTAATTTTTTTTATTTTACTTTGTCATATTTCTGTAATGTTTTAATGTTAAGTGTGATAACATACTCTTGATTTGTATTAGATTTATTATTTTAAAATATCTGTTATTTAAATTTTTCTTTTATTTTTTGTATTTTTATTATCTTAAGTTGTTAAAATTTTCCATATTTTTTAAATCACATTCTTTATATTTAAGTGTATTGTATTTATAATATTTTATTTAGTCATTTAATTATTTTATATTTTTATCATTTTTGTATTGTCTTAAGTTGTCTAAGTTTTAAAAATGTTGTTTTTCTTAATAAAAGCTTTATATTTAATTTGCTTGGATGGATGGAGTCAGTTCTTGGGCTATGATTGGACACCTATTAAATTTTCATATAAAATTTTCACTGACGGCCCAAATTCAGTCTTGTTTAGCCTAGACACATATTCACTGTCTATTACAGGCTTGCAAACTTTGGAGAAAAAGCTTGAAAAGTTTCCCCGTGTTTTGAATGGTCACCACCGGCACATAATGCAACAAAGACTGCTAAAGTCAACAGATTTCACTAATAGACCTACCAATCTTTGTGTAAAAGTAACATTATGATGCTGCCATCTTTCTGAAGCCATTTTTACCCCCCTGTAATTTGGCTCTGAATTCGGGCTTGTTTACATCACAAAATATCAGGGAGTGACATTTATTTGATGTGAAGGAGGGTTGCTGTAAGCCCCATCAGGACTAATGACAGGTCATTGAAGGGTAAGTAGTCTAGCCTATCTGGAGTGCATATAAATATTAAGCTTGATATGTTTCATACGTTGTATATCCATAATAATAGTTCTGATGTTGTGTGCTACCCGCTCAGATGTGCTACCTCCGTGTGTTTATTCGGTATATAAATCTTCAGATCGGGATTTTTTTTTTTTTTTTTTTTTTACTTATTAGAAGTACAGAACGCCACACAACAACTTTTCGGCATTGCACCAAGCAAAAATCATAACAAAAAGTAAAGATCAAGCCTAACAAGGTCTCCGTTCATTAATTCGAATGGTTTGTTTTCCCCCACGGCATAAACGGTTATGACGTTTTTGTGGGCGTTCCCAGCATTTAGCAAGTTGCTCGTCATCGGTCTCTAGGCAGAAAGACTTAACTCAGGTTAAAAATGAAACTGCTCTCTCATATGATAACACACTGTAGTTTACTTTAGGAGATGTAGGCCTACTAAAAAACAACCAAAACATTTTGAAAATGAAAAAACTCAAATCAACAAACAAAATATATATAGCTATTGGTAAAATAATTAAATGGCATACAGGCTTTTAGGTTTATACATTAATGCTTTCTATTACACAATCTCATAACCCCAACGAAATTATGCTTTGAGTGTGAAAAAAAGTTTTAATATGTATTTTCAGAAAGGTATTAAGATATGTAGCTTGCGTCAAATCATCGCTATTTCAGCTAAACGTGTCAATAACAAAACACTTCAACGCTAAGGAAATCAT
This sequence comes from Acrossocheilus fasciatus, assembly GCA_036784905.1. Taxonomy (NCBI): domain Eukaryota; kingdom Metazoa; phylum Chordata; class Actinopteri; order Cypriniformes; family Cyprinidae; genus Acrossocheilus; species Acrossocheilus fasciatus. The sequence goes on from CM071956.1 coordinate 5,737,542, forward strand.
TCGCTAGCTCTAATTGAAAAACACTCCACTTACCAGCATAGGCTAAATGAACTCCGAGAAGCAGGACCAATACAGATCGCATGGTTGTTTTTAGCTCAAAAGCACTTCTTTTAAGAAAGATAATCGTTCCAGACAAAGTACTTGTAATGTTTCGACCAGACGTTTCAGCGTCTCAAAAGCGAAAGTCTAAACAGACATTTCCGGGTTTGGGCGGAACTCTTCTGTAGCAGGAGAGGTAACACTTTATTTTGATGGTCCCTTTTGAACATTCTGTTGACACTAAGTAATGTTGCAACTACATGTCAACAAACTCTCATAAGAGTATTAGTAGACTGTCTGCTTCATATCTACTAACTTCTTATTGTGTTGGTCTCCCAACAGATATTCTACTGACTATAAGTAACTTTGCAAGTACATGTCAACTTAATCTAACCCTAACCCTACCAGTCAACTAATACACTACTAACACTCTAATGAGAGTCAGTAGAAATGTAGGTGCAACATTACTTATAGTCGATACAATGTGTTAAAGGGACCATCAAAATAAAGTGAAACCGCAGGATAAATACCAGGGCAAATATAATTGTTCACTTTGTTCCGAATCGCAAATTAAACAATATTTAAAAAAAAAAAAAATTATCTATTGCTTAAATGCCTCGTTGCAGTCTATGAAAAGTGTGTATAGATATTATAGACATGGTCACCAGAAACTAAGGAATTAATTGAATATGTAACATTATATTGATAAAAAAAATATATTATTATTAATATTGCCTGCTGGGAGTGAAGCCATTGATAATGAAGACATGTTCAGAAATTTACAAACAATAGCTAAGCCAATAAATAAAATTTGAGGTCTGATTTAAAAGACATTTTGTTTGTTTGTTTGTTTTTTTGTTTATTTATTTCTGATAACTGCTGTATACTCTTTGAAGTCACCACTTAATGCCTAATGTGAAGCTTCTTATATGGTGATGGTTGCTGTTGTTTTGACTTGTTCGTCTCAAAGTCAGAACAGTGTGAAGTAAAACTTGTCTTGGAAATAATCCTTGCAGAGTGATTTTACGTATGCATTGTGTCTCAGTTTTTGACTTTCAGTGCCCATTGTACAAATAAATAAAGAAAAAAAAAGAAACATTGTATTTTACTTTAATCCTGGGTCATTAGATGCAAGATGCAAGCTTTTTTGTTTGATAAACAGAACTGTGTTAATCATCAATGCCCTGCTGTTTGAGATTTAGTACACATACATATACATTAATTACTTTCAATTATTTTAATCTATTGAATATCTATGATGGCTTTTGGAAGGTCAAAACAAATGTATTTCCAGAATATCATGCATATCTTGTAATTTAGTAAAATCTCAATTTTTTTTTAATTTAATGTGTTTGCTAAACCAACATATACCAATTAAATTAGCCACACTGTAAAAATGTTTTGTCATCTTCACGTAATAAGACATAAACTGCTTTTATTAAAGTAAAAAATGATATTTAATATCTATATCAACCCATATACACTATATACGCTTGTCAGATTTCAGTTTCAGGGTCAGGACTGATATGAAAAACAAATCGAACTCTCACACTGTTAAACCCATCTTAATTTTGCCTTAATTGTCTTTTCAAATTGAGTAGAATATATATGTAAAATTGGTTGAGATTGTGATTTCCATATACTTTTGGTCCTTAAGCTGTATACCTACCTCTAGTGTTGCATACCGGTCACTGCACCTACACTCTCAGAAATAAAGGTACAAAAGCTGTCACTGAGGCGGTACCTTTATAAAAAGGTACACTTTTTGTACCAATTAAGTTCAAATATGTACTGTACACTTTAAGTACTAATATGTACCTTCAAGGTACCAAAATGGACCTTTTAGGTACAAACATGTACCTTTTGAAAAAGTACCGCCCCAGTGACAGCTTTTGTACTTTTATTTCTGAGAGTGTAAATAATACCTGTAGGGTTCTGCTTAAAGGGATGTAGTAGACAGCCTTAAAAGGCCTGTCAGTAAATACAAACAATTGTCTAACCGCATGGCAGTAGGTTGCTTTGTGAAAGCTGTAACAACAAATGGAAATAAATGGATTATACTTACCTGAAGCGTGTTGACTGAATGGTTGGATACTGGCTGGTACAAATTATATTGTACAAATAAATCATTTGCATTCTTGTTTTCTTTTTTGTTACTAAAGAGAAATATATACTTTTACATATGTTCAATTTTATAGCTCGGTACATCGTAAAAGTTTTTTTTTTACAAATTCATAAAATCAATAAACCAAAAACTAAGAAGAACAGAAACTGTGAATAATCAACAAACTTGATTTTTTTTAGATGTATTAATGAACCATAAGAAATATGTCTTATGATTCTGAGTTACACCTAATAATTAAAGTTTTTGTTTATTAACATTTTCTGCTGTCATCACATCAATCTGATCCTGTGCTGTGTGTGTACAGCTGTCACTGAGGGGGACCGGAGGGAAAAACTCTACCTGGAACAAGATTTAGAGGGGGACCCACAGCAAGAACCTGCACCAGGTTTAGGTGTAGTTTTGTAAACACAGTGGGGGCAGCAGGATAAGCATCATTTTTTCAACTTCATCTTTTGGTCTTGCCTCCTAAAATGCCAGAAGAAACATACTACATTTCATTCGTATCATATCACATGACTGACAGTTATACTGATGAATGATAACACACTTACAACTATATCAATTTTGATCTGTAACACTGTCAGAGGCTATAACAGAAAACAACATTACAACATCACAATGGGCCGCTCCATCAAGACTGTTTAGATTAGCACAGCAGCCATCTTTATTTCTTTAGAAAGGGACTAAATTGCTATTTTTATTTATTTAGATATTTTACCATACTATTAACCACATTACAACCCATCTTAATATGTAGTTATAAGGATCTCACCACTGACAGATCTGAATCCTGAAAAACAACCAAGACAGGAACTGTAAATTCAGTAATTTCACAAAAATAAAATCAGCTAAAAGAAAAACAGCCTAAATATAACCAACTACTACAAAATACATATTTTATCTTTTTATCCACAAAATATAACATCGTCAAATCACATATGGTGTGTTTATTTTTAAAAGAATTACATTTAAGACATTTTAAGACTAAGTAAATTTTAAATATAATTTAAGACCAGTTTTGTAACAAAACAAAAATGTAAAATATATAACCTTAGAGTTCTCTAAAGTCCTTATTCTGTCAACAATTTAACAATTAAATAGGACCTTTGCAAGAGAAAAAAAAAGAAATGTGAAACTGTTTATGGCTTTAAATTTTGAATAGTGAATTGTATAAATAGTGAATTGTTGTTTTAATGTTTTTAAGTATTTTTGGACACCTTGTCATAATTGTTTGTCCTTACCTCTTTTCTTCTGATAGACCACATATCCAGCAAAACAATGACAATCAACAGGATGACAGCACCAACAAAAATGCCAGCTGGAGAAGAATGTCCTGATCGGAGAAAAACATCACAATAACTCACACAGTCTGATAATGTTATAAACCAGTACTGGTGAAAAATCTTGAGCAATGATATTAGCAGTGATATTAGCCATTTGTGCAACTATGTAACAACACAGGTCTAAATATTTACAGTTCACATGAGCAAAACAAATAATGTAAGAGCCAGGGCCTGTAGCCTACCACGAAGGTAGTTGAAACAAGCGGCAACCTCCCGGTCTCGGCCTCGAAACCAACACGGAAGTGACTAAAACTGGAATAATGGCCGCTAAAGACTGGTTACCTCCTGAGGATTCTTTGAAGTTGACATTTTATGTCATTTTTCATTTTAGTTATAGTTTATTTTAATTTATTTATGATTTATTTATTTATTTTAAAAGATGTTTATGGTAACTATTATTTATTTGTTTTTCTCTGTATATTTATTTTTTGTTATTACTATTGTTTGGGTAATTACTGTTTTGTAGTCTGGTTGTGTATGTATTTGTTTTTGTTGTTGTTGTTGTTGTTGTTGTTGTTTTTGCTTTGACTGTATCCCCTGTGAATGTTATATGTTTAATTATAACATTCACAGCAGAATAAAAAATGTTTAATGCCTGGTACAAAAGGTGGTTTTACTCTATATAGCTTATTTTGTCCTTTATGACAACTGTGAGGGGGGTGAATTTTTTTTATAACTCATCTGTTTAAATTATATTAAGCCTTAAAGTTCTGCATAATTAAGGGCGTGGCCATTTGAGTGACAGGTGGATTGATACCGCCACTGTTGCGCTAGGTGGGCGGGGATTCAGTCACCAGCTCCACCCAAGTCCCGCCTTTTTGCCCATTGTCGATTATCTGGCAGTGACGCGCTGCCAAGATGGCGACGGCCGTCTCCACGCTTGTGGCGAGAAGGGATACAGCTCAGACCAGAAACAAACATGAAATTTAATTTTCTACCTATTAGATTGTGTTTTATTAACGTCTACACATACCCCAACCCTAAACCTACCCCTTACAATAATTTAAAAAAGTAATTATTGTTGTACAGTGTGTGACAAAAATTACACTGTATTGATGTGCGCATGCCGCCATACGTATCCCTTCTAACCCGTCTCTACGCACTTTGAGCTTCAAATATGCTCCTCAGAAAAAACGGCTGAACTTGTTGTTTTTACGCTCATTAGGTGTAACTCTGATCATGCTCCTCAGAAACCTACAGTGAATTATCTTTGACACAATGAATATTTTTCCTGAGGGTTGAGGGTTAGTCATAAAACCCAAGAAGACCACCGTAGGAAAAAAATGATTGCTCAGTGTTTGCTTTTCCTTAACTCAGGAGACTTAGATGAGGTTCTCATATCTCTCTCATTTTAGTATCAGCAGCATTTCAGATGTTTCTCCTAAAATTCCTTAGGAGCACTGGAAGTAGACACAAATGAGACATGAGAAATATTAGAGAAAAAAAGAGTCAAAATAGAGAATCTGTTGGAAGAAACATAGAATATCTCTTTATTGTCTCGCCGCAATCTCTATCAAGACTCCATTATAGGAATATTTTATTGCACAGAGGTTGCTCTTTCTAATCTCAGGAGACTTAGATGTGATTCTCATGTATTTCTCATTTTGGTCTCAGATGTTTCTCCTAAAAATTCTTAGGAGAAGTAAAAGTAGACGCAGCTGAGACATAAGAAAGTTCTGAAAGAAAGGAATCCAAAATGACAATGGGAGAGAAACATGGGAGATCTCTTTATTGTCTTGCTGTAATCTCTTGCAGGCTCTTTAGTAATCTGATGTTTTCTTCTAATGTAATTCTTCAGATTCACTTCCCATCGGCATCATTGTTGGTGTTGTTGCTGCTGTCCTCCTGTTGGTGGTCATTGGTGGTGTTGTGTTTAAGGTGTATCAGAAAAAGAAAGGTGAGACAGAGACTCAGATATTATTATCATGACTGCATTGAGTATATTGTATGTTTAACACATTGTGTGCAGTGATATTACGCAGCGCCTGAAAGTAGTCCCCAGCTAGGTAACTAGTTATAATATAGCTGGGCACTACTTTCAGGCGCTGCGTAATATCACTGCGCCTGCTGCGGCCATGTTACGGCAGCAAAGTTCCTTGATTATTACGCTGGAATGAGAGTATAGTTCCTAGCCAAATCGGACTAGAAAATCGCAAAGTTTAATTTTCTTCTCCAGGGTCTAACACCTCAACTGTTGACAGTGCCACAAGACTACTATGTAAGTGTTTGTTTAAGCATCGTGTAATCTTGTTTTTCCTACACATTTTAACTGTTATATCATTCTTGTTAAACAGTGTGTGATGGTTATTTTGTTGTAAAATAAAGGTTTCATTTTCTTCTTCAGCCTCTGACAGCTCAAGTGTTGAAAACACCAAGGGCCCAAAAAGTATTATGAGTTTTCTTATGAATTCATCTTCCCGGTGGCTTTAGTGCAATTTGGAGGATAGACTGAAAGATTGATTTATGAATCTACATGTTGGAAAAGGCGATTGTGTAAAAAGTGTAGATAATGCACATAAAGAACAGAACCAGTAAACAAAAACATTGATAGCAGTATTACTATCAACTCTCTATATAACTAATGATTTTTTTTATAGGGGTTGTATTTATGTTATCACATATGCACAATACTCTGTCACAAAATAGTGCAGAGTAATTTTTCTCATGTGCATTAATAATTCCTCACCCAGCAGCCCTAAAGAGGCTTAATACTGCATGATGAATTTTTTTTTTTTTAAAGTGAGGCTATAGTCCAGTTTATGTTGAGATGGGATTTTAACTTTCCAAATGGATAATTAAATTGGTTATTAAAATAAATTGCAGTGGATTTTTGTTGTAAAAGTGTAATTTTCTTCTCCAGCCTGTGACCGACAGCTCAACTGCTGACAAAACCAAAAGCCCAACATGTGAGTGAATAATGAAAATAAAAAGAAAGGGAAAACAATGCAACTACTATAGCTGAGGCTCAGCATAATTTGTTAACTTTCCTAACTTTCAAAATGTAACTTTCCTATCCAGCTCTGAACTCTCTTGACCATAGATACAGTGTCTCAGACAGTTATCATGCAATGGCTCACACAGTGGATCTGACAAGTACTGCTGAATGAATCATAATAATGGATTTTTTCTTACAGAAAGAGACACAAGATGACGGAGAAAACTGAATCTGAAAAAGTTTGCCCAGCTTGCAGTGTCTTTCTTATACCCTTTAACTGTTAATACATGAAAGACTTTTCTTCCTAATATGTGATTCTATGAGGGGGTTTTGTTGTTGTTGTAGCTCATGGGTGTATTTTGACTTAATTTGACAATCACTTTGTGCTGTCTCTTGGAGTTAATAGCACCTTTGAAGTCTGTCCTTCAGTCACTCTGTCAGCATGAGTTTAAGATAAGCTTTAAATAGTGACACTTATTATTATTAAAGAATAAAGCTTGGAATATGTAAATAGGTAGGCCTACTAAAGCACATTTCAGTTTAATATACCGCACTTATGTTTTACAGGCAGCTGCTGTTACTATCATGCAGGCAATTAAGCATCAGTGGACAAAATCTTGAAGTGCCTCAGCTGGAAAGTCACTTTGGTCTATCTGTTACGTAGGACTTCAGGAAAGATAAAGAGGAGATTTCCCTGCTGTCAAACACAAATTTCACAATGAATTACAAAGAAACTGCAAGTAATACATTGAATTATTTGCAAATCTGGAATAGAAAATAAACTTAAATTGTATTTTATAGTAAAACATCTTTACAACTACGAAAAAATCATTTTTACAGTGTAGTGAAAGTTGCTTGACTATATGGAATTCCTTTATTTAGGTTTCTTCTTATTTGGGAAAAATGGCAGAACAAAGCAGGCCTATCCATATATTCACTTCATTTAGTATTTTGTTCCCTTTCAGTGATTAACACAGTCAAGGAATTTACGCCTAGTAGCTTGTGACCCTGAACATGTCCAGAATCTGTCCTGGCTGGAGTTTCAGAACTTGCAGGCACTTTACTAGCTCAAAGTCCACAACTGAGACCCGACGTTTGTATTAACTTGAATATTTCAAGTCATTTCTCGAGTCTAGAATATTATATTAAATCTAAATCTCAAGAAAACTCAAGAATGCAGCTTGTTGTAGTGCTTCTGCTTGTCGGAGCTCATCTTGCCTTTGCTGGTGAGTAGATAATGCTTTGTTGATTTTACAGTAGCGCCAATGTAAGCTAAGCTTTCTTTAAAAATATGTTGTGCCACTGTATGATGTTGATATCATTTTACTTTAAAACCGACAACTATATGAAAAGCCCACAGCCAGTCAAATGTCGTTGTGTTATTGAAACTTTTCTCAGAAATATATCTTTTGACGCGATATTCTTTATACTTAAAATATGTAGCCAATGATTTACACACGTTGAACAGAGCCTATTCGTTATTATTTAGACCTTTTGAAGGCATATTTTGTTCTTTAGCCTATTAAAAAAAATCTTAGCTAGGCCTTTATAATTTCACGGGAGGTCTAACCAAACTAACAAAAAATACTTTTTTGATTAGTTAGTTTAATTGAACAAAAAAAATGATTGTTTGTTGGTTTGATGTGTTTTAAAACTTACTCATCTGTTAGCATGCTAGTCGTGTCAGATGCAGATCAGTTTCATTTCTATCCTGAGAAACGCGTTTTTACCCGGAGACCGATGACGAAGACCCTTTTTGCGCCAACGTCACGATTACGTCACCGCGCTAGCTGGAGGCAAAACAAAGGGAGAACTGGAGATTCTCTGGAGCTTAAAATATCATCTTGTTATGATGTTGGATGCAAGAATCGACGTAGTACAGGCTCCAATTTGAAATTTTAACGCATACTTGCTGCCACTCCCAGACAAAAAACCGACGACAGCTGTGATTAAACGAGATAAAACGAGCGGACTGGACAGAAACTATCGTCAAAAATGCTCGCGTTTGCAGCACACACTTCTTATCAGAAAAGGTTAAATAAAGTATTTTCTTTTGTTGTTATGGGTTATGGTTTGTGTTACGCGTCTAAAGATTTATTATGCATCTCACAACTATGAAATAATGTCTGTGTGCATGCGTGTAAAACAACAAACTGACGATGTATATGCGTAATCATCTGTAATATACATTGTTGTGATTGATAGTGGCTGGACTTTCTAAGAACTTAATAAGAAAGAATAATCAAACACAAAAATTCCAGAAATTAATTTTGAACTTTCTATTTCTAGAAACATCTTCCTTTAAATGTACTGTATGTAAAGTACTGTAAATTAACTTACATAATTTATAGGATGTATATAGCCTACTTTGAAATAACTATTTGGCCATGATACATACATCTTCAATTAATATATTCATCACATTGAATGTTTAACTTTTTTTATTTTGGCCCAGTTCACTCTCACGTAACGTTAGCTGTAAAAAATAGTTGCCAGCTGAAATTGAAATACATGTACATCTTCATGACTAGATAGACACACAGGTGAGTTTCTCTTTACTACTCGCCTCGAGTCACTCAATCGGAGGTAATCCTGTCAGATCGTCAATCCATGAGCATAGGGTCGGCCAATCTGATTTTGTCCGTAAAAGTTAACTTATTTAAATAACAATCATGGTCCTGCACAGTGAGTGACCTTACATATGCAGGTAAAATCGGATTTTCTTCAGCCAAAAAACAAGGTAAACAAACTTCATAGCTAGCGTTAGTGAAGCGGTCAGTGTAATCTTTCTGCCTCCACCTAAGCCCCGCCCACAGAAAAACGTCACAATGTTTACTAACAGAAAAAGGGTATTGATTTTGCTTGTCATTTGTTGAAATAAATATTAAAAGTACAGTGAGTTCGTGACTGTTCGCTGAATGTAACCCACAATCTCTGATTGTCCTCCGTGGCGTGGAAACATGAATATTTATAATGACAACAGTTTTACTTTATCATTTAAAAAAAAAAGTTTCCAACAAAGAAATGGATCGACTTCTGTCAGCTTGTTGAACAAACACTTTATTTGGATAATTTAATATGACGGCTGAAGCAGCAGCGAGCGTCCAGCGGGTGACACTGTTTTCACGGTAACGTTAATCAGATCAACATTGTAAATTAAATTCTACAAAACCTAAGAGAGAAAAAAATATAATTATCATGCAGTGCGACAAATTAGCTTCTCTTCCCTGCAAACGATACAGTGAAGAATGAATTATTGTTTAACTTAAAGGCAAAAAAACAAAACAAAAGATAAGCAGTTATCCGTATAGAGAATGAGAAGTAACCATGGGAACGGACAGCGTATCCTGCTAATATGGCGGCGCCTTCCCGAAATGCAACGCGGAGTGAAAAGACTGTGACGTAATCCTCATTCTCTATTGGTTGTGTGGTATAAGTTATTGATAAACTTTACAGTGATTGTTCCACAGTGTATGAGGGAAAGTCCCATAACAGCAGAATAAATCAAAATAGCAAATTTAAACCGTTTAGAACATCCACCTTGAAGATTTTGACTGCAGACTTTATGGCCAACATGGCAAAGTCACAAAGTAAGCTTATTCTCACAACCGAAATAGTTCTTTTTGTGAAAAAGAACTTGATAAAAAAATTTTTTTTTTAAAACCTGTTGCTGACTATATTGTTCTAATTAAAATATAGTATGTCTTGCAAAATTCATTCTAAAAACTGACAAGTTAAATAAATTTTTATCCTATTACACATTTATAAAGATATATTTTACTTATTATGTCTTTAATATAGGCTTTATTTTGGCTAGGTGCACAACATGGCGTCAATGAGCTACTTATACTTCCGGTCTTTGCAATGTTCGCATTTACTGTAAGGGAAACTTTCATATGAAACCTGCCTATACAGTCATGGCCAAAAATATCAGCACCCTTGGTAAATATGATCAAAGAAGGCTGTGAAAATTAATTTGTATTGTTAATCCTTTTGATATTTTATTTTAAAAATTCACAAAAAATCTAACCTTTCATTGGATAAGAATTTAAAATGGGGAAAAATATCATGAAATAAATGTTTTTCTCTAATACACATTGGCCACAATTAACTGCATCCTTTTTTTCAATACTTTTTGAAACCTCCATTTGCCAGTTTAACAGCTTTAAATGTTCTCCTATAATGCCTGATGAGGTTAGAGACACCTGACAAGAGATCAGAGACCATTCCTTCATCCAGAATCACTCCAGACCCTTTAGATTCACAGCTCCATGTTGGTGCTGCTTCTCTTCAGTTCACTCATTTTCTACAGGGTTCAGGTCAGAGGACTGGAATGACCAGCAGAAGCTTGGTTTTGTGCTCAGTGACCCATTTCTGTGTTGTTTTTGAGGTTTGTGTTTGGATTATTGTACGGTTGGAAGATCCAAACATGGCCCATTATAAGATTTCTAACAGAGTCAGTCACTTATTGATTTCTAATCTGTTGGTATTTGATAGAATCCATGATGCCATGTGTCTAAACAAGATGTCCAGGACCTCCAGCAGAAATATAGGCCCAGAACATCAAAAATACAGCAGTATATTTCATTGTACACATGGGGTACTTTTTAGCCCTGTGTTCACCAAACACATCTTGAGTGTTTGCTGCTAAAAAGCTCATTTTTTAGTTTCATCTGACCATAGAAGCCAGTGCCATTTGAAGTTCCAGTCGTGTCTGATGACTGAATATGCTGGAGTTTGTTTTTGGATGAGCGAGGAGAATTTTTCTTGAACCCTTCCAAACAACATGTGCTGATGTAGGTGCTGTTTGACAATTTCTTTTAAGGTTTTCTGACCCCAAGACTCAACTATTTTCTTCAGTTCTCCAGCTGTGGTGCTTGGAGAGTCTTTAGCCGCTCAAACTCTCCTCCTCACCGTGCATTAGGACGATACAGACACACGTCCTCTTCCAGGCAGTTTCATAACATTTTATGTTGATTGGAAATTCTCAATTATTGCCCTGATGGTGGAAATGGGAATTTTCACTGCTCTAGCTCTTTTCTTAAAGCCACTTCACTAATTTGTGAAGCTCAATTATCTTTCGCTGCACATCAGAAATATATTCTTTGGTTTTTCTCATTGTGATGGATGATTAAGGGAATTTGGGCTTTGTTTTCCCTCCTATTTATATTTCTGTGAAACAGGAAGCCATGGCTGTCAGGGTTTGGCCCTGACACTCTGTTTGCCTTGTGTGTGTTGTCTTGTGTTAGCACATGGCTTTGTTTTTGTCAGCCATGTGCTTCTCTAGCCCCTCCTCCTTGTTTCATCTTTACCACACCTTCTTGTTAGCCCTTGTTGATTCCTTGTTAGTGTATTGCTTTCACCTGTTCCTTGTGTGCTTTCCTCCCTTTATAGGGCCCCTTGCCCTATTGTTTTTGCCGGTTTGTTGTCATTCTCACCCCTTCTGTCACTGTCTCTGCCTGTGGATGTGGCTGAGTTCGTGTTTCTGTCTCCCTGTCTGGTTGGTCTTATGTCCTTGTCTTGTTTAGTCCTTTGTGGTTCCATGTTCTTGTCTTGCTCCTTGTTTTGCATTTTTGTTTGTTTTTGCTTTTATTTTAATAATTATTCAGTTCTTGTCCTGATCTTGTTTTGTATTTGTTTGCTATCTTTTAAGTTAGTTGTCTTGGTTAAATGAGTAATGATTCTTATTTTGTCACCCTCCTTTTTATTAGTTACCTACTTTTGAGTAACTTGTGTTCCTGTGGAGCCTTGTCTTGTCTCTGTGTTAGAGGTCCTGTCCTGACCTGTTTCTGTGAGTTCTCCATGCCTGGCATTTGGTCTGCTTTGGAGTCGGCAGTCAACAAGTATCTGCGCTCTGCTCTATGGTGCCTTGTTTGGTCCTCTCTCTCTGCCTGGGCTTACCGCTCCTTTTGCTGCTATTGTATCTGCCAGTTGCTGTCCGAGACTGTTCCAGTGGTCTTCCCCAGCTGTCTCATTGTTTGTGTTCTTGATGTTGTTACATGTGCACCTCATTACCCTCCTGTATCAGTCTTGTCAAACCTTTGTCACTCATTCTGCTATTGGGTCCTCCTTCCAGATCCCTGACAATGGCTGAATAATTTCATGTTCATAATCACCCTGGAGTGCTCAAAATTGTGAATATGAATGGGAATATACTTCAGAGATATTTTACTCATAAGAATTTCTAGGGGTGCCAATAATTGTGTCCACCATGTATTTGAGAAAAACATTTATTTCATAATGATATTTCCCCCCCATTTTAAATTCTTATTATCCAATGAAAGGTTAGATTTTTGTGAATTCTTTTAATAAAAGCTCAAAAGAAATAACAATGCAGATTAATTTTCACAGCCTTCTTTGATCGTATCAACTCACCATAGATACAGGAAAGCGGAAAAATCGACTCAAAAAGAGATTTTAGGGATGCTAAGGGGTTAATTATATTATATATTTAATTTAATGCAGTTCAGTATTTAAAAGAATGGCTTTCGAGTTAAGTTTGATGTTAAAGAAAGCTTTCACAGACTATTTTATTAATGGAACTAGTTTGATGAGCACTTTTTTTAAAAAAGTATTTTTCTGTTGGACTTTTTGTGGCTGTTTGTTTACTGAAAACTTAAAACAGGAAAAATTACTGCTAAGGTGTGTGTGTGTGTGTGTGTGTGTGTGTGTGTGTGTGTGTGCGCGTTTTTGTGAAAAGTCAGGACATAGATTTGTATAATGACAAAGGTATATGACATAGGTATTACAAGGTGAAGGTGACTTTTCAGGACATTGACCCATGCCCCCACTTTTCAAAACGCTTATAAATCATTCAGGGTGAGGTTTTTTTGGGGAAAGCTGAAATGCACAGTCTCCTGTAAGGGGTAGGTTTAGGTGTAGGGCAATAGCACATACAGTAAGTACAGTATAAAAACCATTACGCCTATGAGATGTCCCCACTTTTCACAAAAACGAACATGAGTATGTGTGTGTGTGTGTGTGTGTGTGTGTGTGTGTGTGTGTCTATGTGTTTTTTTTTAATTGTGACAGTCTGTATATTAAGTGTATCATTCAACTTTTTCCCATGGTCTGAGTTAAAAACAAAAAATTAAAATCACAGCACAGCAATATCGAATCACAATATTTGTAGAATCGAAATCTTAAAAAAAATCACAATACATATTATATCAGCACCCAAGTATCGTGATAGTATCGAATCGGGAGGTAGGTGTATCGTCTCGTCCCTATTAAATATGTCTCCTCAAAACGAATATTAATACGATCTTCAATTCCTGGGTTAATATGAGAGAGTGAGCATCATCACTGGTCTCTTCTGTCTCCGCCACTGCTTACAGCTGAAGAATACAAGTTAACAAGCGATTTATCAGAAGATGGCAATAAACACGAGAAGTGCCCTTATACAAAGGTTCAGTCATCGTTCAAATTCGTAAAAGCTAGGACTGGAAGAGATAAAGGAGACAACCCAAGTACAACAGACATATAAAGCCTACAGATTCATCACATAAACACTGAAATCTAACATCCAGTGTGAGAGAGAAAGTCTATGTGTAGTAAGCAAAATGGACAGCAGGATAAACACCTTTTATAGCAAATCCATATTACTGTCTAGATATGTGTCTTTTTATCTGTCTTCTTGTCTTATAATTTTTAAGTAACTGGAATCAAAATGACTTCTGTGTTTTAGCACTCTTCACCAATAAGACTGATTCTGAGTAAATATTGTTTTAATAAAAAAATACAGCACATCTTGCTATATTTTTAGTACAATAACTGACAGGGTCTCAAATGTAAATTTAGGAAGATCTGGAATATGAAAATAATTAATAAACAACTAAAGCTACAGTCCTTTTGTATATCAGGTGTCATTTTTCTTTTTTTTGTTAGTCAATTTAAATATTGCAATATACACCTGCTATGGCATAAATTATTTTAATATAGCCTTATTGTGAATTTCAGTGTTGATGTAACTCTTAAAAGTGTGAATTTTGAACAGGCTTTATGTGTGGATGATTAATTTGAGATGATGATTAAACTTCTCTCTGTATTTCTCTCTCCGCAGGAAAACACTCTCTGAGATATGTCTACACTGGTGTGTCTGGAGTCATTGACTTCCCAGAGTTCACTGCTGTCGGTCTGGTTGATGAGGAGCAGTTCATGTACTTTGACAGCAACACAATGAAAGCTGTGCCAAAGACAGAGTGGATCAGACAGAATGAAGGAGCAGATTACTGGGACAGAGAGACTCAGACTGATATTAATCACCATCGGCTCTTCAAAATCAACATCCAGATTGCAAAGGAACGCTTCAACCAGACAACAGGTAAATTAGTAACAAACCTACTTACACACATGACTTCTTAGTTTTGACTATTTTACATATTAACGATACAGTGTTAGGAGTACAGCTACCATTTACATACCAGTTACAATATCTTTTATTTTATTTTATCAGTATTAAAGATGTGTTTGTTAAATAAACACTAATATGCACCAAGGACATAAATGTTTGTTTTTGTAGTAGTAATATCTATTATAGTTATATCTATTGCGGTTCAGTGATTTAGTCACAAATATGTATTTATTTTATTTTTAACAGTTAAAATTGAACAATTCTGGTTGTAAGACACAGATCTGCTGCAGTAAATAAGTCAACAGCTGCTCAGACAGATTCAGTCAGTGAGTGATTAAATCAAACTGATAATAAACTGTACAGTACACTGTGTGCAGAATGATTTGTGTGTGCAGCCGGTGTAGATGTCACAATAGAAATCATGTTGTCTGTTTATTGTCTCTTATTTCTCAGCACCTGTTCTTGTTCTCTTATCATAATAAATTTAGTCAGTAAACTCACAACTCAAATATTACTAGATATATTTTTTAAATTTAGAATGGAGGCCAAAAAAATAAAATATGTTCAGTCAGATTTATTTGATTCTGAGTCAAACATGTTTCTGACTGACTGATGATTTTATTCTGACTGTATTAATTGATTATTCATACATTCAGTGTCTCTGTTCCTCAGGTGTGCACACAGTCCAGCTGATGTACGGCTGTGAGTTTGATGATCAGACTGGAGCAACAAAAGCGTTTCATCAGTTTGGTTATGATGGAGAGGACTTTCTGTTTCTGGATCTGAAGGAGTTGAGATGGATTACACCAGTGCAGCAAGGAATCATCACTGTACAGAAGTGGAGCTATGACAGAGGTCTTCTTGAGAGTCACAAACATTACTTCAGCACTGAGTGTATTGAGTGGCTGAAGAAGTATGTGGAGTATGGAAAGAGCAGCCTGAAGAAAACAGGTACATCAGTTCTTATCCAGCGGTGAAAATATGAAAATATAGCCATATATGTTTTGTTAAACAGTCTTCTACACTAGAAATCACTGTAAAAATTTCTTCTTTCTTTCAGAGTAGGTTGTTTTGATTAAAGGAATACAAATCATGTGTTTTGTTTGTAGAAATTAATAATTTTAAATGGATTGCTAAACCGGTTCAGGAAGAGCATGTTCATCTAAATCTGTCAATTATGAACTGGATAGAAAAGTATAAACTGATGCAGACATGCAGGTGTGATGTGTTATAATGGCTAAAGCTCAGTGTCCAGTTATAACTGTAAGGCTGTTATTACTAAAGATTTTCTTAAATTAATGGGTTTGTTGCAAAACACAATAGTTAAAGATTGCTTGTGTATTTATTTACTAGAGACAAAGTTTGATTAAAGATGAGGCGTGCTGCTACTCTCTGGACTGCAGTAAGACTGGCAGCAGCACAGATTTGATTTGACTAAAGCCTGGATAAAGAGCTGTGTAACATACTCAGATAGGAAGAATCAGATCTTCCTGATGTTAAAGAGCACAGATCCACATCACCAGGTGCTCATAGCATTGAAGTCTGTGGTATTTACTCTCTAGGTTCCTGGTTGACTAGATTACATCACTGTGTTGTCAAGGCTATCAAAATGGGTTTGTTTGCTAAATTAGACTGGCTAGGATGACAAGAAGCTCTGGTTTAGATTTTTCTAAATATTGAGTTATTATTATTAGTATCGAAAGTTTAGAAAAAAAGGTTACATAAAAATGATATACAGCTCCACCTGCAGAGTGTCTTAATAGAAACCAGAGCTTTTCAGCAGCGCCTCAGCGGCCTTATCTTAGCAGTTCACCACACTTCAAACTCTACCTGATATTATACAGTGAACTGAATGAAGACCAGCCTTCACAGACAGTGTGTTGGTGGTTTATAAAGGTCTTGATTGAGAAGACGTGTGTAATTAAGACCACTTGAATTCAAGCTCTCTCTCTCAGTCTCTCCTCAGGTGTCTCTGCTGCAGAAGTCTTCCTCGTGTCCAGTCACGTGTCATGCTACAGGTTTTTACCCCAGTGGAGTAACAATCACCTGGATGAGAAATGGACAAGAGCTTCATGAGGATGTTGATCTCAGTGAACTTGTTCCCAATGAGGACGGGACCTTCCAGAAGACGAGCACCATCACAGTTACTCCTGATGAGTGGAAGAAGAACGAGTACAGCTGTGTGGTGGAGCACCAGGGCAAAACCATCAGAAAGATCCTGACAGAGAAAGAGATCAGAACAAACAATGGTAAGATAAATTAGATGAGTGAACTACAAATGTAGTCCCTCGTGTGATTAACCACTAACTGTATTAGGTCTTGACTCACCAAAAAATAAACCCAAAAGATCAGTGATTTATTAACAAGGAAGTTTATAGAAAAATAAATAAAAATGGAAACAATCACAAAACAGACAACAGAGTACAAACACAATACATTTAGGCCTTTATGGTTTTTATATATTATATCCCGGCTGGTATCCAGCCAGGTGTAAATCAAAGGCTGATGCATGATGGCATCAAATATGTGCATGATGTATATATATCAGTAAGGGCTTTGTTATGGGCATGATGTGATTTAACTGTAGTTCTTATATCTAAATGTGTAAAGTAATGTTTTGATAATATTAAATCATATTATATGAAAGCAGATGTTTTGTCCTTTTCTCTCTAAAAATATATAATGATATAAATACAAAGATGGCTGCTGTGTTAATCTAAACAGTCTTGTATGAGCAGTCCGTGGTGTTGTGTTTGTTGTAATATTATTGGTTTTGTGTTTTAGGCTCTGATGATGGCTCAGACAGCTCAGCTCATACAGATCCACATAATGAAAATGTAAGCATGTTATTATTATTAGCAGTGTACCTGTCTCAGTCATGTGAAATGAATACAATGTAATATGTTTTTTTTTTTTTTTTTTTTTGCATTTTAGGATACCAGAGATGTGGTAAATATTATACAAGGGATGCTTACATCGCTCTCATCCTTCATTTCAAATCTGCATATAAACAAAGAGAAAAACGACAAAGGATCATAGATTTCTGCAAGAAGATATACTGTATTTTTGTGCCTCCGCCGACCCTACTCATATTCGTCAATATTTTCACTCTACTTAACAAATTGTTTGGCCATTCTTTTATCACTTTGTATTTGGCAACAATGATATGTCCTCACGTCAAGTGAAATCGGCCAGCAGGCAAGTAAATCGTGAATAAACGAATGAAGTGGACAAGATGGAGCAGTCCCTTGAATATTCATGATCGCACCAGCCACGGAGAAGCAACAGTCGTTTATTGAATCACAGTTTAACACTCTTCAAGACAGACTGGACATCATTCAGAAGGAGCTTTCCAGCTGTTCTAGCGGCGTAAGAGAATTACGTGATAGATACTCCATCCTGAGCATCCGAGTTAGTAAAACGAAGAAAAACTTTGAGAAATGTACCACGAAAATGGTGACTTATGAGGAGAAACTGGCTGACTTGGAAGACCAGTGTTACGAGATTTTCGGTTTCAGTGGGTGGAGCATACATGAATATTCATGAGTTTCCCGGACATGCGCATTGTTAAGGAAAATGAGCAATTATCCTATTGCAAGTTTGCCTTTTTATTTCTTTAATACCTTTTTATTGTAACTACAAGTTATTATATGTGTTGGTTTATTAAGAAAGACACCACACATGTTATTGTATTCGTTTTATTGAAAGTAGTTTATTAAGAAAGACACAACACATGGTATTATAGTAAGCATTTATTGAGAAAGTGTTATAGCATATATCAATAGGAAGATAGCCAGGAAAGAAATATGTGTTAGCCAGAGCTTTAAGGAAAGGAATGTTACCGCTGAATGATGTGTTGCGGACGCAGCGAAGGAGGCATCTTAGAAGAAAGTCTCGGAGAAGAAAAAATGAGAAAATGGAGGACTTTATATAGGAGTCTTCTGAGGGAATTTCCAGACCATCATGACAAGACCTTCTCCGGTGCCGGCGGCCTTGCCAGAGATGCCTCTAGACAACCGAGCTTGCAAATCTTACTTTTTATTTCTGTTTTTTTATATTTTATTTGTAATGTATTTAACCTATATACAATAAAACTATATTTAATAATAACTAAGAAGCTCACCTGCCTGAAGAGTCTGATTTATAGACTTGAGCAAGAACAGACCACGGAGAAGTCTTCTGAGACCTATTTTGTGAGTATGAAAATTTACTTATAGAATAGGACAGACTCGACTTTCTTTACCTAACCTGAGAATAAATAAAATAAGGTAGAAGGTTTAAGGAATTTAGCACCGCAAAACAGCGTGGAACTGAGAATTTCAGTCAGTGTTGCCAACTTAGCAATTTTGTTGCTACATTTAGCAACTTTTCAGAATACCATAGCAACGTTTTCTTCCAAAAGCACCTAGCAACAAGTTCAGCTATTTTATATTTATTTGGCTTTTGATAAGTGACTCAAACAATAAAAAGGCACACATTTTCCATCTAAATTACACAAAAAGAGGAAATTAAAGATGCCTAGCAGTTAGATGCTATTTGCAATTGTTAAATTTAATAATCATAATAATAATTGAATCATTGTTCATTTATGATACACCTTGTTAGTAGTTTGTATCTGTGATCGTTGATCAGTTAGTACACAATAAGAAAAATATTTAAAAAATGGAAAAGGTATTATATAGTTATTTTCCAGGATATTATCCGTTATCCATTATCCGTTGTAACCCTGTAACCCAAAAACACAAAATACAATGCATATTTTAAAATGCAGGTAGAAACCAATATGGAAAATTCCTTCATATTAATAGATTGTGCCATATTTTTACAAACTTTTCTTAGAGTGTAGCACACTAACTACTGATACTCTGCTTAAAACTATACAGTAATTGTACAGAATGTGTAGTTTTAGTTGTTTACTAACTAATAAAAAATTAAACTTAAATTGTAATCGTTCAAAAATGTATACGTTTATTAATTCATTGAATTATTAAACAATTAAATTTTGTTTTGAAAAAGTTATATTTTAATATTATATTAGCATTTATTATTTTACAAACAAATCTAAATTAACATATATAAAAAATATGTTTTTGACTGAGATTTGTGCAACGATATCACAACGTCATTTAGCAACTTTTAGCAACAAATCGACCTTCCTTTAGCAACTTTTCCTGAAAATTAGTTTGATGTATCTCATCAGTATTTCCAAAAAGGTAATTATATTTTTAGCGTTGTGCAAACTTCTGCCTAAACAACATTTGTTCATAATTTTGTAACAGTTTATAATGTTTTCATTAGTTTGCACGTTTTGTGCAGTCGTTCCTGACTGAATGATTGCAGACATTCTTTGTGTAATACAATACAATACAAGTTTATTTGTATAGCACATTTAAAAAACCACTGGAGTTGACCAATGCATTAAAGCACTAGAAAGACAATAAAATTAAAACAAAGTAGAGGAGAAATGCTGGAATCAAAAATAGCAATGCCAATGAGAATCAGGGAATATTGAAAGCCACTGAAAAAAGGTAAGTTTTCAAAGCAGATTTAAAAATTGACAAAGTTTGAGCGGATCTAATGTAGGCTGGAAGGCTATTCCATAAGTTAGGACCGATGACCGCAAATGCGCGATCACCCCTGTTTTTAAGTCTGGTTCTAGGAACACATAGTAAATCAGAATCCCTAGATCTAAGTAATCTAGATTGTAAAGGCGGATGCAGTAGTTCAGATTCTGCAAAAACAAATACAAATAACAAAACTTTGAAATCAATTCTGTATTTGACCAGTAACCAGTGGAGTGAAATTAGAACCGGTGTGATGTGTTCACTTTTACGCTTCGCTTTTAGGAGCCGGGCTGCAGCATTTTGTACTAACTGTAAGCGTGTGACACATGTCTGAGAGGCACCAATGTACAAAGAGTAACAATAGTCAAGTCGGGATGTTACAAATGCATGCATGACAGTTTCAAAGTTCTTACCAGACAAGAAAGGCTTAACCTTTTCTAAAAGATAAAGATGATAGAAACAAGACCTAACCACAGCACTTATCTGTTTATCAAATTTAAGACTGCTATCAAGCAAAAACCCCAAATTCTGAACACAGGTGGTACTGTATGGCAACAGAGTATCAAGATCAACATCGTGAACACTATGATCATTTGAGCCAAACAAAATAATTTCAGTCTTACTCTCATTAAGACTTAAGAAATTACAAGCCAAAGTTTCAGTTCGTCTAAGCAGTCAAATATAGACTTAAAGGCAAGCTTATCGTCACGCTTTATAGGCAGATAAATTTGTGTGTCGTCAGCATACAGATGAAAAGATACACCATGTCTAGATAAGAGAGAACCCAAAGGTAGCATGTAGAGATTAAACAGTACCGGGCCAAGAATGGATCCCTGAGGGACACCAGAAGTTAAGTGTATAACGGAAGAAGAGTGGTGTCCAAGGCAGACAGAGTAACTCCTATTAGTCAAATATGATCAAAACCATTGCAGCACTACACCCCGAAGGCCCACACATGCTTCTAGACCTGATAAGAGAATATTGTGATCAACCAGGTCAAATGCAGAGCTAAGGTCTAGCAAGACCAAGGCCACAGACTGCCCAGTATCAGTGGTAAGCAATACATCAATTCATGACTCTTAAGAGGGCCGATTCAGTACTGTGATGGGCTTTAAAACCAGACTGAAATTTCTCGTGTATATTGTTATCATTCAAAAAAGACAAAAGTTGACTCAGGACCACTTTTTCTAAAAATTTTTGATAGGAAAGGTAAATTTTAAATAGGGCGAAAATTACTCAAAAGTGTGATGTTAGGAAAGCACCGCAAACCTTAGATATATACATTGATTTCAGTTTGTTGTGCTGCAGCTTGCAATGGTTTAAAACTGTATGCTATTGTTATCTTTTGAGTGCAACCGCGGAAGTATCTGTGGACTAATAATTTTTAATCTATTCTGGTGTGATTGTTCAAACTGTTTGACTTATATTTACAAAATGAACAGGAATCCAAGACCACACACAAGGATGAAGGTGTTCCTTTAATACATAAACAACATTTTGGATTAAACAAAATTGTATGGACAAAAGTGTATAAAGTATAAAGTAGCCTACATTCGGTACACTGTAAATGAGAAATCAAATACTTCACGGCATTTTATGGAATAGAATATGCAACTAATTTGATGTTAACAAAATTATTTTATTAACAAATAAAATAAGTGTGCTTGTGTATGTTTATATAAAAGAGTATAAAACATACACAATGACTACATTTTCCTGGGTGACCTGATTTATGACCCCTGTCAGCGTTGATTGACAGGTTGTCATGTGCCAAATGTGTAAATGGTCAGATTTATGACCTGATTTATGCTATATGACCCCTTCTGTCACTCTGCCTGCCATGTTACCGGGGTCCTGTCACCCCTGACTGACATGACAGTACGGTGTGTA
The DNA here is from genome assembly GCA_036784905.1 of Acrossocheilus fasciatus. Lineage (NCBI taxonomy): Eukaryota > Metazoa > Chordata > Actinopteri > Cypriniformes > Cyprinidae > Acrossocheilus > Acrossocheilus fasciatus. The sequence goes on from CM071956.1 coordinate 5,759,791, forward strand.
AATCAAAAGATCAAAACAGATGTTAGATTTGACATTTGATGGATTTATGAGGCTTTTTTTTAATCTCTCACCTGTGCCATGGCGTTTTTATGGAGGTCCTTCCTGACCTGTTGCTAACTTCCAGTCCGGAGGTGTTTGAGTTCTTCCTGATTGTGGAAAAATAGCTGAGCAAAGGGCGTGTATTGTCACCTTAACAGGATCAATGTTTGTTTGATCTATATATATGGTAATGCCTAGACAAGGGTTCTTCCTGATTGTGGAAAAAACAGCTGAGCAAAGGGTGCGTATTGTCAGCCTGGTCTCATGTTCATACGTAGGTATTAATGTGTAACATTTACAAGCACAAAACATACATATTTGTACGTTTTTATTATTAATTTAGTCGTATTTCAATGTTTAAAACGTACAAATCGATACGTATTTTTAGCTAAAAACGTAAAGAATTTACGTATCTTTTATATCATTAAGATATTTGTATCAATGCATTTTTATCATTTTATCAATAAGCGATTTAGACTTTTAAACCCCTTAACCTACCCATACAGAAGTCACATAGATTGAAATATATTTTTAATAAATATATTTTGATATATTTAAATATCTTAAATTCAAATAGAAGAAAATATATTTTATACAATATACAGTATGTAAATATATTTTGAAATATATATTAAAAATATATTTAAATATTTGATTTTGGCCTCTTTTTTATATTTTTCACATATATTAAATATATGTAAATATATTTTTATCGGAAATATTTACATTATTTCCTTTATATGTAAATACATTTGGATATCAGACTATGTAAATATATTAATTTGCAATACATGTCCATAATTTCTAATATTTGTTAACTAGCAACATATTACATTTCTATAAATGCACATATATTTTAAAACATAAAAATATTCAATTTAATAAACTTAAACATGTTTCATAGAATATATTCCCATTTACTCAAACTTTATGTAAATAAATTAAATCTCCACACATGTAAATGTTTTCATTATCGAGATTATAATTTGCCCCTGTTGGATTACAAATTTATAAAATGTTAAAGGTTCCAGTGTAATAGTATATAAACTGAAGAAGTTATATGCATTGTATTTAGCATTTATGGTAAAGATGATGACATCAGATGAACGATTCTGTTAAACAAAGTTTGTAGCAAGAGGTTCCCGTCAGTTCCTGTTCTCTTATTGTAAGTCAAATGAACCAGATTACTGAGACTCTCACCTTTTGTTTGTAATGGCTCTTGGTGCCCCGGCCCCAATCTTTGGGCAGTTATGCTGATTAGATTGGAACTGGTTTAATGGGGCGGGTTGCTATACTTGAATACTGCAGGTGCTTTGTCTCCATTCCTAAGCATTGCCCCCTAAATGTATATAAACTACAATGTATCACTGCTTTAGTTAGACTTGGATGACTACAGCGACGCACAGCGAGTTCTCAATAAAGAGTAACTTCTCTATGAAAGATATCCCAACATCATCTCCTGGTCTCTGCTCCGATGAGGAAAAAGTTTCCTACACCCCTTCATAATAAATATAATACAAACAACATTTGGACACTGAAAAACTGGAAAACTCTCCAGACAAATGTAACTTAAAAAACAGTGACAATATAAATTGACTTATTAATATAAAGAGTACATTTATCAACACCAGTACAGCATGAACCAACAAAATTATGAATGCTTATGATGTTTCTGGCACATAAATGAAAGATTATCCTTCTGTAAGCATCCAGGGTCAAAATATTATGCACAAATATACAAGTCTTAGTAGGCATACAACACACTGTATTTAAATATTTAAGAGCCATCATTAACTATGTACAATTTCTCAACTAATCACATGCTCCTCTATTCAACCAATCAAATTGGTGTTTGGTAAAGAGTTTTTGGCTGAAGATCTGTATTTAAAGTCACACCAGAGGTGTTCAGCTTGGATTAGGACTTGTCTTTCTGCAGACCAGTCAAGTTCTTCCACACTGACTCAATCAATCATTTATTTTGAACCTTGCCTTATACACAGAAGCATTGTCATGTTAGAATAGAAAAGGGTCCTGTCCAAACTGTTGCTTTAAAATTAGAAGCACACAATTCCCTAAAATATCATTATATGCTTAAACATTAAGATTCGTACTCATGGAAATTACTAAAGTAGACAAACCTGTTCATTAGAAGGGGGTGTCCCAATACTTTTGTGGATATATATATATGTATATATATACCTAACTCTGAAGAGAACACATAATATGCTAGCAGACAGCAATCCTTGTTGAGTCTGGTGTGGAGGGTGGATCTGGAGCTGAATTCTGTCCAGGTTGTCACACCATCTCTTGATTATCTGTCTTCACGAACAGCCCTGAAATACAATTCAAACATTAACAATGATTGTTATAAATGTAATGTGAAGCTTTTAAATTCACAACACTCATTTTGATCTTGGTGGTGAAGTGTGGAGAAAATTCTTCTGGACTGAAATTTAGCCTTTGATGAACAGTTTTCAAGAGTGCAAATAAGATTTTAAGTTTTAACACTAGAACCGGGTAAATTTTACCCGTGGCTGTTTTTCAAATGTAGCCTGTATAACAGATTTTCAACAGAACATTCAAGTCTCCCTGTCATTGGCTTTTACTAAAATGATGTAGGCTAATTTACATTTACAATGTTGTTCAAAATTATTTGGATAAAACCAGATCAAAAAACGGAGCATTTATACCTAAGCGCCGCGCGGGTCAAATTTACCCGCTATATAATGCATGTATTTTCGCGCTGTCATTTTCTTGCAGCTCATGTTTTAACATTGCACATTTCTAGGCAATGCCTTTCCCTCACTGATTTAGCTGTTATCAGTTTCATAAATAAAGTCAAAATGACTTAAAAAAGGCGATTTATGGAAGGTCGGTATTAGAATCACTAAATTCCGTGAGTGATGGAGAGTCTGATGGTTAAGTTATGCGTCCTGGGTCGGCTCAGCATCTGACAGTGATCCAAACATCATATTTAGATGTTTTAGCCTAACGTTACTCGTAATTGGTCAAACTTTGGTTTTATTATTTAAATTTTGTCTTGCCATATCGTTTATTGTTCGCTACTGTGTTGCTATAATTCTAGTCTGGCGTTTCCTGAAGAAAAAAAAAATCCAATCTATGATGTAATAAATAAAAAAATTGTTTTTGATTACCCAAAGTTTATTGGCGTTGCTCTCTTATTCAAATTATAAATGATATAACTGAACAAATTAATCGATCGGGCCTAGGTGAAGCTGTGCGCTTGAATTTGTCATAGCATCATCCTATGCAGTGTGGTCAGTGGTGAATTATTATTGCTCATTATTGTCTATTTTAGTAATTTAAATAACATGGGTTATCCTAATATATTGATTAATGACATTGTATTATAATATTACACCACCCAAATATTTACTACCTTCTAATTTTAGTTGTCAGTGCAGGCTTTTTTTGTTGTTGTTTTTTTTTAGCTTACTGACCATTATGGATTAGTGTAGGCTGCATTAAAAAGTCTTGAACATAAAACAACAAGGTAAAAATATAGTTGACGACTAGACATAATCATTTCATGACTCTAGACACTTTGTGAAGACAGTGGCATAATACAGTGAAATAATATGTTCTTGAGCCATATAAAAACAGTTGCCATGTGTGTGGGTAAAATTTACCCGCTGGCGCTTTTAGGTATACAGCGACCTCTGGCGGATCTAGAGTTAAGCACCTTTCAGGCTTGTGTGAGGTTTCCACAAGCAACAAACTCTACTTGAACAAACACTTTAGTACATTTACAGTTTAGAAAATCAAACTTATAATTCCCACCTTCACCATCCATCTGGCATGGCAGATGACCATTACAGACTGTTTCACTTTGAAGTGAGGCACAGTCACAGTACTCGGTTCTGTCTTATTCATTTTAATTGTATTATCATCTGTGTCTCATTTTGAATTATGTTGTACCTCTCTGGTTGTAGTGTCCTCATGCAGTGTTAAATGAGATGGCCTTGTAAGACATACAGGACTTCAAAAATATTTTATATATATTTGTTATATATTTTTTAATATCTGATAAACTTTTGAATGTTTGAGGTTTTACTTACTAGTCAGATGGTTCATAGTGTCTTGGAGATGCTCTTCAACAAGAGGTCCCCTCCATCTCTGCTGCACGGCCATCAGCATGGAAGAATATAGGAACATAAACAATCTGTCACAGAGCCAACAATATGTAATATACAATGTCAGGTTAATTACAAATAAACTACAGCAGAGGTGTAATGCAGAAATGAGAAAGAATAATGTACAGAACATACAAAAAATCTTAAGAAACGAGGATTTACGTTTTTAGGTTTTAAAGATGCATGATGATATAGGTGAAATATATTGTGAAAAATGCATATGAAGTTATTTAATAAGCTTTCTCAGATCACCTGTGTTTCCTATATCCCTATCAGCAGCATTGGAGGGTTTTTTTCTGACACTCCTAAAATCAATTTTGATCAATATTTGTCTACAATGAAAGATAAAAACGTGTTTGAAATCAAGTTTCAAGCTTACTTTATTTATATAGCAGATTTAAAACAGCCACAAGACTGACCAATGTGCTTCACAAAAGAAACAGCATCATAAAAGTAGTAAAAACAAACAAAACAGACTAAAGCAAAGAACCAGAATAAAACACTAATAGAGAATGTAATAGGCAGGAATATAAAACTTAATTAATGGGCCAATGAAAACAGATGGGTTTTTAAAAGTGACTTAAAAATGGTCAAACTAGGTGCTATTCAGATTTCCACAGAGACGAGGACCAATTACCGAGAAGGCACGGTCACCTCTACACTGAAGTCTGGACTGTGGGATTAAAAGAAGGTTCTGGTCACCAGATCTTAGGCTTCTTGAGGGGATATACTGATGCAGCAATTCAGATAGATATAGCCGGGTGCTTGATTGTGCAAAGATTTGAAAACAAATAATACGATTTTAAAATGTATTCTAAATTGGACAGGCAACCAATGAAGGGCCTTTAAAAGCGGAGTAAGGGTGATCCCTTTTTTTATTTTTTAAAAGAAATTTAGAGGCACATTTTGGACCAGTTGAAGACGGGCAGTTTGGGATTTAGAAATGCCACAGTATAACGAGTTACAGTAATCGAGACGTGACGTAATAAAAGCATGCACCGCCATCTCCAAAGTCTTATCAGTAAGGAAATGTTTAATTTTTGCAAGTATACGTTATAAGGTATAAGCATTTTGCAAGTTTGAAATAGTGTTAGCTACAGCCCATTTTACTTCATGTAAGTGGATTAACAGTACAGTACATACTTTTAGCTACATATACATATATTATTATAAATGATTTCGGTTGTAAGAATAATGCTGCTTTGAGACTTTGCCATCTAGTGGTCATTAAGTCAAATTATCCACATTTCTAGATCTTCTAAACTGCAGAATTTCTGCTGTTATTGGACTTTCCATCATATATTGTGAAAGAATCATTCTGAAGTTTAGCCTATAAATAATAGACGACAATGCAATGTGCAGGTTTTAACAAGTTGTTTGTCATTGCTCTGCAAAAGGCGAAATGAAACTGATTTGCATCTGACACGATATACTAGCACTCATGTACAACGTTTTTTTGTTGTTATTTAGACCTGGAGAAGGCTCTCTCCAATGCGTGAAAAAGTATTAAATTATTGGCTGTATCTTTTAAAAGAGTATTGAAGCGTGTAACATGCCTCAAAAAATATTTTGTTCTTCATATAGGTTTGTTTAATAAGTTCATTGAGACTTCACGGATCTGAAGGAGTAGAGTAGAATTTGTAGTAGGCTAGTGTTTGTTTGTATGGAGCGCCACCTAGCAGATAATAATAGTTTACTACTAAGGAAATGCATGTTTTTTAGTGTTTTACTGTATATTCCAAGAGGTTACAAGACCTCTACATGATGCTACATGAAAAACATGTCACACGTCCGCGAAGAATTTCATTTTCAAGAGGCAAAAAGATGGTTTTGGGCTAGAAAACAGTCAGTAGTTTATGCGCATGCGTCGTGATCACGCCGCGGAAGTTCGGAACTGAAAGTGAAACGCTGCACGAATGTTTTGGGAAAACATACGGATCTTTAGCACGACAAACAGCACAGTTACATACCTAATTATCATTTTAACATAAAAGGCAACGATGTCTGATATCTCGACCGTATATAAGATATCTATCATCGCATTTGCATTGTTTTTTGGTGGTAAGTTTTTGTAATCAAGAATACAGCTTAATATATTCAATTATGCGTGTGACCAATGAACATAATCTCTTTTATCTTGCAGCTTCCGGTTCTGGATGTCCGGTTCTGGAGTGCTGGTTTGTTCAGGAGAAACCGGGTCATGGAGGGGGTTTCTCAGCACCGATGAGTCAAGAGAAATCTCTCATGTTCATCAGAACTGAAGCCTTCAGTGAACAGAGCTTATCTGAGCTTCATCCTCCTGCAGACATCAGCTCATCCAGGATTTACTATGTGACCGGTCAGTGCAGCATTTACCTTTTAAAAAGACATGTATAATCTATAAAATTGACTGTATAATCTGTAAACAACAAGTCAAAGAAGATTTGCACAAGTTGTGCTCACTTGGTGATCTGTAGCTACTCTAAGGTTTATTGTATGGTAGTATAATACTGTAGGCCTATTTAAATCCCTTTTCTATACCAACAAGATCCAGTACTACAGCCACAAATGACAGTATATAGCACCTGTTCTGAAGTATAAGGCGACTATTTGATGATATCTAATCTTTAATGCATGTCCTCCTCCAGATCCCGCTGGTACGTTCTGCAGTGCTGCTCTGAATCCAGCCAAAGGCTCTGTGAACAAACCCAAGTGTGAGATTAACCCTTTCATGCCTCACGCCTCTATGGTCAGATGGACGTCTGCTCTCACTGACTCCGCCCAAAGCCCGGTCTACCTGCAAGCTGATTGGTTCTCAGTGGCAGCACAAGGGCTTGACGAGCAGCTGACGCTGTCCAATATCATGAGAGCACCTTCAGCTTCTAAAGAGCCACAAGGTAAAGAGCCCAAATTTATCATATACTGCAAATATATATAATATATATACTGATTTTGTAATTCATGCATCTTATGTGACCCGTGCTGGCAAAATGAGTCGGAATGCTCACATTCTAATTTCAAGTTGCATACAAAAGAAGTGAAAAATGTGCTTGAGGTTTTCACAAAACCTCTTTATTTGAGGTTTTCACAAAACCTCTTTATTTGAGGTTTTGTAAATTTACAAAATCTTTATTTGTAAATTTTCTGAGAGGTGTGCCTTTTTCTGCTCACTTCTGGATGGCTGCTGCTTCTTCTCACCACAAGATGTAGGTCTTGCTGCAAAGCGCAGCATTCCAGCTTTGTGAATATTCATATCAAATTCTCCATGACATGAGTCCAAACCAGTGAAATAAGATTTTCAAACCCATACTGATTAAAACAAAACGATCGCGCTGACTGACATTTGCGAAGTGCGTGCATAAGATGCACCTACCTCCCTATAAAGTACATTATTGCAAAATATGTCTTAACGAGATTCACACAATCATAATCTGCTATGTCTTACATGAACGTTTAGTGAATGGTTGGGGAAAAATCTGATGTGTAACATTATATTAGATCCATGCATTACAGCAGGTCTTAATATAGATCTGTTTCAGTGTTAATCAAACATTAAAAGAAAAGACGAGATCACTCGCTGCTCTTGATTAAGCTACTGTTTATTTGCATCTTTGTTATTATTTTTAATAACAATGATAAAATAAAAATAGCTATATTGTGATTTAATAATATAGTAATTATTATTAAGCAAAGAACTGGAGGAAACGATTCAGCGTTGCTTGGTGATTTTGCTTTGAAATCTTCAGAAAACTTTAACTTGATTTTTCTCAAAATTAGCTCTGCTGACTCTATCGCCTTCAAACAGCTGTAGCTCAGCCATTTTACGTCTGATTCCAAGAAGTCATATCATTGTTAAGGGATTTTAATGGAGAAAATAAAATGTGAAAATAAAAGTAATTCATTTTTGAAAATTTGCTCATTCCGACTAATTTTGCCAACTTATTTTCACTTATTTTTTGATTCAATAAAACAAGTCCTTAACTCTGTTTAACCCCCTTCTGTATGTCTTTACTACGCTTTCTTACTTTGCTCACATATGTTTTCCATTTTTCCCTCTCTGTCTTGAAGTGATCCTCAGTGTGTCCAGTAAGACTCCTGTGGTCCGCTCTAGACTGGGAGAACCGGTTCTGTTGGACTGTGGGTTCTGGGTCGATCCGTCTTCTCCGGTTCACGGCTCTGGATTCTCTATCGAGTGGCGCTATCAGTTCAGGGGTGAAGGACGGCTGGTCCTCGCTTACGACGGCAAGAACGATCGGTTTGCAGAGACATCAGAGACCGGAGCCGATATCGACATCACAGGCCTCTATGAGACAGGAAACGCATCACTGGTTCTGGAAGAATCTCGAGTGAGACACTCAGGAACTTACATCTGCACGGTTTATCTTCCTCACCTGCTGGCTCAGGTAGCTGTGGACCTGGAGATAGTCGGTGAGATGACTGTATAAGTTAATTATTATGCATATGATGCTGTAGCCACCTAGTTGAACTATTACAGTTATACATAGAATAGTGATCCCTGCCTGTTTTCCTCCAGAGCCTCCGTCTCTGTCCATCTACCCGTCTCCTCTTCCTCTGCTGGTTCCTGGGCAGGTGCTGCTGGTTCAGTGCGAGGCGTCTGGTTTTGCTCCTCACACTCTGGATCTGAGCTGGGAGTTCAGCGGGGCAGACGGGACGTCCCGCTCTCTGGGTCAGGGCAGTGTAACGGGTCACAGACAGGCGTCTGATGGCACCTTCAGTCAGAGCAGCCGTCTGGAGCTGGACTCGGGGAAGCTGGGACTCGGTCGCGGTGGAGACGTCACCTGTGTGGCCAAACATGAGGGAGGAACACGACGAGCTGCTGCGACACTCAGTGTGATCGGTGAGCTAGACTGTTATCTATGACAACAGATGTCTTTGTGAGTCAACCAAAAGGTTTTTGAACAAATTTTATTTCATGTTCTACTTGCATTTCCTAAAGAGTATTTATGTCAGTCAGAATGTATTGCATGTCTTGATTTGGTGTTTGGTTGATATCAGGTGTCAGTGCTCCTTCTATTGAGGACTCGATGGCGATGGTCGCTGTTGCACTTGTTCTTTACGGCATGATAAAGTTTCTTTCCTGGACATTCAGCTCTTCTGGTAAGTCAGTTTGATCACTACAATCTTTGATTTTTTTCTAGTATCACTGCTTTATAATTATTTGTTCTATAGTAAAAAATATACTGTATTGCAGTATATATAGACTAAAATTGTGTTTGTGATTCCCTGGAATGTATTAAACAAGTTTTATTTATGAATATTTTTGTTTTCATATAGACTCCAGTGACACAGATTTAAAGGATAAGGTAAATAACAATTGTTTTTGTTAAACTGCAAAAAACACTCTCAAAACTCTTAAATTTCATTCATCTTTAGTTTTCGTGTATAATTGTCTGTTTGATTATTGTACGTCTTTGTCTCTTCTGTAGAAGGAGAAGTAAATCTGGACCTGGAGGGGATTTTAAAGGCTGAATAGAGTGCAGTGAAACTGGTCTTGTAAAAAAACTTTGAGAATAGTTGAATGTGTGGTGGTTCAGTCTTTGCTTAAGATTTTTAGACTGCTGTACATGTGTTTGGGTTGGTTTTGCTGTGCAAGGTTTCTCGTTTAATTTAAAGATTTTAAATGTCATTTGTAGAAAATGCTGGAAAAAAAATTGTAATTTTGTAATGTAAAATGCAAATTGATTGTATTTTAAATACTGCTGACTCTGAGCTTTGATCAACAGAACTTGATTGATGTAAACTCAAGTTATTTACAGTTATACTAGTGTGGAGCTTCAAAGATGTAATGACCTGTTTGTTAACAATCATTAGGATGTTACCTGCCTTTCTGTCTCTTAACTCTTTAAGTCCCCGGAGGAGGGAGTCATTGTGTTATAAACAGACAAAATACAGAGGATATGTCACACATCTGATTTCCCATTCAAACTCACCATTTTATTACTTCATTTTCAAACTAAAGACCATGTTGCTGCATTCTTTATAATATTTGCATTTTCTGTAACTAGCACAAAAAAAATTGGAAGAAAAAAGAAAAATAATTTTGAGTTCTAATGTTCTTATTTTGTAGGTCAAGTATGGCTCCTGTATTTGAGTTGCTTTATTGTGCAACTATGGTCCAAACATGAAGAATACTGTATATAAACATGTTGTCAGAAAGGAAATAGAGAATATATCCCAGGTTTGAACAGAAAGATAAGAGTATAAAGAAAATGCATACTTAATTTTTCAGAGAAAAAAACAAACACAAGGGTGATATTTCACAAACAGCTAAATATAGGTATTTTATTAAAAGGTTGCTATTTGATATATATAGATCTGTTTGATGTGTGTGGCAAAGTGCATTTTTAAATCTACAATAGCTAATATCTAATAACATTTGGAACGTCAAAACATAATATTTACTTTCAAAATAATATGCATCTTGTAATTTAGTATAATAGATTTGCCAAACCAAGCAGCATATGCCAATGGAATGAAATAAACACCATGCTGCGAAAATGTTTTTTTGTCTTGTGGAAACATCTACACTAACTGGTTTTAAGTCAAAAGTGTGATTTAGTATCTCTGAATCAACATACACAAATCAGATTTCTAAGGATTTTGGGTCCAGGGTCAGTACTGATATCAAAAGCAAATAAAACTTAAATCCTTCAAATTAATTATTGGCATTATTGTTTCCTTCTTTGTCACTGAAGAGAAATATATACATTTCACATATATACAATTTCCAGCTTTGTACATCTCAAATGTCCATGAATGAATGAACAAAAAAAGATGAATAGAAAGTGAAAATACACATTCTTTTAAAAACCTTGTTCATTCATCTGTTCCCATCCCAGAAATCTCAAGTCCTGAGTTTTATGTGCAGTTGTGTAAGCATGAATAAGCTGTCATAGCTGTCCATCCTCACCTCTTCTCTTCCGATACACCATATATCCAGCGACACCAGTGACAAACAGAAAAACAATGACCACAGCAGAAACAATGATCCCAACAGGAACAGAATCTCCTGTTTGATCAGGAAAAAACATCAGATTACTCACAGACTGTGACTGGGTTATCACCAATACATTTGTATATAATAATAACAACATTTAATAACTTCAAAAATAAAATAATTAATAACAATTGTGGGATTACAAATTTAAGAATCTGATTAAGATATGCTGAACCAATGTTCTGATATACTGTAGCATCACGTGAAAAACTAAGGTGAAGTAAATTGTATATATTTAAGGTGCACAACCTGATATTGCCAAGTGCAACATGTTCCTGGGTCAACATCTTTGTTGACCCTGGTACAACATTGTGATTAACCAATCAGATTTCAAGAATCAGTTTATAATTTTTGTGAAGTTTAGGATTACAATCAGTGTTTGGTGCCTGTACATCAGTGTAATTCATCTATCAGTTCCTCTGATTTTAGGGATTACTTATGGGTAAGGTTAGGTTTAGGTGTAGGAATATGGTTAAGATTATATTTTTGGATTAAAATGTTGTTCCAGGGTCAACAAAATATGTTGACCCTGGGACACGTCGCACTTGGCAATATCAGGACGTGCATTTAAGGTATATGTTGACATCAGACAAATGATTCCCTCGAGCAAAGTTTGTAGCAAGAGGTTCCTGTCAGTTCCTGTTCTCTTATTGTAAATCAAATGAGCCAGATTACTGAGACTCTCACCTTTTGTTTGTAATGGCTCTTGGTGCTCCTGCCCCAGTCTTTGGGCAGTTATGCTGATAGGATTAGGACTGGTTTAATGGGACGGGTTGCTATACCTGAATACTGCATTTGCATGCTTTGTCTGAGATTGTCACCCAGATGCTTTGTCTCCATTCCTAAGCATTGCCCCCTAAATTATATAAACTACAATGTAACACTGCCTTAGTTAAGCTTTTGATGACTGCAGCGCCACGCAGCACATTCTCTGCTGAAGATACCCAAGAGTCTCCTGGTCTTCGCTTCTGAGTTTCCAACACAATCATATAAGAACAACGTAGGTCTAAACATACTACAGTATAGAGTTTACATGAGCAAAACTAATAATGTAACAGCCAGGTGATAATTATTTGTTTTGAATTGTTCCCTCTCTGCAGGTCAATCAAGAAATTACAGTATCCTGCCTGAAAATATTAATATTTTTTCTTACAAACTTAAGCTGTGTGGTGTGACAGCAAATGTTGGGACCACACACATGCCTTAGGTTCTTTGTTTGAAAAATAATCCAATTTCACCCTTTTTATTTATGTTACAGAATGAATGGACCATTTTCAATAATAGCCTAATAAAAAAATACACTTTTTTATTGTATTCATAGTTTACTTCATTTCTCTCACCCCTGTTTGTTCTGATCTCTTTCTCTGTCAGGATCTTTCTGATGGTTTTGCCCTGGTGCTCCACCACACAGCTGTACTTGTTCTTCTTCCACTCATCAGGTGTAACTCTGATGGTGCTCGTCTTCTGGAAGGTCCCGTCCTCATTGGGAAGAAGTTCACCAACCTCCACATCTGTACAATTTTCTTGTCCATTTCTCATCCAGGTGATTGTTACTCCACTGGGGTAAAAACCTGTAGCGAGACACGTGACTGGACACGAGGAAGACTTCTGCAGCAGAGACACCTGAGGAGAGACTGAGAGAGAGAGAGAGAGAGAGAGAAAGAGAGAGAGAGATTTCATACAATGATGCCATATTTAAATTAGTACTTAGTCACCAAACAAGAATTCATGAGTTCTGTATTCTTTTATGTAATATTTAATAAATAATATAAAAAATAAAGCTGGAGATAGGATGGTGGATGACTGGTGCTCTATTAAGAAACATCCATTATTATTTTCCACAAAGACCTTATGACTAACAAAGCTTCAAATAACAAAGGTCTAAAGTAACAGAATGTGTGAATAAAAAATGATTTTTAACAGGACCTCTGGAGTAGAAGATTGTTTAGGAAAACATGCACATGATCACTCCTGGATAAGAACTGATGTACCTGTTTTCTCCAGGCTGCTCTTTCCATACTCCACGTATTTCTTCAGCCACTCAATGCACTCAGAGCTGAAGTAATGTTTTCTACTCTCAAGATAAGCTCTGTTATTATTCCACTTGTTCTGGGTGCTGAATCCTTGCTGCACTGCTGAAATCCATCTCATCTCCTTCAAATCCAGAGACATAAAGTCCTCTCCATCATAACCTTCCCAACGAAATCCATTTGTTGCTCCAGTCTGATCGTCCCACTCACAGCCGTACATCAGCTGGAATGTGTGCACGCCTGAGGACAGAGATTATGTTTGTATATTGCATGAAAAGACACGTGATATTAGAGGGGTTCTGGACATCTCTGCACCTTAATGCTGGGTTACAAGTCAGCTGTCAGCTAAACACCAAACAAAAGGGAAGTTTGTTTAGGAAAAAAAGGTCTAGCATCATTTGCTTAATTGCAGATGTCACTTGATATTGTATTATCTTATATAATATAATGACTTTTCTTTTTCCTTTTCCTACTTTTTGGGCCAAGTGTTAGACATAACATTCCAATGCCAGTGATACTATTGTATTCTGTGATCGTATATTGTGTATATTTATGATACCTGTTGAATGGTTGAACCGATGTTTTGCGGCTTGGATGTTGTTTCTGAACGCGTGATGAGCTCCAGCTGCGAGCTGAGTCTGTCTGTCCCAGTAATCTGCTCCTTCCTTCTGTTTCATCCACTCTGTCTTTGGCACAACTTTCTTTGTGTTGCTGTCAAAGTAAATAAACTGCTCTTCATCGACCAGACCAACAATAGTGAATTCTGGGAAGTCAATGTCTCCAGACACAGCAGTAAAGAAATATGTCAGAGAGTGTGTACCTGTGGACAAAAAAAAAAATTTCTTTAAATATTTATATATATATATATATATATATATATATATATATTATAAATATATATTTATATATTTTATATATATATAATATATATATATATTTAAACTGTATAAATATTTAAAAACTGTTCATAAAATAAAAATAGGCTCCAAAACAAAACCAGACCCCACTGACTTCTATTACATGGAGAAAACAACAACAATAATAAAAAAAACTGTATTCCATGGCAGAAAGTCATGCAGGTTTGGATTGAAATGACGGTGAGTAAATTTTCATTTTTAAGTAAATTTTCCCTTTTTACAACAAAATATCTGCAACAATCTCTGGCCACATTAGAGTATTAAATATTGAATAAACAAGTCCACAATGATATCAGCTAAATATTCAAAACCAAATAAATATTACAAATGAAACTGACCCTGTTATAGAAACGCAGTCAATTCCAAAACATTACATTTTTAACATAACAAATTTATCTTGGCCTATTAAATATAATTATTGGATTCTGCAGCTATACATGGTTTTAGTGCATAATTTTAAAACATCAAAGCATACAGTTCGCCTAAACCATTTACTCACCTGCACAGGTGAGAGTAACTCCAAGGAACAGAAGAACTACTGTCCACATGTTTGGACTTTGACTGAGAAATAGTTAGCATATGAAAATGTACCTCGTCTCAAGGTTGAACAGTGTAGCCAATAGATTTTTAGGACAAGGGGAACATCACCAATCACTATGAGGTTTTCTTAGAGTGGACAGATCAAGTCATTACACCTTTGACATATAAGTATAAATGGAAAATGTTTTAAGAATACAATAAATAAATATTTATATTGCAATTAATAAATATATGAAGAATTAAATTAGCGAAGGATGGAATAAAATCAATCAGTCAAACAGGAAATTCCAAAAAAGGGATTAAAATGCAAAATGGAAAGTTGCATTTTAATTCTATTTTTCTTTAATCATTAAGTTTATTTGTGTATGAAGTTCCATGTTTATATTTTCCTTCACACAACTTGCTAATGAGAGGATTTCATCACTCATCAGTAGTCACAATTTATTAAACCATTGTCATGTTGATGAATTCATTAACCTTTATGACCAATGAGCGTATTCCAATTTTATTAATAAATAAATAAACAATAAAAAATAAAATCCCCATTTGCCTGTGACAATTATTTACCAAACTTTCCAGCTTGTTAATGGTGGAATTCTAACAACTGGTTAATAAAAAATCAAATAAAATCTTTAGTAAGAAAACCTATTTAAAAACATATATCAAGAAAGCAGCTTAATAACATTGGACCACTTGGTGACTGGTGTGTATCATAAAGTTACTGAAGTGAAACATACAGCATTTATCATAGAGGTCTGAAGCCGAAATGAGGCCTATAGATTCCTGATTTCATTCATACTGTTTCACAAAAATAAACTGTATGTGTTGTGGAACAAACAATGGTCTTCTCAAATTTGTCAATAAAGCTTAAGAAGCAGAGCTCCAGATGCCAAAATAAGACTTTATTGAACACAGCAGCAAAGCCGAGATGACGGCCGCCGCATCTGATTCTCTGTCTGTCCATGCATCCATTTTATATCTTTCTTTCCTACCATAATTGGTATTTCCGGTTTTTAATTGGCTATACCTGTCTGGTTTGCCACAATGTATTATCAGCCCACCTGGCCAATTATTTAATGGTAGAATTTGGCCAGATCAGCCACTTTTATTGCGCTGCAAATAAGGTGGTCACATGAGTCATACATCAAACTTGTTTACTTCTCATACTCTGGGAACCACCCAAAGTTCACCAGTTCACTGTAGTTCATTGGTGCTGCCCAAAGGAAAGTACCATATTTACCCATTAGGGGGCACCTAAGACTCACAGCCTATATTAAGACATGCAATGTTGAAGCAATCATTGACACAATCACCATATTGATTATGGTTATAGCGATACCTCATATTTTTGAATAAAATATCACAACATATTTTAAAAATATACCATACTGAAGTGAGATATGAACTCCAGATGCTCCAAAAAGGCCTGTTTTTGAAATATAATAAGGATTTTTCCAGCCTGTTTTCTTGCCCTTGACTCATGGGGTCCTCAGAATGATATCAGGCTTCAGATTAGCATTTAGTTGAATTTGTGAAACTAGTTTAGGCTGAAACACATACTGAACACATACTGACTGGGAACCTGATGAATATCGGTTTTGTTTCTGGAGAAACAAAACACATGATGCACATCTGACGACATTAAGTACAATTTAGTTTGTAACATTAAGTACAATTTAGCCACATCATTTTAGTGTAAACTGAAGAACCGTACACTGAGTTTCTGTTGTGGTCGGGGTCTCCTGTTCACCGCGCGGCGCTGATAAGCATCGAAATGTACTGCGTCCAAATCAGATCGCAGAAGAAACACGTACTAGCGCTCAGCCAATGAGCGATCAGATTACTGGCCGCCAGCGAATCAGCGCGTCTCATGTTGAGCTGTACAAAGATCCAGCGCTGAGTTTCAGGATCCGAGCGCGTAAGTTGTTTCTGATTGTCTTTTTATTGATTGATCAGTAACGAGGTTTTACGAAAATTGTTTTATAATGGGTTTGCTAAGATTGTGAGAAATATGACGTGTTATGTAGTTACAATTCATGTTCGAGGGTTTAAGGCTTTTAACACAAAACGGAAGGAAGCTGTACTGCTTGACCGAATTAAAGAGCTACAGTCTCTAGATCAGCAGGCAATCCAACCTAAAATATTATATTAATGTCATATAATATGAAATGATTATTATTATAATGTTAAGATGTCGTTGTCTTAGTCATCCATTACATCTGGTTGCTATGGAATTCAATCAAATAAAAAAAGACACCATGGTAACTATAGTTACCGCCAAAATGCTATAGTCATTATAGTTATTATTGTAAAAATCATTACTTATTATGTATATAGTCTGTCTTTTTGTTTCTTTTTTATTACAGTGGTGACCATCCAAAACTTTTTTAAAGAGCATTTTGCATAAGTTTCTATGATATACCAACGTATTTACGAATATTTAAATTATTTGGCCACATTAATGCATTTATTAACACATTGTCTCTTGCATGCAGAAGTATTACACTGATTAATATGTATTTCTCTAGGTACATACGGATTTTGGCATCTCAATTTGGACTTTGACTGTCTCTTGACCAATTTCGATGCTCAGTGCTCAAGTATGTACAGAAACCTGAACAAATAAATGTTAGATACATTAATGCACACTATGTAGATGTTGAGATATCAAAATGCAATTAGATATGCATTGTGATTTGAAGTATAACTGAAATATAAATATATCTACTGTGTTGGCTGGGTTATAACATCAGTATACAGTGAAATCATAAGGAGTAACTGGTATGTTTTCAGGTTTTGGTGTAATTGAAATGCAGGCCTGACACCTCCACATTCGTTACTCCTCAGCAAATTCTCTCTCCTCCCTTCCGGATGGCCGGAGCAGTGATGGACAGCATTGTGATCCTTGACGATGACGATGAAGAAGCTTCCACATCTGCATCCACGTCCTATTCTCACGCTACGAACTGCCAGTCAAAAACACCTGTGAAGAATCAGCTGCCGCCTCCAACACACATCTCACAGTCTCCATTCGCCTCTGCGAAGAAGGATGTTCATGTCCTGCAGGTGGAGAACGAAAAACTGTTTGCAGAGGTATGTTTGTTAACAATATTTACATTGCAGAATATACTGACTACACACTACAAAAATAGCTAACAGGATAACAGTTTAAAAATGTTATGTTGTCTGAGGTATTTAGGATTTGTGCATGTCTTAATTCACACTTTCACAAATAAAGGCCTGAAAAAGTCTTAAATTGGAGCAGAAAGTCTTAAGTTCATAAAGTCATCATGGCAATAAATGTTGCATGCACTGCAAAAAAAATTAATCTGTTTTCCAATACAAATATCTAAACATCCTTAGATTGAGATGTGTATATTTGAGATGTAAGGGGAAGATATGAAGTCTTGTTTTCTGGAAATTTAACAAAATGAAATGTTTATGCTTGAAACAATAACAAATATGTCAGTGGGGTACAAAAACTTGTTTTCCCTTTGAATGAAGTTGATTTTTCTAAGCCCATTGGAAGATATTTGTTCTTATTTTAATCATAAACACACTTCATTTTGGTTGCTTTTTCAGAAAACAAGACTTCTTTTCTTATTTAGTTTTGCTTCTCAAGTAAATGTGTCTTGATTTAAGAGTCTTGAGACATTTGCATTGGAAATACTGATGAAGAACATTACTTTTTTTTGGAGTGCGGTCATAAGATACAGTAAAAGTGATTTTCATATTCTAGTGGTTGGGAACACAGCTATTGAAGCTTTTTAAGCTGTATACATATAATTTTGTTTTGTAAAATGAATTCAAAATGAATAGAAATCTAAAGGAAAGTTGTATTTTCAAAGTTTTTACAAAGTTATTTACATTGAGAGACCATATTAATGCATTGTGTTCCAATCAATTTATTGCCTGAATTTTCTTTTCTTGGTCTTAAATTTACCATAAAACCGGCAGAAACCATGTTTTTTGTCTGTTATCATATTAAAAGTATGTTGTATTTTTCTCCACTTGAATCTAACCCAATGCTGTCCCTTTATTCTGCTCGTCCAGTTTGTGGAACATTGCTCTAAATACTCTCAAGACCATCCCGAGGTCGTGACCTACCTCAAGAACAGACACTCTAAGGCTCTGCCGACCTTCCTGTCGTCGGTGGAGTTTCGTAACACTCTGGGCCGCTGCCTCACACGAGCCCAGGCCAACACTGGCAAAACCTTCGTCTACATTAACGAACTCTGCACCGTTCTTAAACAGCACACAGCTCGGAAGAGGACCTCCATACAGTCTGTCCCCTCCCAGACAAAACCTGAGCAAAAGAGCAATGGGACTAATATAACGGAGGAGGTACAAGTTAAAGAAGACGAGGAAAAGCAAGAGGCCGATGAGGAAACTAAGAAAACGAAAAGGGCTTCAAGGAGACAGGTATTAGAGCAATCCATCATAACTAAGAGATGTACTGAATTTATATGTTGAGATGGTTGATTTGACAGTGTTCTTGGATTTTTATATTAACACTATTGGATTCAAAAGATTTGGTTCTAGTAATTTTCAACAGGGATGGAAATTATAAGTAGGGTATCCATTGGGATTTAAAAAAAAAATCAGTGAAGTGTTTGGATGCTGCGTTTCTTTTAAAGTGGAGTGTGTGATATTCCTGTTTGAAAGCAATGATTTCTGGCCATAAAAGTGTTTTATTGTACGAACTGCCAGTATACATTGTATATATAAAAAAAAAAAATAAACCACAGAAAATTAACTGGTAATGTTCTGCCAGGATATTATGCAGTAATTTTACAGACATTTCCACTAATCATGAAACACAACGCAAAGAAGTGCAAAATACAGGTTAAACACTTGCAAAAAATGTAATGTGTTTTTTTAGGCTTCTACAGAATATATCAAGACTTACAAATATCTGTTTGTGCTAGATCTGTTAAAGATATTTTAATGTATAAAATGATTGGAATTTACTTCTTTAAAATGCTACAGTTGTGATTTATACTTGTGGACATTGAAATGACCTGAGAGATTTTGACTGACTATATATTAATGTGCGTTGTAATTTGTGTGTGTGTCTCGTGTTCTGTTTCAGATAGCATACCTGGAAAACCTGTTGAAGGTGTATAATGAGGAGATCCGGCGGCTGCAGGAGCGGGAGTTGAGTGTAGACGATCTGGAGAAGGAGGACTCCAGTTATATTCAGGAGCACAAGCTCAAACGCAAGGTAAGTCTGTTCAATCCTGATTCGCTTAAATTAAATAGAAAGTTTCGGGAAAGTCTTTGTACCTTGTTTTCTATAAATAATCCTTTATGGACAAGGTTCTGGAAGTTACGGGATGTCAACTGACTTTGAAGTAATGAGATTTTATCGGCTGTTTTAAGATCTTGTTCGGATCTTTAATGTTGTTTTTGTGGTCTCAGATGATGAAGATCTATGACAAACTGTGTGAGCTGAAGGACTGCAACACACTGACGGGTCGAGTGATCGAGCAGAAGATTCCCTACAGTGGAACACGCTACCCAGAGATCAACAAAAAGGTGCTTCTGAACTCACTTTCCTCAAAATTAGTTCTGTAGGTTCTCATTACTCAAAATAGTGCTTCCTAATTTCCCCACTCCTCTGTCCTCAAGCCTATCATAATAAAAGTTAGCCGTCTTGAAGGACATCTCGATTCTGTAATTGCTCCGTGAGGAATGAGGACTCTTTAAGAGGTGCTATAAGTGGGGTGTCATTTATTGAAGAACTTGACATAAGTATCAATTCTCCTCCCCCTTTATATCTCTCACAGTCTTGCATTATTAATGTTTCTTATGAATTTCTGAAATAACTGAGCTCCAACAGCATAAGAGCACATCCCTTGAGCTCAGCTGATGATGCTTTGAAGTGATCAAGAATATTCCAACTTACAAAAGTTTTTCTGTGATTCCTCATTCTTGCATTGCACCAGAGATTGAGTGATTTGATTTATCAGATTGTTTGATTTGTTCAGTGGGCAGTGATCACATGATTGAAACAGATGTTAGGTTGAAGAACCGTTCTGTGAAGCTTTGATCAGCAATTCATTTTAAACTTAAAGAGATAGTTCACCCAAAAATGAAAATTCTGTCCTTAATTACTTGCCCTCATGTCGTTCCAAACCCGTAAGACTTTGTTTATCTTCAGAACTCAAATTAAGATTTTATTAATGAAATCCAAGAGCTCTCTGACCCTCCATAGACAGCAACGCAAATACAATGTTCAAGACCCGGAAAAGTAGTAAGGACATTGTTAAAATTGCCCTTTATTTTGATGAATACTTATTGTGCACAAACAAAACAAAAATAACGACTTTATTCAACAATTTATTTTCTTCTGTGTCAGTCTTTGACACGCATTCGTGTCTATGGATGGTCAGAAAGCTCTCGGATTTCTTCAAAAATATCTTAATTTGTGTTCCAAAGATGAACGAAGGTCTTATAGGTTTGAAACGACATGAGGGTGAGTAATTAATGACAGAACTTGAATTAAATTAAATACCATCAGAAATCACCAGGGAAAATCACCAATTTTGACATCTGATGTTTTCTTAAAATTAAGCAGATTTTTAAAAAAAAATGGTTAAATGAAAAATACACCCTCATAAAGGTAAAAATTGCTCATTGAATGAAATCTAGGAGGCAAATATTAAGAAAATAATGAATATGAATATGAATATTTTCTTTGCTTTCCTTTTCATCTTTACTGTTTTCTTTTCTCTTTGGTCTGTAGATTGAACGCTACATTAACAGTCCAGAAGCTCTTCACAATCCGCCGGACTACACAGATATCCTGAAGGTGGTTCAGCGCGCCAACGAACGATACAAACTCATGCTCACCCGCAAACAGATGACACAAATCTCTCAAGAAGCCTTCAGAGAGACAGGCAACAAACTGCAGGAGAGACGCCATCTTGACATGGTCTACAACTTCGGCTCCCACCTCACCGATTCCTTCAAACCTAGTAATTCAATTCAGTTTCTCTCCAATTCGGCTAGAGAACATAATCGTCTATTGTATTAGTCTTATGTTTTACGATTTCTGCGAGATGAATTTCCTGTGTTTCCTTCAGCGTTAGACCCTGCACTCACTGATCCAGCGCTAAATCGCAAACTCCGCTCGAACAGAGACATGGCTCTCAGCAGCTTGGAGGAGGTGATCACCAAATACGCTAATAAACAAGAAGACATAGAGGTGGAGGAAACGAGGAAGAGACAAGAGAGAGACAGACAGAAAAAAGAGGTAAAAGAACAAAATATATTCTAATATATTATTTGTTTTGTTCAGTAATTCATTTCTGTATTTGGTTTTTCTCCAGTAGAATCTGAAATGTCTTCAGTTATAGAATCAATCTAAAATGTAAAATACTTAAAATATATTCAAATACATACATACAAACAAAAAATATTGAAAATAATTATGATTATATTTTACAGTAATCAAAATAAAAGATAATAAAATAAAAACCTTGTTTTTTGATGCAAAGATACTGATGAAAGATATCCTTTAGGCTATATGTAAGAGATGGTGCTGGGCAACAATTAATTATGCCATGGTCTGTCTGAATACTGGATTCTGATTGGCTGGCAGGTGTTGATTAAATTCATTGAACTGCAGGTAGTTCCAGGTCAGTTTAATCACGTTCAATATTAATGCGCTTCCTATAAACATTGGTAACCATAGTAACATACAGTTACAGTTGAATAGTAATGCAGACGAAAATAACCGTCATTTTTTTCGTTCTGGTCAAATATTGCAGTGCAAATATTATTAACATCTTTAATATGTGAATGCTGGGAAGTGACCATGACATAAACGGGATAATCAACGGCTAGCTGTGCATTAAACGACTTGAATGCACTTCGCGGAGGCAACCAGGTTCTTTGCCTCCACGTTGTGCATTCAAATCGTTTAACGCACAGCTAACCGTTGATTATCCCTTACTTATATTGCTGCACAAATTAGCATTTCAGATGTACACATTCAACTCAAAAAAACATACGGACCATATCTATCATAATCGTGTGTTTATTATCTAATATAATCTATAGTGGTTGTTGTCATGTTTATTTCTGCTGTGTAAAAGCCTGAGCATGTGTGCTCTGCTGAAACTCACGTTGTTTGATGTTACAACCGCCTCTCCGTTCTTAAGTTGCCAGGGATATATTCCAAGTATAATACACATTAGTAAAAAGATCTATTTTCATTTTTATTTGTCTATACACTTTGGGCGGCTGCGGTACATTTAAAAAAGTAGCCCAAAAAACCGCAACCCACGGCTCTGTAATTTTTCCCACGACTGTATTTTCAAAATAGCCCACTTGTGCCGTTACCCTGGCAACACTGTGCTGTACCCTCATCACACAATGATAGATAACCTTCCGCGCTGAGATGACGGGAAGAAATTGGAGTCAAACCTTAAAAATACAAAAATATTAACGCATTTAAAAATTTTTGATTAATCGCATGCATTAACGCGTTAACGTTGACACCCCTAAAATATATATATATATATATATATATATATATATATATATATACACACACACACATGTACATATTTAAGTAAAGTAAATAAAGCATTTTTATAATTTATATATTAAGTATAGTTATATATAAAATGTAAATTATATGAATGTAAATATACATGTAAATATTTTCTAAATACATGTAAATATTTTCAAAATGCTGTATGTGTGTCTTTATATATACGTACATAAATATACACAATACACACACATATATTATATAAACAAAAATGTTTATTTTGGATGCGATTAATTGCAATTAATTGTTTCCCAGCACTAGTAAGATATAAACAAAATTAAAATATTATATTCTATTTTAATGAATACATTAATGTTTTAAAATATTTAAAACAATTATAATTAATCATAATAAAATAATAATTATAAAATGAACTTGTTTCTTGATGTAAATAATGCTGTTGTAAAATTACATAAGGACTTTATTTAAAATATATAAAATTTATTCCTATTTCTGCATTGTTCAAAATGAAGCCAGAATCTCCTTGAAACAACGAGCAGTCTTGAATCTGTCTGTCCTTCCGTCACATTTACAGGCTGTTAATGGGCAACAGAGTGACAGCAAAGAAAAAGAGAGGGAGGAAACGGAAGAAAAAGAGAGGGAGGAACCGGAGGAAAAAGAAGAAGAAGAGGAGGAGGAGGAGGAGGAAGATGAAGAAGATGATTCCTCTGATCCTGACATTGAAGAGGAGATCCAAGCCAGTCAAGAACTAGCTGGTCCAGGTAAGAAGTGTATAAATCATCTTCATCTCCTTCCTTCATGTAGCGCTTCCCTTTCCTGTTGGGAAAACCTATTTCTCCTTTGCTGACGTGTTTCAGATGATGATGAAGAGGATGTCGAAGAGGAGCAGATGAACAACAGTGACAATGATCAGCCGATGGATGAGAACTCTCCTCTGTCAATCAAATCATCTGTCCAGGACACAGAGGAGGATCAGGGCGATGACGACCAGCGGTCTCCAGACAGCAGCACACATGAGACGGGATCTGTGGAAACAAACACAAACGGCAGACCTGTGAAACAAAGCCCTCCGTTCATAGAGACTTTGGAACTTATGCCTACCGACGAGATAGAACTTATTTCCTCGAATCACATGAAAAGCACCACTACCTGCACTGAGACTGTCTCCACCAATCAGAACACACCGTCAACCCCCATGAGATCAGCCAACTGCAGTCCACTACCTCACACAAGCCCTTTGCTGATCGACGAGATGGGCAACTACAAGAAGAGGAAACGATCCTCGACTAAAAACCAAACTTCTGCCTATAATGGGAATTGCACAAAGGACAGGTAAACCTGAATGAAGACTTTCCATGGGAAGTTGTGTAATTAGCAAATAACTATTAAATTATAGGGATGTAACAGTGATGCACTCTGAGCCGGTTGAATATATGTGACAATTCAAGTCAGCTGAGATGTTAAATGTTTGGGGAGGGGGTTTATATGAATGTAGCTCTGAGGGGAAATTATGACTCTCTTTAGAAAAGTTTACGTGGTATTTTCTTTTCATCTTTCTTCCTTATAATGCATATTAAAGTAGTGTTTATCAACAACCAAGGAAACACTATAGCTGCTGTTCCCTAAGCGCCACCTGCTGTCAGGGAGTAAATCTGCATTCTCATTCAACCAGTGTAGACAGTTTAACAAAAATATCTTTTTCACCATTATTTTTTTTTATCATGATTGTGAATATTAATCTATGAATACTTATCTATTTTATTTGATGTTAGAAAATTAACTTTAAAGCTGCAGTCCTTAACTTTTTTGGGTTAAAATTGATCCGAAATCAATATGTGAGCAAGTACATAACCAGCCAGTGTTCAAAACTATCACCTTACTTTAGCCCGATTCACAACGGTTAGCTTATGATAATGTTTTCTAATTTGAGTGGTACAGGTAGGTTTCCGTGGGAAATTTGAGCATGGCACATCACGTCTGTAAACCGTAAAGAAGTTGTCCCGGCTAGTAGGCTTTCTCATGTGAGGATCCTGCAGGTGGCGGATCGTTTATAGCCTTTTCTCACAGAAGCTGGAATAATTAAATGTATCATTTTGATGGCGGACTGTAATCCAGAAAGGATTGTGTGTTTATATGAAACACATGTGAATGAAATTAAATTATATTCCAGTTTTAAATGTGCTTCTGATTACAGATAGCCTGGGATTACATAGGATTTGTATTTTTAAAAAAAACAGTTCGAAGGAAGTAGAGATGTTCCGATACCCTTTTTCGCTTCCCGATACCGATTCCTATACCTAGGCTCAGGGTATCGGCCGATACCGAGTACTGATCCGATACCCGGGTGTGTATTTGGTTATACAGCTGTGTGTACTACTAGCCCCGTATGAATTGATACAATTATTTTATGGTGTGCTTCACCAGAAAGATAGATAGATGGATAGTCTGGCGAGTAAACAAAAAATATAATATATAATGTTTGGAAAATGGCACATCTTTTTAAAAATCTAAAAGTAATAATAATAATTTTTATTTACATAGCGCCTTTCTAGCACTCAAGGTCACTTTACAAATCAGGCTTAAGGAACAGAGACAATAGACATCAATACCAGAAAACATAACAAACCAAAAGCTAAGAGTAATATACAGAAACCACTTTCAAGATTAGATTAGAGATACAGAAAGAATGAAGATAAACATCCATAACAGGGTACAGTTCACAGACTATGACTTAGAGTAATGGTCAGAAAAAAAAGGGTTTTTAAAGGAGAGAAGGGAGGATGGCTGACGGATGGTTCGGGGAAGAGCGTTCCACAATCTGGGAGCAATAACACTGAAGGCCCCAGCTCCCATAGTCACCAGACGAAACTTAGGGGTGACTAACAATCCCTCACTTGAAGATCTTAATGAGCGGGCAGGTACATATGGCAGAAGTAAATCAGATAAGTAAGAAGGAGCAATGTTATGGTGAGCTTTATAAGTGAGAATTAGTATCTTGAAGTTAATACGCAAGGAAACCGGGAGCCAGTGAAGATGATAAAGGATAGGGGTAATGTGATCGTTCTTTCTTGTGTGAGTAATCGAGTGAGCGGCAGGGTTTTGAACATATTGTAGTCGTTTGATATTATAAGCTGAGAGGCCACAAAGAAGTGAATTACAATAATCTAATTGGGACGTAACCAAGGCGTGTATAACAGTTTCAACATCCTGCTGACTGAGAGAGGATCGAATACGCGAGATATTTCGTAGATGGAAAAAAGCTGTCTTAACCACTTTACCAATGTGATCGTTGAATGAAAGAGTAGAATCAATGAGAACACCAAGATTCAAGTACTCATCGATGCCGATAATTCTGCACAGAGCTGCAATTCCAGGTTTTCAAACAGAGATGGCGACAAAGAGGCAAAACTTATGAATTGCAGCTTTAACGAATGAATGTTTTCATGAATCAGCCATTGTCAAGATTTCAATCTCGAGATCATGTCATTGTCATGAATACCTATGGCTGCTGTGCTGTTCTGTGCTAGGACAGATGTGATTTTTCTCTTTTTGTGGGAGGAAGAAATCCATACAGGTTTGGAACGATACACGTGTCAAAACTTGCATCATGCAGTTGTGTTTCTCTTTCTGTTTTTCTCAGTGATATTCCTCTGGATATGGGTGTGATCTGCTGTCCTGAGGAAGAAAATTCAACCAGGACGAGGAGTTCGACTCGGATCAGGGTCAGAAGCTCACGAGCCACTCCCCCGCCCAAGAAAAATAAGGTGACTGTGTGTCTGTTTGCTTTTAGCTTGCATTAAAACTGCAGTAAATGTATTGAAATCTCTGCTGAATTGTTTTGCTTGTTGTTATTATTACACCATTCCTGTAGCAAAAAGGCTGATTTTAATGACTTTATTCCATTGCAACTTTCTCAGTCACTGCATTGTTTTTATTTTATAGTATATAGTAATATATTATTTATTAATATGTTGAATTAGTTTTTTATTTTAATTTTAACTTACATTTTTAGTTTTTTTTTTTGTTTGTTTGTTTATTTTTAAATATGTAGATTTTATTTTATAGTTATTTTCAGTTAAAGTTTTTGCACTTAAGCTTGGCTGCTTACTGAGATGTTTCATCTACCTCCATAATTTCAGTAAATAAGCAAAAAACAAATCTTTTTCATTTTTTTTAACCCAACAACTAGAGGAATATTGCTGTGATTTCAGTTTAGGGATCAAGTTTCATTGGTTTGCATCAGCTTTATGAATTTTCATTTAAGTTTTATGAATCAGAAGCACAACCAGGCTTGCAAATTTGTACTGAAAATTGATTAAAATGCATAAATATCAGATAATAAATTAAATAATGATTTTCAATATTGAAAATAATTAGTATAAATATATTTATTAATAATACAAATATTTTATTATGACTATTCCATTACAACCCTCTCACCTCTTTTAATAAATTTACCACTGTTATTTTGGTATAATTAATACAGTATTATAGTATTTTTTTTGTTTAGTAATAGTATTTTTTTTATATTTTTCATTTTAATTTTAGTTTAAAATTTAGTAATTTTGTTGGTTTTATTTGTTTTCTTTTTTTATGTCAGTTGTTTTTATGTCAGTTGTTTTCTTTAGTTATTTTCAGCTTTAATAATTTTAGTACTTCAGCTTTAAACAAAAAAATGAGAAATGTTGGCTTGGCTAAATATTAAATATTTAAATATTTACTCAGTGTATTACAAAGTTTTATTTGGTGTCAATTAATGTGTTTTTTAATAGTTTTAGTTACAGTAACACTGTAACTGAGCATTACATACAGCATTATCGGCCCATTTAACAAAGCGCTAACTCCTGTCATTCATGTGTTCACAGGTGAACGTGGCGACTCAGTGCGACCCAGAGGAGGTGATCGTTCTGTCTGATTCAGATTGATTTCTGCCGTCACAGGGTACTGAGCTGGCATCTCAGTCAGCGTCCTGCTCCGTTAGTGCCTGCCAGTGTGAACAGAGAACAACAAAAAATCTTTATTTTATTTTAGACTGTTTCAGTCAGGTTTTGAACTACTTGTGCGCAATGCCACGGTTTACTTTTTATACCAGTAAAATGGCATGCCGTTATTCATTCAGGCTTTTTAGAGGTATTTTGGTATATTGTAAATGGGACTTGCCTCTAAACATTCTTACTCCAAGGGTTTATCTTGTATTGTATTTATGGTTTTAGTTTGAGGGTTTGGATGCAATCCTCATTTGTGCCAAGAGTCATGAGGGGAAGTGAACTTTCCCTCCTAAACTCAATAAATGCTCCCATTTTGTGTAGTGTTTGACTTACATGTTGATAACTTTGTATAGTGCACTGGATTTTTTTCAGCAGAAATAATTTTCCACATAAGTTATGAGCTACTTTACATGTTCCAATTTACAAACATTGGAAGCTTTGTTTTCAGATTACATCTAAACGAAATAGTTCACCCAAAATTAAAAATTCAGGCATTAACTTCACCTCCTTTTTTGTGTGTGCAATACAGAAAAATATCAGTATATGGATTTAAAAGTACTTGAGAGTAAATATTGACAATTTTATTTTTGGGTGAACTGTCCCTTTAACTGGCCTCAGGTGACAAAGCACAAGAGTTAAGTGTCCTCCCACACTTGACGTTTGGTATTGAAATGATTTCTGTAAACTGCTGATGATTGATCTATTAAATTGATCAGTATTGTCATATTAAAAATTGTTTTTAATTACTCTACTTAACTAATTGAGGATTTAATTGGCATGACAAAAGGAAAAAGTAACCATATTAAATCTGTTGTAAAAAGTTATACTTGCATTTATATGAATAACCAAGTTGTATTATATGTGCAAAACTTGCCTTGAATGTAAAATTAGATTTTTCCAAGACTATTGATTCCACCAGACTAGTGGATAAATAATACCTTTTTCTATAATAATAATAATAATAACAAAGATTTCTTATTTTGGGGAAAAATATCCCTAATATATATATACAGTATCTCACAGAAGTGAGTACACCCCTCACATTTTTGTAAATGTTTTATCTTTTCATGTGACAACACTGAAGAAATGACACTTTGCTGCAATATAAAGTAGTGAGTGTACAGCTTGTATAACAGTGTAAATTTGCTGTCCCCTCAAAATAACTCAACACACAGCCATTAATGTCTTAACTGCTGGCCACAAAAGTGAGTACACCCCTGAAAATGTCCAAATTGGGCCCAAAGGGTCAATATTTTGTGTGGCCACCATTATTTTCCAGCACTGCCTTAACCCTCTTGGGCATGGAGTTCACCAGAGCTTCACAGGTTGCCACTGGAGTCCTCTTCCACTCCTCCATGACGACATCACGGAGATGTTAGAGACCTTGAGCTCCTCCACCTTCTGTTTGAGGATGCCCCACAGATGCTGAATAGGGTTTAGGTCTGGAGACATGCTTGGGCAGTACATCACCTTTACCCTCAGCTTCTTTAGCAAGGCAGTGGTCATCTTGAGGTGTGTTTGGGGTCGTTATCATGTTGAATAACCCAGGCCCGGTTCTAGGTTTGCGTGACTGGGGCGCTATGATGACAAACAAATACAACTCATTATATACACTATAAATAATTTAAAGGACACAGACATGTAGATGTTTGTGGAAGATGTTTTCTGGGATGTTTTCTGTTTTGAGGGATGATCGTTTTTAAATCATACCCTATTGCATCAAAATTTGTTAATGGGCCTACTGTACCATAGTTTGGGGTGGATAATTGTTTATTATGTTTTATTAATTTATTATAATTTTTATTAATAACCATTGCTATATAGCTGATAACTTTGTCTAGTGCTCATGAATGTTTATAACATGATTTGTGAACATTTAACTACTATACTGAATGACATAGCATAGACTTCTTCATGGCGCTAGTGTTTGCGTATTTCATTTAATTTCATTATGTAACCTGTTGTACAGATCTGTGTAGTGTTAAATACTGTTTTTGACAGTGTTGATAACGTTTCTGACAGATAATATCATATTCCCTTACTGAATGTCGTATCCTGTCAGCAATAACCTGTCCATAGGCTTTGAACATTTCACATGAAATTGTGTCAGTGTGGGGGAGCTGTAGAACACGCAAGAAAAATACAGCTGCGCTATATCTCTGGTCATTTTAATATGTAAATAATTTAATGTTTAGATTTTTTTTTAAGTATCCAGTGGATGATCGAGGGGCACAAGGAGAATCTGGGGGGCATTGCCCCCCTAGACCCCCCTTAGACCCGGCCCTGCTGCAGCCCAGTCTCCAAATGGAGGGGATCATGCTCTGCTGAACTGTAGCTCCCCAGTGCCGACAGCACTCATGCAGCTCCAGACCATGACGCTCCCACCATCATGCTTGACTGTAGGCAAGACACATTTGTCTTTGTACTCCTCACCTGGTTGCCGCCCCACACGAAGAGGCTTCCTTCTGGGACGACATCCATGCAGACCAATTTGGTGCAGTGTGCGGCGTATGGTCTGAGCACTGACAGGCTGACCCCCCACCCCTTCAACCTCTGCAGCAATGCTGGCAGCACTCATACATCTATTTCTCAAACACAACCTCTGGATATGACACTGAGCATGTGCACTCAACTTCTTTGGTCGACCATGGCAAGGCCTGTTCTGAGTGGAACCTGTCCTGTTAAACCGCTGTATGGTCTTGGCCACAGTGCTGCAGCTCAGTTTCAGGGTCTTGGCAATCTTCTTATAGCCTACGCCATCTTTATGTAGAGCAACAATCCTTTTTTTCAGATCCTCAAGAGTTCTTTGCCATGAGGTGCCATGTTGAACTTCCAGTGACCAGTATGAGAGAGTGAGAGCGATAACACCAAATTTAACACACCTGCTCCCCATTCACACCTGAGATCTTGTAACACTAACGAGTCACATGACACCGGGGAGAGAAAATGGCTAATTGGGCCCAATTTTGTGTACTCACTTTTGTGGCCAGCGATTTAGACATTAATGGCTGTGTGTTGAGTTATTTTAAGGGGGCAGCAAATTTACACTGTTATACAAGCTGTACACTCATTACTTTACATTGTAGCAAAGTGTCATTTCTTCAGTGTTGTCACATAAAAACATAAAATAAAATATTTACAAAAATGTGAGGGTTGCACTCACTTCTGTGAGATACTGTATATATATATATATATATATATATATATATATATATATATATATATATATATATATATATATATACACACATTAGGGATATATAGGGATATTTTGATATTTTTTTTCAAGATGAGTGTTTTTGGACTCCAATGTTCAAAATATCTTCTTTAGTGTAAGTTTGGAACGGTGTGAGAGTTGGGAAATAATGGCAGAATATTTGTTTTTGAGTGTATTATCACTTGAAAACAATCAGGGTAAACGAAAATATCAAAAAAGGAAAAAAGTTTAAAAACTGAGTGACTTTCAAACAGTAATAAGACAAGAATGAATCATAATTTGTGCACAACATACTTTATTTCTCTTTCATTTGAAGATCTTGAATCTTGTGAAACCATTGACATATTCTGTCCACATCAGGAAAATGTTTAGTGTGCTACCGCCCATCGCATATTTATTTCAGATTCACCACAACAGTTGTAGACAGAACAAATATATTTTTTATTTATCAGTACAAAATACAGATCTCTAACCAGATTACTCATCAAGCAAGCACTGAATCATGCTTTTACCTACTGGTTATTTTTAATTTAGATTTCAAATGTTCTCTACTTCATTGTTCACACTTCAACTTTGCTCACTAATCTGAAATACACACAGGTTTGATATAAAAGTAATAAGAATGTGTGGATAAGTGATTCCTTCCAGCTCACAATCTTCAGATACCGGTTTATTTATTGTAATATATTGAATAGTTGCACAAATGTTTGAGGTATATGGTTTCTGTGGTGCATCTGTGGTACAAGGCAACTACTGATCACTGCATCGACATATCCAAACATCCACTCAGGCAATTAAAACACAAGTCTCGATCGACCCCAATCAGGATCCGTTAAATCATCTTCATATGTCTTAAACGTTCTTGGCAGTTGCAGACGTTCACGCTAATTTGGCATGTCATTTGCACACTTCATTCAAGCTTTTCATCCATTCGCAAGTCAGGTCTCGGCCTTCATGGAAGGCAAACATGTAAACTATCACTATAGGTTCACTATAGGCTACATCTAAAATACTGCAGGAGTTCAGTAGTTGGATGCCAGGTGCTTGTGACTTTTGACCAGTACTGAGGAGGATGTGTCCCCCTCAATGTTTATGTTGGTTTTACGGGTAAAAGGACATACTGTAAAGCCAAAATGCACTGCGAGTTGATTCATTCAGTGATCCAACTACCTACAAATCCTGCACTTCCCTGCCCTTCAAGCAGTAAAGGTCCGTTCACACCAAAAATTATAACTATATTAGCGTCCACAACAAAGTTCTGTTTATTATAAGCATGCTCTGTGGTTTTGTGCTTGAGCTCTTTAAAGTGGAATAGATTTTTATTGGCTGTAAATGTTTTTTAATAATTTATCAGCTGAAAAAAGGGCAACCTCTATGTCGCTATTCTCATAGAATTTGAATGATTATTTAAGTTTTAAGGCCCGTTCACACCAAGAACTATAACAATATCTATATTAGCATCCACAACAAAATACGATAAATTTCTGTTTTTTTTTTTTAATAGTGTGTGCTGCATTTTTTGGCATCTGACACTTTAAATTCTTGAGCTCTTTAAAGTGGGATTCTGGTGCTTTTATCATTCTGATTGGCTGTCAGTGTTTTTATCATTTATCAGCTGAAACATGTTCTGACTGATATGAATTATGTTGTTACTTATGTCACTATCATTATAGTTGTGATGTGGACTTTGCCATTCACTTAGAATGATTATTAAAACTTTATTGTTGCCGACATACAGCACAACTGTGCTCGAGTCCGGTGCTCTCAACTGTCCTATCTATTAAAAAAAGGCATAAAAGCCCCAAAACAATATTTAAAAAAAAAAGAGAAAATGTTATAGTTGTTATAACATTTCATGAATGGGCCTTTATCGTTAGTTACATCATTTGTGTGAACAGACCTTTATAGTTATCTTTATAATATATGTCCTTGTGAACAACCTTTCATAGTTTTCATTACAGTTATCGTTCTTTATGTGAACGGACCTATATAGTTAACTATCTTTATAGCTTTTCGTATGAATGAGCCTTTACAGTTAATTATCGTCCTTTTTTGTGAAAGAACCTTTATCGTTATTTATGTGAATGTACCTTTATAGTTCTTGTTAAAGTTTTCATCCTTTTTGCGAATGAGCCTTTATTGTTATCGTTATAGTTATCATCCTTTTTTGCAAACAAGTCTTGATAGTTATTGTTATAGTTTCGTCTTTTTTTGTGAAAAAGCCTTTATAGTTATTGTAATAGTTATCACTGTTTATGTTAATGTACATTTATAGTCATCATATTAGTTATAGTTATCATTTTAGTTATAGTTTTTGGTGTGAAAAAACCTTTTTAGTTATTCTTATAATTATCATCCTTTTTGCGAACAAACCTTTATAGTCGTCGTTATATTTATCGTCCTTTTTTGCAAATGTGCCGTGATAGTTATTATACTATAGCTATTATACTCTGTGTGAATGTACCTTTATAGTTAGACTTTTTTTGTGAATGAATCTTTATAGTTATTGTCCTGTTTGCGAACAAGCTTTTATAGTTATCGTTATCATCCTTTTTGCAAATGAGACTTTATAGTTATCATTACAGTTATAATTCTTGGTGTGAACGGGGCCTTAAGACACCAAAGTGCAGAGGAAACTATATTCTTGTCTCTTATTTAAGAAAACAAGACATTTAAAACCTTTCAGAGTGAATATTCTGTATATAGTTGAGTGACAGTACAATAAAACTTCACATCAAAAACGGACCAAATGAGTTACAGTAATGTACAGCTCTGTACAACGTAATATAATAACAGAACGGCACTTTAGAGCAACAGTGAACGAATGTTCTGTGCTAGTGAGGCAGCTTGAAGGTGATGGCGACTGTACCTTATTCCTGGCCGGGATACGGTTTTGACAGTCACCATAGCAGCCTGGTCTTTAAGTACATACATACGTGAGCTAGCAATGGGCACTTGGTCATTTTTTATAATTTTCGAACACACATGGGACATCTTGTATGGCGCACTCACCAACATGAGGTAAAGAATCAGACAATTGTGCACATAGGGCCAGATTTACTATCAGCTTGCGCCAGCGCAAACCCTCATTTCGTGTTAAAAAACTACTGTCAGGATTTACTGAAGACACAAATTGGCACTGAAAAGGTGTGGACAGTTATTTTGTGACTCACTTTATTGAATATGCATTTGTAGGAGTTTCCCTTTCGATCTGTAAATTTATGGGAGAGTATTTAAATGAATTACGCAACGCGATTTACTAAGATTTACGCTCGTCAATTCTCTGGTATTTGTGGCATTATTTAATGCCCCCAAAAAAGCATGCTTTAAAGCAGGTGGTAATTTGCGCTGCCCAGGTTAAAAAAAGCCCACTTTTATAATGTACTTAAGGTGCTCTATTTTCATGCACTACTTTTATTAAGTACACAATTAATGCGCGAAAATAGAGCACTTTAAGTACATTATAGAAGTGTCCTTTTTTAACCTGGGTGCTCTTGGGTAGATTGAGCTGGTCATTATGGAAAAGGGATGTTGTGGAGATTTTTCCCCTACCCTCAGTGCTTTTATGGAATTGCGCTCTAACGCTAATTTTCCCTGATTAGTAAATCTGGCCCATAGTCCCTTGAAACCGAAGACAAGTGTTCTGGTTTTGCGGGACATTGGTTTCTGAGGGAAACCTCTTATGTGACGCTGCTTTCGTCAACGTTACCCTCACAGACTTCTTCCACACACCCGCTACGATTGCCACCAATGCCCAAAACGCTAGATCCAATGCCGTGCGGCCCACTTTGAGAACTGATTCCAAGAAGAGGCCCAGAAGCAGCCATGTTGAGGCAAGAGACGCTATTGTTGCTCATGGAATGTTGCGGAGACAAAACAGGGATCCCGCTTCTGGCGCCAACGCTACCAACGCTAGTCTCGTTGGCTGATTGGAGCTTCATGTGATGTGGTGGAGAAATGACCGACCTTTCGGATCCCGCTCTTCCTTCGGCCCTGCTGCGCCTCTCGCAATGCGAGCGATGCCTCATGAAGCTGTCGCGCCACATGAACTTCTTCCCGCAGCCGTGGCAGTCGTAGGGCTTCAGACCGGTGTGGGTCTTCATGTGTTCGGTGAGGTGATGCTTCATCTTGAACTTCTTGGCGCAGACGGGGCAGTGGAAGGGCCGCAGGTCTAGGTGCATGTTAATGTGCCGGTCCCGCATGCTCTTATGCGTGAACGTCTTCCCACAGTGACACATGAAGACCTTGCCTGAACTTCCAGCCACGCTGCCGTCTAATCCTTCCATCCCGCTCCCCATAGCGCCTTGGCCGGGTAAGTGGACCGCTCCGTGTTCGAGGCTCCCTTTTAGAGACACCCCTGACATGCCTCCTGCGAGCCCTAATGGAGATGTAGACTCCAGGGCTGCTTGATTGTACAGGAGAATCTGGTTTCCCTGCATATCCAGAGGAAAGAGCTGAGCTCTGGCGGCCGTCGACTGAACCGAGCCGAGCAGGGTGGACGCGGTCCTGTTGGAGCATTGGCTGGGGTTCTCAGGAGGGTGATGAGAGGACGTCTGATCCATCAAACCCCTCTCAAACTTGAGGTAGTCTTCTGAAGACTGGCAATAGTCAGCCTAGAGGAAAAAGAAATTTGAGTAATTGAGGATGGTAAGTTGTTGTTGGTGCACCTCACAAGTATGAATGTTTTTTTAATGTTGTAATTCATTTTTGTCCACTTCATTATATTATCTTTGCATCTCTTATTCTAATCCAGTTTTAACTATGGGTATACTATAGTATGAGTCACTGATTTGCTGAAATAATCTGTCAGGTGTCTGTTATTTAAATTTTTTTTGACAATTTTAATTTTCGACAATATTTGATGTACAAAAATATTTAGACACTATTAAATTCCCACAATTAAAAAGGCATTTAAAAATTACAAATAATTAAGTGATTGGATTATATAATCAAAATATCAAGACAATAAGCATTTATTTAAAATATATATTTATTTATTTTTAAAAAAAAATATATATAAGTATTTATTTAAAAAAATATTTTAAATACACACACACACACACACACATACATATATATATATATATACATATACATATACATATATGGCACAAGCACTTTTTTTCACTGAGGTTTTGAAGTGATGTTTTCGAAATATTTGGTTTCAAAATGTGAAGCAGTATATAGATGCCTCTCTATAAATTAGAATATAAAAGTTCATTTAGTTCAGTAATTCAACTCAAATTGTGAAACTCGTGTATTAAATAAATTCAATGCACACAGACTGAAGTAGTTTAAGTCTTTGGTTCTTTTAATTGTGATGATTTTGGCTCAGATTTAACAAAAACCCTCATCTCAACAAATTAGAATATGGTGACATGCCAATACGCTAATCAACAAGTGTCCCCGTGTCTAAAAGTGTTTTGTTGCTGGGCGTGTGAAAAACAAAACCCTCAATATATTACTTTATATCCAAATGAAGGTGATTTTTCTGTAAGGAAACCAAGACAAGAATTTCATTCATCCTAATCGTAACAAGTAATTTTCCAGTTAAAATATCTAAAAATCCTTGACACAAAATAAACTTGACAAGCAACGCTGCATAAGATATTAAGACTTTTTTAGAGAATATACGGCCCTCTATATCCAATGCGAGTGTATGTGGCATTGCTGCACTGGCAGAGATCTACCAACGCAGTTATATTTTAACTAGGCATTTTTGCAGTCTTCAAACTTAATAGGACCAATTAAAAAGCATTTTAAAATAACTGACATTTAAAATAATTATTTATTTTATATTACAAACAAAATGGTACCCAATATATTGATAGCATATTATCCAGCCCTAAAAAAATAAAGTTGATGCAAAACTACTGACCTGTGCCTCCATTTCAGCTTCTTCTCTGAGTCCAGAGAGGGTCCTAACGTTCGATATGTTAAATGTCCTATCCCTCTCTCTGACTATCTCCATCTCTCGCTCCTCTTCATCGTCTCCTCCCTCCTCTCCTCCTGACACCACGATCAGGTCGTCGTCTCTCGAGTGCTCCGTCTTCACCACCACCCACTGTTTTCTTGGCATGATGCTCGGCTGACTGTAAGACGGCCGCTTCTGAGGTGGAGAAGAGTCTCCATCTTGATACGAAGAAACTCCAAAACTGTCGCTCACCCCCACCTCTTGATCAGAGACAGAGGTCGCGACCTTTCTCTTGCCTCCCCGATCTCTTTTCCTGGGAAACAAGAGCTCGTCGTCATCGTCTTCTTCGTCTTCTTCGATCATGAAGCCTTCCTCTCCGCCGGAGGGCATGCAGTAGGTCGGGGTGGAGTGAACAGCACTCTCCCCCACTGCTCCGGTGGTCACCATCGTCCCGCCGAAGTGTGCGTCTCTCGGACTGAAGTAATTGGTGCTGCTCGGGGACTGGCTCTCGCTGAAGGACGGTCGGCTGGGAGGTTGAGGAGTCGAAGGTGCGTCTCCTCCGTCCGCTGGGGCGACCTTGTTGGCGCCGCCGCTCTGCCCTGCGCTCTCCTTGTCTCCGGATCCCTGAGCTCCACTGGAACCTCCCCTGCCCTCTTTGAGAAGCTCAGTGCATTTGTCCACAATGTGCCACATTTGAAGCACACTGCCAACGGTGAGGTAGTTAACGATGTCTTCGCGAAGCATTCGCAGCTGGCCGGTGTACGCGCAACTGAGGACGCTCTCAAACGCCAGGGGGTCCATGACGGCCGGGATGGAGACGGTGGACATGTTCTTCAGCAGCACCTGGAACGCAGAAACACTGTGATGTGGCTAATAAACACTGCATAGATGAATCTGACAGAAACTGGTATGCCTTTTTTTAAATTACTTAATAATACTGATTGTGAAATAACAGAACAGAACAGCACCTGACAAGATTTTGCACTTTTCTCATATAACTATATTGCAGTTCCTCATGTGTGTTGTATAGCTTTAAATTATTTATATGAATTATTTTATACATTTTTTTTTTAAATAGCTTTAAACTTATTTATATAGCTTTAAAATACATTTTACAGTATTTAACACTCATAAAAGTCATAGTGACACAAAATATAGATTTATATTAGATTGACTGATAGATAATAAAATAAAATAAACATTTACTGCAATAAAATATAATATTAAAACCATATTTTTTCAGCTAGTTGCCAAGGCAACATTTCTAATTTTTGTATAGTTTAAGTAAAATAACTAAAACTGAAGAAAGAATTACTAAAAACGGTTCCTAAATTATTAAATAACGATGTACTGTTTACTAAAACTTAAAACAACAAAAAAATACAATTATTCAAAACATTAATAAAAATATGGAATAGTATTTCAGTTATACCAAAACACTTATTTTTCATATATTTTATTATTATACATATTTATTGTTTTATTTCTTCCATATGAAGTCTATGCAACGTGTTCAAAGATAATTTGAATTACTCAGATTTTTAGGCTTTTCTCAGTAAATACTTACATACAAATTTACAATTAGTTTTATTAATTGATCAGAATGTCATGTAATTAATTTGATTTAAATACTAGCTTATTATATATTTCATTACACATACTTATTGTTTTATTTATTTCTTCCATTTATAGTCCATGCAACACACCTTCTTGTGTTCAAAGATCATTTGAATTATCTTGATATTTAGGCTTTTCTCAGTTAATACTCACATATGCAATTCATTTTATTAATGAATCAGAATATCGGTCAGAATTCAGTCAATCTGATTGAGTCTCTTTCAGTGTTTGTCAACGACTAAAGTGAGAATTTCCAAATAGGATAACACTTATCAGACCTAGCAACAGTAAGCAAGGGTCAGAATCAGAGTGATCCTCAATTCGTTTCAAGAGATCTTTTACACCATCTAGGCCTCACAGTAAATATGTACCTGGTCGTGGAAGTAAGGTGACGATGCAGCCAGCACACACCGATGGGCCTTGAACACATGGCCCTGAACATGGATGGAGAGGTCGCAGAGATGGCCTTCTTCACGCTGCCGATTGAGACTGTCCAGCACTGAGGCCTGCACACTGGGGAAGCACACCTGCACCACTGAACCAGTGGCTGAACCCGCGGAGTCACCATAGCCTTGGTCCGCCGTGGCCGACTGCATTCCTGCAAGGGAAGAGCGTCATAAAATAAAGAATAAATTTCAGTGCAAATTTAAGGTTTGTCCCAATTGCTTATGCACTATTATGCACCGTTTTTAGCATAAATAATGTGATTGGTGTGCTCCCACTGAAAACTCCAAAAAGAAAAGGATGTCTGGACGATGCACTTAATTAACTGAAAAACTGAAGTGTAAAGTGTTGGGACACTTCATGCAATTAATTGTTGCACCTTTAATTACATACTGGACGAGGAGGAACTATCAGACTCTGATACTGGATGACAAAATAACCTTATATAAGTCATACACTAGACAGTTGAGTACATAGTGCACAGAATAAATATGTACACTATGTTCAGCGAAGTGACATAACTAACACTGGTAGGTCACATTATAATAACAACATGGTGGATATAGCATGTCCAAATTTCATTCATAGAACCCATAGTCATAATAAATACAACGTCATTTTTTAACAGTCACAAAGTAAGTTCAAATTCAAATGTAGTACCTACTCCAACCAAGTACACAGATAGTGTACTAATAGTGTATAGTGCATCATTTGGGACACGACTTCACATTACACAGGCTACTTTCACACAGCAACAGAATATGGTTGTCAGTCCTGTTTTAAATTGCTGAATACACATTCACACACAGTTCGGTTATAAACCAGAGTGACAACAGAATTCATCCCCACACCTAATTTTGAGAGCGAGATCTAATTTGCATAAAAATGAAACTTACTTTGAAAATGAATGACTTTCAGTCACTTTCACATGAAAAAAAAATGCTGTTTATATAATAAAGATATGCTACATGTGACCCTGGACCACAAAACCAGTCTTAAGTTGCTGGGGTATATTTGTAGCAATAGCCAAAAATACATTGTATGGGTCAAAATGATAAATTTCTCTTTTATGCCAAAAATCATTAGGATATTAAGTTAAGGTCTAAGTTACATTTTCCAAAACATATCAAAACTTCATTTTTGATTAGTAATATGCATTGCTAAGAACTTAATTTGGACAACTTTAAAGGCGATTTTCTCAATATTTAGATTTTTTTGTACCCTCAGATTCCAGATTTTCAAATAGTTGTATCTCAGCCAAATATTGTCCGATCCTAACAAACCATACATCACCGGAAATCTTATGTATTCAGCTTTCAGATTATATATAAATCTCAATTTAAAAAATAAATGACCCTTATGACTGGTTTTGTGGTTCAGGGTCACATATATTTAATAAATATTATATAAAAATATTATATATATATATATATATATATATATATAAAACATAACTACACAAACAAACAGCTGCTAAAAATAGGTGTTTTGATTATCCTCATAGCATAATACAACATTAATTTCGATCAAATATTCTTTTATTTCTCTTTGAACCCAGCAAATGTTATTGCAGGTCCAAAGAACAAGGGGCATTGACCAGACACTGCATGAACACTTTATTTATCTACTTTGTTGGCGTGTTAAGTAGTCTTTCCGTTGTCTAATATTGACATATATCACGAATATAGTTTCCTCAGACCCTGTTATAATGCCTTAGCGTGAATATTTCGCTATCAGTTAAAGTTGCATTGGTGTTTGGTCAGCAAACAGCCCGTGTCTCTCGCGAGCTCGCTGTCAGCGTTTATTAAAATAATATTCGCCACGTATAAACTCTCAGAGCCCCGTTTAAAAGAGTTCGCGTCAGAAATCAGGGGTCCGCGCACGGCTCTTATTTACATTAGCCAGCCGCTGCGAAGCCAATCCGTGTGGCCTTAAGAAGCACGGAAGAGGATCCTCTCATAAATCAGACTCTTTTTATCGAGCAAGATATCTTACCGATTTAAATATGTCCGTCAGGCACTCAAACGAGGGGTTTTCATTATGGTAGATCGACGTTTCCCACCGATCGGGAATGCCGAGCGTAATGGTGGACTGACATCGGGTTTGGAGTCTGGTTTTGCCTTTAAGAAATCCCAGACAGCTGCTCTAGACTCGGCCGACTAAAAAGGGAAGCAAACACTGGATTCTATTCTGTATTGTCATGGCAACAAGTGCTGTTTTAGACTATTAGAACGCATAGAAATTATAACCGTCTTTTTAAAATAGTAACCATTGTTCCAACCTTCAACAACAACAACAACAACAACAACAGAGCAGTTAGCTATGCATCATTTAAAACAATTTTATCCAGAAGTTGCCTTCGTTATTTTATTCTGAGGCGTTTAAAATAAATAAATTAAATTGGTAATTGTAATATTTAAACAAAAAAAAAAATCACAATAAATTTCAAATGAAAAATAAAACCAATCCTTAAAATGATGGACCAAAGATTAATATTTTATACTGGAAGAGGACATTTGTGCACTTATTTGGTCCCTCATAGGACTTTCATGTTTAATGCTAATGTTTACAACATTTGACCGGTAACAAAGGATTATTACTTTAATTATATTATGAGATATCATTTAAACATTGAAACAAGCTTTCATAGTTTGTTAAATTTTATTTCTTATGAGAACAGTAGCAAAGTTCAAGTTACCTCAGTTTTATTGAAGTATATTGACAAACTATGATTATCATGATAACTTATATGTAAGAGAGACAATTCTCATTTGCATTTCCATAACAGAACTACAAACTATATCCACAAGAACAAAATTGTCCAAACTTTGTCCACTTGACATCTTAATGAGGCTCATCACTGCATTACACGCCAAAATAGAAATTTTATTGATCCCCTTCCAAGATGCATTGAAATATGCATTTGGTGGTTGTTAAAACATTAATAAAAATTGTCTGCTAGTAAGACAGAACATTAAAAATGCATCACAGAAATATAAAAATATACCAAAGACAGGAAAGATGAGGATAAAAGATGAAAGAAGTTCAGATTTAAAAAAGAAAAGTTCAAAACTTTTTTTTTTTTTAAAAATGGCCACAGTGGAAATCCCAGCTGAACTACTTCCGATTAGCTGAGGCTGTTCCGATGACGCAGTCGTTCACCTGCAACACAGTAAATGTGAGTTATACACGGTGTTGAAGATGAGGAGACTTTCATGAACTAAACACATCGATGTGATCACATGAGGTCACTCACCTTGCTGGCGAAGCGCAGAGAATTCAGCGACTCACTGAAGCTCTCTTCCTCAGGCGCTATATTCACAAACATCAAACTGTGCAGAGGAAAAGAAATGAGTAACATGTTCCTTAAAAACACAAGAACTATATTCTGCAACGCCCTAAAAGAAAATATCATCTCAGGCTATAAAACAAACATGTACTTGAGCATTACACTTACGTTTTGCTGTTGCCTCCGAGGCAGTTCTGGAGAAGGTATGTGAGCTTGGAGTTACGGTAGGGAATAAAGTTCTCCTGTAGATGTTCAGAAGGAAAATGAATGTGAGAAATCATTATAGCACTGCAAGTCATATGTTGTCTTATAGAGTTATATATAGCTCACTACTTATAATCCATAATGTACCAAGAAATCTAGAAGACTGTAATTTTGGTTTTGAAAAACTATGATATTGAGAGTGATATATTCCTCCATGAACTCAGAATTGGTTTCACATAGTTAGTTAAAACATACCTTGTTGGCCAAAGCGGCGATCACAATTCCCAGGTTGGTGAGGGAAGAGTTGATGGCGGTCATCTCCTTGAATCGCTCTCCTTGAGACTGACTCTTCTGCACTCTCTCACTACCGGCCAAATCCACCAGACACAGCACGGCTGGAACAATCAATACACGATTAAAGTCAGGCATCGATATCAAATATAACTATGGACAAACTCAATATGAAGACCAGAGCTGTCAAAACTAAATTGGAATTTTGCACTTAAATATTATCAATATACGAATTATATTAGAATTTAAAAGGCATAATTTTAATCAATTTTGGCTTCCATCTTGAGGCCACAAGAGACCGCATTGAGCAAAATATTATTAATTCACCTTTATAAAAGAAAGAAAATAACATGATTATCTGTGAAAAAAATGCATGTTTATAAAAGTTACTTAATTAGCCTATGAACAAAACTGCATCATGTATGCATAGTTTAATACAAAGTGCTTAAAGCAAATCGCAGAGTACTTTTTCCATTTAAAAACATGAGATGCAGTGGGATGGGGAAAAAAAAACGTGGCTCTCTTGTGCGAGACGCGAGTGCAACGGTGATAGATGTCCCTCTAGAACAGTGGTTTTCAAACCGGTCCTGTGAGCGCCCCGAACAATGCACATTTTCTGTGTCTCCCTCATCTATCACACCTGATTCAACTCATCAGCTCGTTAGTAGAGACAGCAAGACCTGAAGTGGGTGTGTCAGATATGAGACACCTACAAAATGTGGTCTGGACTGGTTTGAGAACCACTGCTCTAGAAGATGCGCAAAATATGTATTCAGTCTGAACGGCTTGGTTTCAGTTTTGACGTAAACAACATCACCTCCGCAATGATGTTCTCTTTTTAAATTCAACTGGATAGGCTAACAAAAACATTAAAAAGCAACGACACTTACATCGTCATCGCATTTCGTGCACCACTTACAAGGCTGCATGGCTCACATAGAATTTAAATGCAACGTTTTTGCATTCAAATGTGGATTTTTATTTTAAATTCAATGAATATTCGAAATGCAAATTGACAGCCCTAATAAAGACTACTAGAATTGGACCTCCATTCCCCTTAATGAAGTGCAGCTTATCTATTAAATCAAGGTACTGTGATTCTTACACTTGCACTTGGTGTCTCGATCAGAGTTCTGCCCCTCTATGTCTAGCTGGAACACAGAGTGAGAACGTGAAGAGTGATCGTTCATGCCTGTGCGGGCTGTGGACCGGTTCTGGTTTGCCAGCATGATCAAGTTGTGCACCTGAGACAT
Source organism: Acrossocheilus fasciatus (assembly GCA_036784905.1). Taxonomy (NCBI): domain Eukaryota; kingdom Metazoa; phylum Chordata; class Actinopteri; order Cypriniformes; family Cyprinidae; genus Acrossocheilus; species Acrossocheilus fasciatus. Next base: position 5,804,209 of record CM071956.1, read on the forward strand.
GAGGAAAAAACAAACACGATTAATAAACTGCAACCTCATGTGTGAACAGATCAAATACAACACGGATTACTGTGAATTTCAAAGTAGTGTTATCTTAATATCACTGTGCGATAATGTGATATATAAATGCACAGTACCTCATCTTCATTGTTGACCTTTTGGTAAGTCAGGTTGGTAACAGTGATCTCATTGTTGGAGACCTTCCTGATCTCATGCTCAGGTCTCTTGTTTGGTTTTCCCGTGTAGAGAAGATCTCGAAGAGTCTCATTGTAGATCTCCACAAAGCTGGCAGTGAAGGTGTACTAAAAATACCAACACAGAAACAGTCTATTCATAAACAAACCATGAGGAGGCCAAACAATTCCACTCAGTGTATGCCCTGGAGGGGAAAAAAAAACTTCTATGTTGCCCTTACCTGCCACCCTTGCTCTTGGAGTGCTTTGGCAGATTTGAAGATCTGCTGGACAGCACGTGGAATGACTCCCCACAAGTCCTCCAGATCGCCCCCCTCCATAGTAAAGGTCTTCCCGCTGCCGGTTTGGCCATAAGCAAAGCAACAAACGTTGTACCCATCCAGAGCAGACTGCACCAGCAGGGAGATCTCTTCAAAAACCTCACGCTGAGAGTCACGCGGCCCGAACACACGGTCAAAGCTGAAGTTATAGCTCTTCTGAGTGTCAGCCGTGCGGCCTGTGTGCGACTGAGGAAGAGAAGAGGGAATTTGAAAGGCTGTTGGTCACATTCTTTAAATGATACCAAATTTAGTTTCAGCCTCAGATTTATCAGTTGCCTGCAGTCGACCTCAACTTCACAGTTACATGCCCTAAACATCAACTGCTTTACATGTCAGTCAGACAGTCTCAGGCGCTCCATGGACAATGAAAGCTGTGATTAGGTCCAGGCCTTCTGTCCTCAATCTGGCTACACAACACAATACCAAACTTAACATCCATAAGACCAGAAGCATGATGGGAAGCATTTACCTCTTCTGTTTTGGCAAGTGTAAGAGCCTTGTTGTCATGGGCCGGCAGCTGGATGTGCAGAATATCAGACTGATTGCCAGTCAGCAGTGGGCGGACCCTACAAAACACTCGGATGTTGCCCTAAAAAGAGGGTATGGATTAATTAATGCATATTTGAACATAAATGACTGAATATATAAGAGGGATTTTGGACAATCTCACTTTAAGAAAAGTTACCCAACATAATGTGACAAACAGACACCAAGCAACCAACAGACTGGTTATGATTTATCACTTCATGGTGTCACACACCAAATAAACAATATAGCTTTATATTCTCCAAACAAATCTGTGAAAGCTCACTTTGAGCTCTTGAATAGTGTTGTGGAGCTTCCTTCGCTCCATTTCTCCAAGGTGGAGCTCTTCTCTTTGACGGGCCACCGTTTCCTCAAAGTTCCTGACCAGTTCTTGGCTCTCCTTCAAACTGTCCTGACACTGCCTCAGTGTAGAGGTCTGAATGGCGAGCTGAGTCTGAGAAAAGCACAGAAAGAGATTGACAATCAGATTACACAAAGCGGATGTTAATTCAAGGTGTAAATCTGGCTGTATGAATGTTTACCTGTATTTTGCGGAGCTCAGACTCCAAGTGATCCCTGAGTTCTTCCAAAACCTTATGCTCCTCGCTTAGCTTGCTGAGGTCTTTCTTAAGACCATCTCTTTCTGTAGAGGTTTGCGCCAGGTCATCTTTCACAGTAGCCAGCTTTTCCAGCTCCTCTTCACAATCCCTACAACAGAATCAGGAATATTCTCAGACAAATAAATAAAAGACCACCAGGTTCTGATTCATTATGGAGTTATTTTTAACATGCTTACCTGAGACGCTTTTTGAGACCTTTGTTCTCGTCTTCAATTTCAGTTTTATGCTTTTGGGCTTTGGTTATAGAGTCCTTCAGATGATCGTTTTCCAGACTTACAGATTTCATTTTGCTCTGGTAATTATGGACTTTGGCCTCCATGTCACTCACTTTGCCCTTCAGGTCCCATCCTGGCCTCCGTGACAAACCTAAACCTGCAGCTGCTGAAAGTGAGTAAATTAGCCATTAGTCATCTATTTTATAACACTGCATTACATTACTTGCAGACCAAAATGTTTCACCCACATATGCATGTATGTTTTACCTTTAGGTACTGCTGCAACAGGTTTTCTCTGGTCACCTTGATGCAAAGACAAAGTTGATGTTAAGTTGGCATATTCACATTTTGCATTTACTGTGGTTATCATATTGATGGTGCTCATTGATATTTGCAGATTGAATATTTACAGATAAATAAATAAATTATTTTAACCCACAGTTTGTGTTAATGACCTGATGTTAGTAGTGTTAAGTGAGGTTTTTTTGTGTTTACGATCAGTTAAAGCATGTGTTTTGCAATACCTCTTGCGGGGGCAACAGCCACTGTTGCAGCTCCAGTTGGACGAAGAGCTCTGACTGAAAAAGAAAAGAGACAACATGAAGACCTCATCTGCTATTTTAGTCAAATGGCCTCCAAAAAAAAACTAAATCAAGAGGTTAAATTTCAGTATAACTTACCAGGAGCTTTGACTGCCACAGGACGTCTTGGGGGCACAACACTAGCCGCAGGTCTGAACCTCTGAGGCGGTTCTGTATCTATCTTGCGCATTTTCTTCTGGAGAAAAATGGGGATGTTTTTCCATTAAATATATTCTAAATAATCAAAAAATGAAAATCTGTGATAAAAGCATAAGGAAAAGAAATCTGAATAGACTAAGAACACACCTGCGCAGGCTGCTGTTGCTCCCCATCTGTACTGTTGGTGTGAGCCCGTTTCCCAGACATAACAGGGAGACGGGATGAAGTATTCTGCAGAGGAACCAAGAGAAAAACATGAACAGACTTTCAAAAGATAGAGCTAATGAGAGACATGCAATCCAAAACAAAGCAATTGTAGTTTAAGAACAATGCATTCAGCACTCAAACTAAATCGCTGATAAGGTGCATGATATTTTGTACTGTACTGAACAGCAATAACAAGTAGCTGCGGCTGCATATTATGCATGCTTGCACGTGGATATTAACTTGTTCATTTGAAAACACATCTTTTTCTCGTCGTCTTGGCCTTCAGTCCAAATAGAGATGCCGTTTTTGTCAAGGAAAACTGAGCTTTTTGAAAACTCTCCAAAGTTGATAAATGTGAAAAAACAGTTTTCGAGTTGTAGTGTGAACTGTTTAAAACGGAGGTCTTTGAAAACGATAACGCATGTTTAGTCATGTGATGCATATTGTACCAATAGATATATACAGTGGTGGCCAAAATTATTAGAACACTAGTATTTTCACTGGCTAAAAATGGTTTGCTGTACATTTCCAAACATTCATTTTGCCATTAATTGTAATAATCCAGTGAGATTTTTGTCTGACAACAGCCGGTGCTCCACACAGAGATCTGATCTGATCATCATCACGTCTGTCTGCAATGACATGAAACAGAACAAACTAAGACTAAATCCAGAAGAAAATCCAGAACCTACCTGCAAAGCTACCTGAAAAACTATGAGCAAGTGCACCGAGGGCAAAAGGTGCTTTAAACGCAAAGGATGATCACAACAAATATTGAATTAATTTAGTTAATACAAGTTACTTATTTTTGACAGCGTCCTCATTTTACAGCATGTTTACACAAGTGCCCAAAACTTTTCACAGCACTGTAGCTTTGCAGGTAGGTTTCTTGAAGCATCTTGGAGTTCTTCTGGATTTAGTCTCAGTTTATTCTGTTTCTTCGTGTCATTCCAGACAGACTGAATGATGATCAAATCAGATCTCTGTGTGGAGCACCAGCTGCTGTCAGACAAAAATCTCACTGGATTATTACAATTAATGGCAAAATGAACATTTGGAAATGTAAACTGATATTTCCTACTGACACACTACAGCAAAAGATAGAAATAACTGACTTAAAACCATTTTATTAGCTGGTGAAAATACTAGTGTTCCAATCATTTTAGCCACCACTGTATGTTTATATTGGTATCGTGCCTGTTACATACTATTCATGATGTTACATTGTACACTCTTCATATTACAATATTGCAAAGATGACAGGACGTTTACTCACAATAGTAACGTTATTCGTGAGGCAAAACATGAAGGCAGTTGTGTTTTAGATCAAACATATAACGTTAATAAGTGAGTGAGCGCGATCTGGAAGCGTCAGTGAATACTGAGATATTAGAATTGCATGTCTATTTTGTCTGTTTCATCTCAGTGAGCTTTTATAAGGTTTTACACCTGCACAGTAAGGCAAATTTAACGTTTTCCGACGTTTCAGTGTGGATGAGAAACTTAGAAAACGCCAGAGTGGACGGAGAGAACAACAAAAACGCTGTTTTCAAATGTATCAGGATTAATATAGACTTAACCTTCATCTCCAATGCATTTACAACTGTTTATAACCTTACCTCTTTGTTCATGGATCCTGTGTAATTCTTCTTTAGGTCAAGTCCGAAAAAACACAACATTTAAAAAAAGTTGGTTAACGTCATTTAGTCAAATACGTTTGCCCATCAAGTGCATATTTAAACTAATAAACTGAAAATTACCAATAAAGACATGTAACGTGTATTAACAAAAACAAACAGTTGCTGAAACACATAACGTTAGCGGTTTAGCCGACGTCAATCGCGTAACTTTACAAAACAAACGTACAAATCCATACAATACGCTTTATATTAACATCAAGAAATAAAGCATAACTTATCATACTTACAGTTTATGTATAGAAATACACACAAAACAACAAACCTTTTACACAAGGACCTGAGAATTACACTTACAGAAAAACACACCCGGCGAATAAATCTCTCACAGCCGTTTGAATTTCAAATTGAAATTCTGCTTGTTGTCGCTTTACCCGCTGATCTCTCATTGGTCGGATCGGAACCAATCAATGCAAAGCATCCAATAACTCCCGCCCCAAATGGGCGGGAAAACAGGTCCTTTGGCACCAACCCACTAAAAGTCCAGTCAGCGAGTTTTCAGTTTTTTTATTTATTTTTATTTAGCACATAATATTAACAGGGGATGCATACAACAGAGATATTGTTTACAAGAACAATATGTGACTCGGGTTAATGCAAAGCAATAAAATACATCCACAATCACAATACAAAACACAGTAATATTCTACTAAAATAATCAGGCCAAAAAATAATAAATGCACAAATAATAAATACAAAGAAATATAAAGAAAAAAATAAAAACTTAACATACGCATCTAAACAAAAAATAATAATAATAATAATATATATATATATATATATATATATATATATATATATATATATATATATATATATATATACTGAAATAAATAATTACACATAAAAATGTCAGCTTCAAAGAATAACCGGGAGGTAACCCAAAGTCATTATATTTTTCATCAATACGGTTGTTTTAGCAGCTTTCTTATTAAGTGATGAGCGACGAGACTAGTTTTCAGAGTTTCATGATCAAAAATGATTTTGTAAATGTGCTGAGAGCTTTATAGACATATAGATATATAACACAGAAAAGCATAGACACGTTTTGTTTTCCATAACGGCCTTTATTAAGTGTGTTTTTAATTTATTTGTCTAAACTGCAAAAAGACAGCAGTACAGTTAAATGTATAGGAAACATTTTAAAAAGGAATGACTAGAAATACATTATATAAAGAATAAGTACAACCTGTTATAAGTCAAATAACAGGTTTTAATACAAATATAAAGCCATAAAATGCAAAACAACACCACCACCAACAACAACAACAACAACAACAAAAAAACCTAAATAAAGGGACTTTGATTTATAACAACAGAACTGTTTTGTTTTCCATAAAGAAAATTAGAGTGGGGGATTTATTAGAGTGGGTTTTTCAACTTATTTGTCAAATCTGCAAAAAGACAGCAGTACAATTAAATATAAACTTTTTTTCCCTTTTTTTTAAAGAATGATTTAAAAATACATTATGTATATATAAAAAATAAAGGCTTACATAAATAAAATAGCTTCTTGTAATACAAATATAAAGCCATAAAATAAAAATCTAACCCTAACTATTAAATGCACAGTATTAAAGCACACACAAGAATAATCTACAAGAATTGAAAAATCACGCATCATATTTCATATAAATTTCCATATTTATACTCATAAAATTGATGAGAGGTGGCGACGTTTTCACATTTTTTATTTCACAGTTAAATGTAAAACGAATAACATGCATATACATCGTGATTTTGATCAAATATAAATTACAAGGACACAAATTTGGCGAAAAATACATGACCTTACATGGCGGAAGTGATTTTGGCGGTAGGCTTGCGATCACTTTGACCTCATTCACAGGAAGTGTAGTCGAGCGGAGTCGGACAGCCTTTCGCGAGCGAAAAAAATAGAAAAAAATTGAGGGAAAAAAATCGGTGAATCCAAGGGGTTCGGGCGGATTTGGACGAAGTTTCCGAACTGTCCCGGCCCGGAGGAGCCCTGGGGGTTGAAAGGGAATCGCCAGCACCGGTAATTAACACAGAGTTATAAGTCAATTGTGAATTCTTTCTCCAAATTTGAGCAACTCACGCGGGCGCTTCTCCCCCTGTCTCGCCAGCCGGAAGTCTGCATGAAGCTGCGTCTCTCTCGCATTGGCGTCGACGTTTTTTTTCTCTCTTCGGTTTTTTTTATCCTCGAGTTTTTTTTTTTCTCTTTTATTTTCTCAGCGAGACTAACCGAGAGAGGGATGGAGGCATAGGGGCATTATTGTTTGCAAGCGGAAGTTTACATGTTGCATAGCTTTTAGATAGTGCTTCTTTCTTTGCGTGCATAACAAAAGCTGACATTTTAATGGAGGCTGGTTGAGGAAGCCCTGATATCATTAATGGATGGTTTTGTGCCTTTCCAGCTACCTTTCCGGATACATATGCTATTAACGTTGTCCCATTAGCTAAAAACATACAAAATGAGCTGTCATTGCAGCAAAACACGCATGCAACCCTTAAAAAAAGGAATAAAAACGCGCCGTTTTCGCTTCCATTGAATTTATTTAGGCGTGCATACGAAATGACAGACTATGTCAGAAGTTGACTAAGAGATCTGCACATTTGCTTTGGTTTCTTTATGATAGGGCAGTCGCAGACAGATTTGGCAGGATCGCGAGGCGATGCTTTTGTTTTGATACCTATTTATAGCGCGCGCGAATCTCCATGCAAGTTCTGCATCTCTCGTGCAGTTAAACAATGTGCGGTGCAGTTGCAACAGACAACAAATTCTGTGTGTAAAGAAAATTAAATATCCCCCCCCGCCCCCAAAAAAAAAAAAAAAAATTATTTTACCCTTTTTATAACTTTTCTTTCTTTCAAATTTGTACTAATTTAGCACTGCTGGATAAAAAGCTCAGCTGGTTCCTCAGTATGTTCAGGATGGTCTGTTGGCTGGTTTAAAGTTGGCATGAAATTAAAATGCATCCTATCTAAAATTCACCCTATCTGTTTTCTAAATGCATATTACAGATTCTATTGTGAACAGTTCCAACTGTGTATGTGTTTGTAATGTGTAATCAAAATGTCATAAAACTGGACCCTGAAAATGACAGACTTTTCTCTGGTGATTATATGAAGGACTTCTCCAGTCATTTAGTCCACTTTAACCCCGCCCCTGCAAGCTCAAATTCATGTCTTCTATTTTGAGTGCAACACCCACATCTCAAAATCCAATCAACAACGCATGCATTGATCTAGATCCCGCTCTACTTTTTTTCTTTTTCAGTAATCTTTTACCTTCGGATCAGGGTTATTACTGTTAACTTAACCTAATGGCAAAGGTGGCACAGAAGGGCTTCTCTAGTGGCATTTAGGTTTAATGCTGCTCAGAGGATGAATAAATGCATATACACAGCAATCACAACTATGTGTACTCTGTATGCACTTGGCCGAAACGGAAACTGAAAATGCTTTATAATTATTATTTATTATGTTATTACATCATAAAAATTAATTTTGTAAGACTTTTTAATTTAACTCAATCATTTTAATGATACTAAATAAATAAAAAAAACACGAGCTAATAACCACACTTTTATTGAAAGTAAAATTGGACAGACAATATATTAATATTAAATATCAATATATTATTTTCAATCAGTGCTATACAACAGAATCTGATATAACTTTTTTTTTTTTTTTTACCAATTATCCAAATAATGTATAGTCCTGCAAAGCTATTATTATAATAGCGTGTGAGCGGAGCATAACATCATGAGAGGGTAGCGTGGCCCAGTACAGCTGTGCTACACCATGTTACAGTACAGTAGCTCTATTGCAAACAGGAACAAGTATACTACATAGAAATTTCCTGTTGGGGCATTATTTGAGCGGACTTTGCTTTTCCGTTGAGCATGAGTGGAACCAGGGTTGCCAAGTCTGAGGTTTTCCTGCGGAATTAGGCTACTTTTAAACTTGCTGCATAAAGTATATTTGACTAAAATGCTTGTACTGAAATATTTTATATTTTACCAATGATAAAACTGCAGTAGATGTTAATTTTTGTGAAGGAGGGCCACTAGTAAGGAGTTTATGATCACTACAATATATTGGTTTTCAACAGTGACTGTGAAATATGCACGTTAGGTATGGGAGTTGCATATTTTGAGCTTTTTGGGATATGGTTGTTAGGCTACTTTTGGGCTATTTTTGATTGGCTATTCGTCTACCTTTGTTATGCAGACCTGGCAACCCTGGCGGAAAGCCTGAGTGGAATATTGAGCGGAGCGTCACAAAGCGCTGTGATGATGGCTAGAGGGAGAGTGCAACTTGTGTGCTAAATATGTTTTATTCTTTCGCCTGAAAACCAAAAATGCAATTTTCAGCGGATATAATTTCAGTGCATCCCTATTATAAAAACTATTAAAGGTTATCAATGATGTTGAAATAACACTATTTCAATGTGCGTTACAAAACAAAAAAATACCGGTCGTTTCTAGCATTTCATCTTGACTTTAAAAGGTTTTGGTTGGTCAGTCTGTTCAACTATAGTTGGCCAACAAGTTAAACCAGCAGAGCACCAGATGGCTAGACTGAGAGACCAGCAAATAATCTTAGGCTGGTTCAAGATGCTGTTTTTTTCCTGTATTGTGCAGGCTGACTTGGCATGCATGCATTTTTATTTTATGCATGTCAGTTGTGTTTTACACATTGGGTCGTGCATGCGTTGTGATTCCTAACCCAACACGCCTCTTTGCCAAACATCCACCTGAAAGATGCTCCAAAGTCCTTTGCTTAAAGAGAAATAAATCACAACTGTCAAAAGGATGAAGGTGCATGATATTTGGCAGGTGTTTCAAAGAACATATTAGGAAAAAAAAGCCTTTTTATGTTATGCAAGGTACTTGGGTGCAAAAATGAATACAGTGCAGGTGAGTGAATAAACCTTCAGGCCACAGGAGAAACATAAGGACGAGGTGTCATTTCACAAGTGTTGCCAACGGCAGAGTGGGTGTTTACAAGTGATGTTGCTTTTCAATTGCAGAAATAATGGAAGATTCCCATTTCAACTCATCATACTTTTGGTCTCCCGTTCCAACAATGCAAGGACAGGTAGACAACTTATTATTGGACTCTCTTGTACAGTACATCCTTGTGTCTTTAACAGACACGCCATGCTTATAGAGCACAATCTAGTAAATCAAAAAAAAGCAAAACAAGCATACCAGTCTGGGATGGCTAACACCAGCCTCGCACTGATCCATGTGAAAGTTACACACTGAAAACCTTGCACCAGCATCCAGAAAAAGTAACCCTTCCCTTGCTGCTCTCTCCTTCTTCCCCTTCATCCTTCATCTGCGTTTATCTCTCAATCCATCCTCCTTTTCTCTTTCCTCCTTCCCTTCTTTCCCTTGTTTTTTCCATTCATTTCCCCTGCGAGTTTAGATTGAGAACGCCATGTTTCTGAATAAGATGAAAGAGCAGCTGGGGCCGGACAAGGGCGCTTCTTTTCCGCACTCGTCTGCGGCGCACTACCCCACGGCGGTGCTGACGGTGCCGGGCTCGGTCGCCATGGACACGGGAGCCGTCGGGAGGGTGCCGAAGCAGGAGAGTGGAGGAGGAGGAGCGAGCGGGACAGCAGGGGCGCAAATATCTGGTGTGGGAGCGCACCTGCACCCACCTCACACGTCTCAGAACATCACGGTGGTGCCTGTCCCGACTACTGGCATCATGACAGCAGGTGGGTATTCCAGGTGTGTGTGTGTGTGTGTGTGTGTGTACACTGCCGCTCAAAAGTTTGGGATCAGTGAGATTTTTAATGTTTTTTTAAGGGAGTCTCTTCTGCTCATCAAGGCTGTATTTATTCAATCAAATATACAGAAAAAACAGTAATATTGAGAAATCTTATTGCAATTTCTAATATTGCTTTCCTATTGTAATATACTTTAAAATAGAATTTATTTCTGTGACGCAGCGCTGAATTTTCAGCATCATTACTCCAGTCTTCAGTGTCACATGATCCTTCAGAAATCATTGTAATATGCTGATTTACTATGAGTGTTGAAACTGTTGTGCTGCTTCGTATTGTTTTTTGGAACATGTGATACTTTTTTCTTTGATGAATACAAAGTTAAAATAAGGAAAGGACGTGACGTGTGGCCAAGTATGGTGACCCATACTTGGAATTTGTGCTCTGCATTTAACCCATCCAAGTGCACACACACAGCAGTGAGTAGTGAACAAACAAACACACACACCGTGAACACACACCCGGAGCAGTGGACAGCTAATGCTGTGGCGCCCGGGGAGCAGTTGGAGATTCGAAATAGAAATTTTTTCTAACAATATAAGTCTTTACTATGACTTTTTATTCATTTAACACATCCCTCCTGAATAAAAGAATTAATTTCTTTAAAAAAAGAAAAAATGTACTGACCGCAAACTTTTGAATAGCATTGTATATTGTAAAACAAAATTTCTTTTTTAAATAAATGCTGTCCATTTAAACACACCCCCACAAATCTAAGTCACCGTGTTGGAAGATATGCATAACACCGCCCAAATATAAACGCAAAGTATAGTATTGTTACTGTCCAAATATGGTAAGGGGACGTAACATTTCCATCACACGCTTGAGGTATTCGGCCAATCACAACGCACTGGATAGCTGGCCAATCAAAGCACACCGCACATTTCAGAACAAAGTGTTCATAACCTACACGCATGTATATAATTAAAGCACATATATTCAACCTGCTTCGAATATATGTATTTAATTGAATCATAGCGTTTGTGAATTCACAATAACGTGATGCTTTATTAAGATCTTTAAATGGGATTAATATATCATGCAGCCTTGATAAATGGTAAAATAATGCGTTTCATGAATTCTCGTCCATGGAATGCACCACTTCCGGTATTTTGGCGCTTACTTGACATGGGAGAATTTATTTTTTTTAAATCAAATACTCAAATTGAATCGAAGAATTTAAGCCCTTACATATATAGCTTCAGAAATCAAATGTTAATGTAATGAGGTTATCAGAATCGGTCAGATTGATGTGTTTGTCCTCTGTCTCTCAGCAGGGTTAGTGATCACGACTCCTCAAGGGGCGCTGGTCACTCCTCCTGCCTCCTCTCAGTCTTTTGTTTCTGGACCACCCACAACAACCATGATTGTGTCCGCTTTACACCCAACAAACACAGGTAAACAATTTTACTCCCCTTTCTGACCCTTCCAAAATATACACATTTTTATCATGCTCAAGTTAATACCTTCCATACTTATAGTAAAAATAATGATGGTAAAAAAGAAGAATGTTGGAATATTATGTATAGAACTTCACAGTAAGTAACATTACATTTTAATTTATTCATGAGAAAATTATCTATCTGTCTATCAGTTTATGTATACACACACATTTATAAGATATTTGAATGTTTTTGAAAGTGGTCTATTCTGCTCACCAAGGCTGCATTTATTTGATCAAAAATACAGTAAAATTAGTAACATTTTACAGTCTAAAATAATGGTTTTCTATGTGAATATATTGTAAAATGTAATTTATTCCTGTGATGCAAAGCTGGATTTTCAGCATCATTACTCCAGTCTTCAGTGTCACATGATCTTCAGAAATCAGTCTAATATGCTGATTTGCTGCTCAAGAGACATTTCTGATTATTATCAATGTCAGAAACAGTTGTGCTGCCACATATTAATATAATAATCAACATTGAAACAGTTTTCAGTTTTTCTGAAAACTAAGATAAGATTTTATATTTCAGAGTTCTTTGAAGAATAGAAATTCCAAAAGAACAGCTTTTATTTGAAATTGAAATATTTTGTAACATCATGAATGTCTTTACTGTCATTTTTGATCAATTTAATGCATCCTTGCTGAATAAAAGTGTCTGCTACAACCAGAAGAAACATGCTTTGTAAAAATTTAACTTTTCTTGCACAGTTATTTCAAAATGATGTTCCTGTTATTATGCAAAATTCATAGCTCTCCATTTTTGCACAGTGAATAGTGACAGTTATATAGACATTTCTTAGTCACAAATGATTCATAATATAAGATAATACACTACACATTGCAGAATATTGATTATTCTTGTCATTTTTTCATGTCACTTTCACTGTAAAAGCAGCAAACACATACACACACACACATATGCTTGCTTACTCAGCCAGTCTGAGAGCCAAAGAAGCTGTAGGAAGTGAAAGTGAGAGTGACTGTGGGAGGTAGTGAGAAGGGATGGATGATGGATGAATAGAGAGAGGGCCAGCGAGCTCTATATGTTGAGAATGTTCTGCTCTTTTCTGTCAGAGGCTGTCCGGCCCCCTTCCCTCTATCTCCACAGCCACTGTAAGTATAATAGCACATGTACATCTCTACCTGAAACCTGCAGTCAATCACACTCACATCAGTAATGCACTTATGCAGTCAAATAACTCATTTGGTGGCTGTTGACTTTAAGTAGCAGTAACACAACTTGTCAGCCACCACTTCTTGCTTTGATTAGATTTTGGTTACTTTTTACAAATTCAAATAACAGTTATTTCATTTAAAGGCACAATATGTAAGAATTTTTTTTTTAAATATCCCAAAACCACTAGAACAGTGTTATATATTTTGCTGACTTGTGTACTTATATTATCCCAAATGTTTCTAAGAATGTTTAAATCCAGAGAAATTAGCAGTTTTAACTAGTGTAACGGACCGTGTCGTTGCGTCGCCTGCCAGTGACGTCCTACACCCTCGACTTATTTTGTAGAAAACCCCAAAGAAGCTTTAATATGTTATGCATTTTAATAGACAGGCGATGAACACAGAGTAGCATTATAACAACACTTCAACACACTCAAATGCATGAAGTATGATAAAACAGCGCTGCTTTTTCCTACATACGCATGACCAGAAGAAGAGGAAGCGGTCGACTGTGGCATAATAAAAGCCCCGCTGCTTTCGAGCCGTGTATCGCGCTCGTCCTAAATTAGCAATCGCTCCAGCGGCCTTGTTTCGCTTCCATGACTTTCAGCCTCACCCTGCTTCATACTACAGTGACCTTAATAAGTCTTTAATACATTAGCTTATCAATGAACATGATTTCTGCCCGAGACCCGTCGGATTGCATCGGCTGTGAGGAAGAAGACAACAACTCTCATAATTCCACACTATATCATGGCATCATCAGTCTACGCCATTGTTTCTTGTTTGTTTTGAATATGCGCCCTCTAGCGGCGAAAACTTACATATTGTGCCTTTAATACAGTCATTTGGCTTTAAAATTGGGTCAGACATATAAGATTAGTCATTTGGAAACCACAATGGTTTGCAAAGGTAGACCTTTAAAGGTGCTGTATGTAATTTGTTTGACTTTACTAAAGTATTAAAATGCCATAATATGTTTGCAGATATTTCGGAGACATGTCAATTTCACATATGTGACCCTGGACGACCAAACCAGCCTTAAGTGTCAATTTTTCAAAAATGAGATTCATACATAAGTAACTAAATAAATAAGTTTTCCATTGATGTATGATTTTTTAGGATAGGACAATATTTGGCTGAGATACAACTATTTGAAAATCTGGAATCTGAGATTCCAGATCTAAATATTGAGAAAATCACCTTTAAAGTTGCCCAAATTAAGTTCTTAGCAATGCATATTACTGATCAAAAATGAAGTTTTGATACATTTACGGTAAGAAATTTAAAAAACATGATCTTTACTTAATATCCTAATGATTTTTGGCATTAAAAAAAATCTATGATTTTGACCCATGCAATGTATTTTTGGCTATTGCTACAAATATACTTAAAGGAACACTCCACTTTTTTTGGAAATAGGCTCATTCTCCAACTCCCACAGAGTTAATAAGTTGAGTTTTACCGTTTTTGAATCCATTCAGCTGATCTCCGGATCTGGCGATAGCACTTTTAGCATAGCTTAGCATAGATCATTGAATCCGATTAGACCAGTAGCATCGCGTTCAAAAACGATCAAAGAGTTTCGATATTTGTCCTATTTAAAACTTGACTCTTCTGTAGTTATATCGTGTACTAAGACCGGCGCGAAATGAAAAGTTGCGATTTTCTAGGCTGAAGGAATCAAGGAACTTTGCTGCCGTAACATGGCCGCAGCAGGCGCAGTGATATTACGTAGCGCCTGAAAGTAGTCCCCAGCTATATTATAACTAGTTACCTAGCTGGGGACTACTTTCAGGTGCTGCGTAATATCGCTGCGCCTGCTGCGGCCATGTTACGGCAGCAAAGTTCCTTGATTATTACACCGGAATGAGAGTATAGTTCCTAGCCAAATAGGACTTGAAAATCGCAACTTTTCATTTTCCGCCGGTCTTAGTACACAATATAACTACAGAAGAGTCGTGTTTTAAATAGGAATAAATAGGTTTTAAATAGGTTTTGTGCTCCAGTGTCACATATACTTGTTTCTTTGAAAAACAATGCGACGGCCAGTTATTTGACTTTGAAATGTTTGTTCCATGTCGGAATGTCTATTTTTGTTTTGGTCTGTTGTGATTCCGCCCACTGCCAATTTACCCAATAGTATTTCATCACCCCGGGTTGCCAGTTGGTGGAAAACACTGCGTATTGCAGCCATGAAGACCAGCAAACGAATTGGGTCAGAGAACGCAATTTCTACCTGACCTAAAAAGCTTCAACATCCATCTAAACAGCTCTATGAATAGAGGAATATTAAAACGCAGATGAATCAACTCAACAACATACAGTTCCATTGTCATTTGTGCTCATTCCTGTTGTGTGCTCACAATCTGGCAACCCATGTGAGCGTTGAGTCTGAGAAGGGAGGGGTTGAAAGAAACAAATATTTCTCATATTTTGAATTTGGACTGCAGTACCCATTTCAACCTTTAGCTGTCAAATATTACATAGTGCACCTTTAAAATTGGGTCATTACAATCTTGCAAATGCATATTTAGGTTTTAGTGCACATTTATGTCTGTTTTACTGAAATTTATTTGAAATGTTTACTAAATAGAGTTAATGAATGTCAGTGTGAAGGATTTGATGTCAGACCTTTATATTTCAGACATTTCTTTGAAGATAGCAAAGTTTAAAACTCATTGCCTTTATCCTCTGAAAGCAGAGTTGCAGGAAGAAATTATGTTTCATGATCAATATTGTATTACTCTGTTTTTACCCTGCTGACACAAACAGACAAGAAAGAGGACGGCAGTATTCCACCTGCCGTAGTCATGCCACTTCCCTCAAAGCGGGGCAGAAAGAAGAAGTCCATGATGCCAAGGGCAGGTCCCGTTTCAGCCCATGCACTCGCCACAGGAAGTGATGCGCTGATTCTTGCACACTTGGCTGCTGGGGGACAGGTGAGATGTCATAACTTTACCTTTGTGTAAATAAGTTATTGTTTATATTACACTGCCCTGCATCATATTCACTGAATGAAATCCAGTTATTGTTTTTTTACTAATTTTGTGGTGCTGTTTCCAAATTCAGTGCGTATTTTGCTCGAGCATGTCTCACTTTCTCACAAAATATCATGCATTTTGTAGAGTTTTAGCTTTTTGGCAACATTTTGAAGAAATGTTTTGTCAAAATCAGCGCACTTTCACATGCATGACATTATTTTACGCCTAATCATGCTTTCAAGGTTAGAATTCTGGCCAGTGACAGAAGAAAATGCAAACATGAGATTTTGTATCAAAAAAGTTGATTTATTTATAAACTTGTTTATGTAAAGTTAATTGAAATTAGATTCAATGTATTTGTGCAAATTTTTCCACTCCATTGCAGATTGTAAGTTAAATTATATGTTTTAAAAACTTCTTTTTGTCATTAAATTATGAAACCTACTTATTTTGATAAGTGCATTAGAGCTAATACATAGAAGTAATTTGAAATAATTCATTCTTAACTTGTGAACAAAAATGTACATGATGGAACATTTTTATTGATATTTTTAAACTCAGCATCATCAGATTAGGTCATATTAGGGCTTTATTGGTAATCAGCAAATGTTTTTTTTTCCAAGATGCAGGTCTGTGTTATTGTCCAAACAAGCCATCACTGATAAGTCAATTTAGAAAAGGGGTAACATTTTTAAAGATCTTAAAATAGACAGAAGTAAACCAAATTGAGTTTTATTGTTTGTAAAAATAAAAAAAAAAGACTCTCAAAACATGCTTCCCTAACTTGTCCATTATACTAAAGGTGTTGACTGATGCAAAAGTAAAAGTTTACCTGTATTAAGATGCTCACTTAATTTTTTCGCTTTTACAGCACAACACGAGTGACCCATATGACCTTTCCAATGATGAGGATGATCATCCAGGCAAAGATGGGAACAAGTCATACAGGTGCATATTATCGCTTAAAGGGATTGTTCACCCAAACATTCTGTCGATAATTACTCACCCTCATGTCGTTCCAAACCCGCAAGACCTTTGTTCATCTTTGGAACACAAATTAAGATGTTTTTGATGAATTCCGAGCTCTCTGACCCTCCAATTTTCATTTTTGGGTGAACTATCCCTTTAAGAAATAAATAGTCATTTTCTTAAATATTTGCAGGCTTGATTAATTTTAGTGTGCATTAAACACTGCAACACACTGAAACTATTTGAATGTGTATTAGTGCTTTTATTTGAACTTTTCAGTGTAATTGCATGATATTTCTGCCACCTTACAAAAGGTAGAGTCTATAAAGATGATAAATGGAATGCAAATGGAATTCATGAGATACATTGTGACACATTCTTCAGTATAAGTTCTCAGAAGTATCAAGGCTGTTCTATTTTTTTTTTTTTTAAATGATTTTTTCTGTGAGTATTTCAAATGCAAATGCACATGCTGATTTTTCTCTGTAGGTGCCGAATGTGTGCGGTGACGTTCTTCAACAAATCAGACATGCAAATTCATGCCAAGTCCCACACAGAGGCGAAGCCGCACAAGTGTCCTCACTGCTCCAAATCCTTCGCCAACTCCAGCTACCTGGCGCAGCACATCCGCATCCACAGCGGCGCCAAACCCTACACCTGCTCCTACTGCCAGAAAACCTTCAGACAGCTCAGCCACCTACAGCAGCATACACGGTACGCATGTGTGTGTGTGTGACTTACTAAAAGATGCACTGCTACAGGATGGAGCCAGGGCTTTGAGTAGTTGGCTTAGACTATGTTCACACTTGGTGTCTTTTTTTAAGCTGCCAGCATCTGTTTTATATTATAATCCTATGGAGTAAACCGTGTTTTCAAAAGATGCATTTTTGACTGCAAAAGATGCCAAGTGTGAACATGCCCTTAGTTGTGTTTTCGATTAGGATAAGCATGTTTATCTTTCACTTTTTCCATTATCGCTCTCTCTCGATACCTTCCTGTCCTTTCCCACCCTGACGCGGTGACATTTGAGCTTGCACACACTTCTAGTGGAAAAACCGGACAATATACTCTTTTCAGATAGAAGCAGGTGTTTTTGTCTCATGCTAATCACATCATGCATCTGCTTGTCTTATTTCACACCACATTGTCTAACTTTCTTTTGTTTCATTTACTTCTTTTGGAGTCCTTTATGTCCCGTTTACATTTTTGTGGCACTGTATTCTTGCAAAGCTTTTTTATTTAATGTTTTAAATCTGCTTTCTTGTGTGGACTGGGTAAAATATTGTTTTTCCAATTAATCAGTTTTCAAGATCGACAATTTTACTCTATGCATATGTGGTCAGTGTAGGCAGCTCTGTTGATTTTAAATACATTAAAAAAAATTATTTTAAAATATTGTGTTGCTCGGTATTTTGATAGAACGTTTGTACATGAAATCTTTTGATTTATACTAGTGCTGTCAAATGATTAATCGCATCCAAAATAAAAGTTTTTGTTTGCATAATATGTGTTCTGTGTATATTTATTATGTATATATAAATACACACACATGCATGTATATATTTCAGAAAATTTTTGTTTATATATTAAATATATTAATTTATAATATAAATTTTATGAATATATAGATATGTAAATATTTTCAAAATATATACAGTGTGTGTATTTATATATACATAAATTTTATGCAAACAAAAACTTGCATTATTCATTATGCATTGTTTGTTCATGTTAGTTAATACATTAACTAATTTAATAAATGCCACCTTATTGTAAAGTGTTACTTAAACGTATAGTCCACAAGACAAAATATTAGCTGAATTTCAACAAAAAAAAAATGGAAAATCAGTGTGTCAGTAAGCAGCCCTATTGTTTAGCTATTTGACGCAATGTCATGTAATGTTCTGGGTTATTTTTAACTACAGTTTATGAACTGTGATGATATTAATTATCACTGACAATAATTTTAAATCATCCCTTAGTTTGTAAAAACTAATAGGGACTATATTTACCATAAATAAACTTTAATTGAAGCCTAGCAGGCTGGAAGGCTTAAAAGCATGTCATTTTGTCTCCATTTCTCCGGCTTCTGTATTATCTCTGTTTCTTCTCTATGTTATCTGGCTTGTGTCATGCCTTCTTTATCCTCTTTCCATATCATTTCTATGCTGTTGGACAAGAATGAGTCTTTAATTGAATTCCATCTTACTCTGCTTATCTTCATTATGTCTGTTTCGTCTGCTCTGGTTTGAAGGCTCTGGCTAGTTTCATATAACCCGATAGTTAGGGAGGGGAAAGGAAGCTGGTGAGAGAGAGAATGAGAGAGAGAGGATAAGATGAAGTGCCTTGTGTTTTTGTGTGCTGTGTTTCATAACTCAGACACCACAATGAGCACCATCACATTGCTAAAAGCATGTAACCTACCACATGTTTGATGATACGATCACGATTTGATCCAAGTAGGGCTCGTTTATTGATTCACTGGTAAATCTCTCTCTGTTTGTTTCTCTCTTTTCATCTTCTTCCCTTCATCCCTTGTTAGAAACCACACAGAGGGCAAACCGCACAAGTGTCCTCACTGCTCCAAATCGTTTGCCAACTCCAGCTACCTGTCCCAGCACATCCGCATCCACAGCGGCGCCAAACCCTACACCTGCTCCTACTGCCAGAAAACCTTCAGGCAGCTCAGTCACTTACAGCAGCATAACAGGTAACAGACAGGGACAGATAGAATCAGTAACCAACCATATACAGCAGCTGTCCTGCTCTTCCCCTGCCATCCTTTTCCCAGATTCCTTCTCCTCTGTTGTCATGCTGTAGTTGAGAGGATTGTGTAGGCTTCCTGGAAACATATTTTAGACACTGCAGAATGTATTCATGCGATCTTTAGATCAGACGTTCTGATGAAAAGCTTCTGTTTTGTTTTTTAGGATTCATACTGGTGATCGGCCGTACAAGTGTTCCCATCCCGGCTGTGAGAAAGCTTTTACCCAACTATCCAACCTCCAGGTAACCATCTTCAGCTGATGTATGGATGCGTCCACACATTTCAGCTTTCTACATAAGTGATTGAAACCCTGTGGTTCAAAAAACTTGGATTTGAGTTTAGTTTTAGTAAAATGCTGTGACCACATATATTTTTTCTTGACCTTTGGTTCAATCGTGGACTGAACACTGTACTAAAATACACAAACTTTCTTCAATTACTATTCAAGAATGCAGATGGAAGTCCAGTCCTCTTCAGTTTTGGAAATTAATGACTCTTTAGTTCTTTTTAGTGGATCAAAAAACGTATGAATTGGTCACTGAGTTTATTTACTGAACTGTAAATTAAATATTTTCTGGCTTGTTAGACTTTAAATTAGTGTAGTAACTGGTTGCTCATATGATAGTGTAATATTTTTTTGTTACGTGGTATTTTATTACAATGAATTAATAAAAACTATAAAAGTTATTATATTTGGTATTTTTATTTCATTAATACACTACTCTTTGGGGTCGGTAAGGTTTGTTAATGTTTTTGAAAGAAGTCTCTTATCGTCATCAAGGCAGCATTTATTTGATCAAAATGTAAAATAAGTGTTTATTTTTTGAATATATTTTAAAAATATATTTTGTTTCTGTGATCAAAGCTGAATTTTCAGCATCATTACTCCAGTCTTCAGTGTCACATGACCTTCAGAAATCACTCTAATATGCTGATTTGCTGCTCAAGAAACATTTCTGATTATTATCAATGTCAGAAACAGTTGTGCTGCTTCATATTTTTTATAGAAACTGATACATTAGTTATCAATGCATTTTTATACATAGAAAGTTTGTTTCTATTAAACAAAGCATTTATTAGAAATGGAGAACTTTTGAAACATTTTAAATGTCTTTACTGTCACTTTTGATCAATTTAATGCATTCTTGCTGAATGCAAGTATTAATTTCTTTTAAAGAAAAAACTTACTGACTCTAAACTTTGGAATGTTAAAATATTACATTATCTTGAGGCTCTAAATGCATTACATTTGCATTCCTTCTGATTCCAATCCATAACTGACACTTAGTTGTAATTGCATAAATCATTGTCAAATATACTTTTGTAAATGTTTGTAAGTAATTCAGACCATTATAAATATTTTAGCTTGGTAGCTATTTAGTAACTTGTCGCTGTAACTGTCTCCATAAATCTGCTTGTCAATTTCATGTTAATATTAACATCAAGGCCACCGTCATGACATTTACTTGTTTTGTTTTTTTCAGTCTCATCGAAGACAGCACAACAAGGATAAGCCATACAAATGTCACAATTGCAACCGTGGCTACACAGATGCGACCAGCTTAGAGGTTCACTTATCTACACATACGGTGAAACACGCCAAACTCTTCTCCTGTGGCCTCTGCAACCGCGCCTACACATCTGTAAGATCCCACCCATGATACCTCAACCCTTGGTCCTCCATCTTGTCAAACTTCTGTTTTATTACCCTAAAATTATAGATATGAGTTTATTAGAGATGTCGAAAGGGCTATTTGGTAATTACGATACTTAATCGCAATTATTTTGGACAAATCTCGATCATGATTATATTTGTCACTTTTTTAGTCATTCATCAGAATTAATGCACTTCGACATAAGCACGAGTCAACACGCAGATTTAGCCGCAGCAAAAGGTGCAAACGACTGCGTAAAAGAGACTGGCTGTATTACACTTTTATTTGAGCAGAATATCTCAACAGAGATTATTAAACTAACTTACATGTTTGCTGGTGTTTTCAGCTCATCAGAGCTTTTTCTGTAATGTAGGGAGAGCACAGATGCGTTTTCTTAATAATGGTTTTCTATGAGAAGAAAACTCTTAACACACAGTTTAACAACGTGCTTCAATTGTGTTACGGAAGTCGTCAGCAGCGCTGCACTTGCTCTAGAAGGATTGTCATTTTTTTTCTAGACCGGAAAGTCAACAATTTCACCAAAGAAGTGTGTTTTTGGTTGTGAGGAAAAGATAACCTTGTTCAGCTTCCCGAGGAATCCAGCATTAAGGGAATTATGTCAATGTCACAGCTTGCAAAAGCTTTGCGTGCTCGTGACTCTTTAGCTCCGTCCACGGCATACCTCCAGGATCTTGACTGTTTTTGGAGAAAAGTGGTACAGCTCTATCTTTTATAAATCTGATAAAACTCTATGGAGAAATGTAGGATATGCAGTAGTACTCTCTAGGTACTCGAGATGAACAGAAACTGTGCATTATATCCCCTTTAATGTAAAATTGTCTTTCCACTTGGATTACGTTGCCATTGTCTTAGCATTACATAGTGTTTATGACCAGAGAAATGTGAGAAAATATTGTTTGGCTTTCGCTGGTTGTTTTTTTTAGGACATTAAAGGGACAGTTCACCCAAAAATGAAAATTCTGTCATCATTTACTCACCCTCAAGTATTTCCAAACCTGTATGAATGTCTTTGTTCTGCTGAACACATGAATGGGAAACAGCAGTTCTGGGGCACCATTGACTTCCATAGTATTTTTTTTCCTACTAATGGTGCCCCAGAACAGCCTGGTTACAAACTTTCTTCAAAATATTTTTCTTTGTGTTCAGCAGAACAAAGAAATTCATACAGGTTTGGAAATACTTGAGGGTGAGTAAATGATGACAGAATTTTCCTTTTTGGGTGAACTGTCCCTTTAAGCTATGTTACACATTTCAGAATGTTGCAAGAAAGCAGCTCTGATTGGGGGATTTAAACTCTTGAAATCTGGCAACCGCAGCCAGCTTGTGGTGGCTTGTTACCAGTTTAAGATAACACAAATGCCAAATTAAAATGCAGTGCCTTCAGGATAAATAACCAGTGGGCAAATAGCGATTTTGCCTAATAAATCAAGAGAAATCATGATTAAAATGATTCATCACGCAGCCCTGCTTTACGTTGACACAGTTTTCTGATTGTGTTACTTTTCTAGGAGACGTACCTGATGAAACACATGCGAAAACACAACCCAGACCCTCTGACGGTAGCAGCCGCAGTAGCTGCCCAGCAAGCCCAGCAGGGCCAGAATCCGGCTCAGTCCTCGGGCGCGGGAAGCGGCAGGGGTCGCGGGCGGGGCAGGGGGGCTGGAGCTGCGTCAGCCGGAGCGGGAACAGCGGCGCAAGCGCAGAACCAGCCCAACCCGCCATCCAGTTACTCTGTTACGGAGGGAATACCCTGCCCTTTCGACCTGCACCAGTACAAGACCGTGTCAGCTGGAGAGATCCAGTACAAACCGGTCACCGTGGCCGACCTGACAGCCCACAAAGACCTCTGCCTCACCGTCTCCACCTCTGCCATCCAGGTGGAGCACATGAACTCGTAGAGGAACTTGAGGAGAATGAGAGCGAGAAGGTGGGGTGAGGAGAAACGGACCATGAATTGGATAGGAAATAAAATACTGCCTTGGGACAGAGGAGGATTTCCAAAAACAGATTGGCAGGAGGGGAGGGCAGGTTTGCAAGCTGAGGAGAAAAGGAGAGATGGAGGAGGAGCACATAAACTCTTATGAGTTGTCTTTCTTTAGACTTGCTCTGCAGTGTCACACAAAAGGCCTTAAACTGTCATGGTGGCTATTTTCAGTTAGCAGCTATTGAAATGTACAATACCCAGCCCCAATTCTGTCCCTTTGGCCACTATGGATTTCAACAGTCGGGTTGCGGAAGTAAAAATCCCATTCATTTTCTTCATAGGGGAACTGATTTTTGATAAATACTTAGAAACCATTGAAGACAGACCAGCTGTGAGCTACGAGGTTGTTAACGGGACAGTTCACCCAAAATCATTTATTCTCCCTCAAGTTGTTCCAAACCTGTATATTGAACACCAAAGAAGATATTTTGAACAATGCTAATATAATAGCATAACTCCTTAAAACTACATTACCCATGATTCTGCAAAGAAATCTCCACCAATCTGTGCAAATCACCAAACAGCATAAGCTGTTAAATATGCAGTTTAGTACTTGGTCCCATTTTTAAATACTTTTTTGCTTCAAATCAAAGTTTCTAATGCCATGATTCACCATGTAGCTGGTTGGTTTGGTTCATGGCTTATAACTCAACAATTTTTATTTATTTTTATTTTATTTTAAATTTGGCGGTCTGAAATGGCCATCTGTGAACTTCCCTCAGAATTTCCAATGACTTGAGAGACAAACAATGTCATAATTGACTACTTAACTTGCCTATAAATACACCACCCTCGGTTTTGAGAACATATTTTAACATCCAAGTAATTTTATTCAACATCATCTTTATGCCATCTTGAGCTGGTTTTGATGTAGAGGTCATAATGAATAAAATTGATAGGAATCAATTTGCACATGATATTTTTGATTTCAGACTGATAGAAAAAAAATAAGGTCACACTTTATTTTGATAGACAACTTTAGACATTCTACTAACTATAAGTGACTTTGTAACTACATGTAAACAAATTCTCATTCATTTGCAACTACCTGTCTCTTAACTCTCAGAGTAGACAGTTAGGGTAGTTTAGGGTTTGTAGAATAAGTTGACATATACTTGCAAAGTTTATCATACTCAGTATGTTGTATGTTGTGGACCCATCAAAATAAAGTGTTAGAAGTTATTAAGCAGCCAGTCTACTAATACTCTAACGACTGCTAGTTGACATGTAGTTGCAAAGTTACTTTCTGTTAGTAGAATGTCTAAAGTGGACTATCAAAATAAAGTGTTACCAAAAATAAAGCACTGTCAGTGGAGAAGGGATAATTGAGCAAATCATTTTACATTAGCGATTACTTTTTTTTCCCTCTACATGGCATATTTCTCCATCACTACTAAAAGGAACAGGTGAAATGAAAGCAAAGGTTAATTTTATTGCAAGGATTGTGCAAGATTGACTAAAAATGGACACTAGCTTTTTAAATGGGTGATTAAGGTTACCAGTGCCAGCTAACAAAGACTAGCACATGCTTATAACAAGCTTTGAAAACCAGCAAGTTTACTTTTTTCTCCAAGTTATAAATGTTACAAATGCTGGTAAATGAGAAAATATGGGCAAATACCACCAAATATCTCATAAATGAATTGTGCAGAACCGAACTGCAACTAGTTTACGTCACTAAGTATTTCACAGAAAGATAACGCGCATCTGCAGCATTCGAGCAGGTTTACAGTAACAGTCAAGTTAAATTACTGATGTTCTTCCAAATCCGTATGACTTTGTAAGCTCTTATGAAGTTTTAATGCCTTTTATGACACTGCTTTGCAGGCCTGCTGATTGACATTTCAAGCAAACATGCAACTGGTTTGTCACTACCAGCCGAGACCTGTTGGAAAGAGGTGGCTAAGACTGCACTAAAGGGGAGAAGGATAAACAGAAGCTAATGGTTTATGGGAGATGGCACTTAAATGAACTTTTTTATTCATTGTTTCTGTTTTGTCATTACATTTTAGCCATTTATCATATGTATTTTTCTATTGTCCTTGTGTATGTATGTTTGTATGTGTTTGAGTGTGCGAAGGGTTGGTTGAAAGAGCATGTTAGAGAACATTTAAAGGAGGAGATGAATGTGAAAACATCTACAAAATATTTTTTTTTTCGTGTTTTTTTTTTTAACCTGAAGAGTTTAGTTATTTTATATTTTCTTGACCCTTCCCACAAAGAGTCTTTTTTTTTTTTCTTTTTTTCCAGAAAGGAAGGGAGGGGGGGGGGGGGGAAATAATGTGCAGAAAACAATTTGGTTACCAGGTACTATTTAGTAGTGTTTTTTTAAAAACCTTTAATACCAGTTATAACTTTGTTTTTTATGCAATTATTATTATCATCATCATTATCCATTGGGAGTTACTCTGTGTGTGTATATATAGAGATGACATGTTCATTCAAAAAGGGAAGGATTTTCTTTCTGGTCCAGCTGAAATATGATTTTTAAAAAATGTATTAAAGGCAACATTAGAGATCAGAGTATGGGATGTTAACATATTGCTAAACCATCCAATCACTGACCTACATGATGCCATCTGTGTCCAGCAAGCAGCCAAGCAATTGGCTGATCCTCCATGTATAATCCTTGTTGTATCCATATATGTCTTTGGAAAATAACACGGTTCTCAATATTATTATTAATGTTACTTCTGTCACTCTTAATACTTATTAACTACTCTTTAAGATGACTTTGCTGTATAGATCAACACTCATTCATCTTGACGTAACTGTTTCTCCTAATATGAACAATAAAAAATGATAAACACATTTTATCGGGAATAGTTGTGTTATTATCTGGTGCAATCCTGTCCAATCACAATTTGCAGTTTGACTTTTATTTTGGACATTTTAGGAGAATCTCTGAGGTTAAAAATATATATTTTACTTTTTAATAGTATATTTTCACTGTGAAAAAGTCCTGATGGAAAGGCCTGATTTTATATAATTGCACATTCTTTGAGAATTTTTTTCTCTTAATTTATTGCAAATTCAGAGATTTAGGCCAAGAAAATAGATTTGACTATGCTGAAATAGTTTTCATTGAAAAATTTTCTCATTGAGTTTTGACTCTTATTTTAAAATTAACGTGGCCAATCAAAATAAGCTTGAGTCATAGTATTCAGCCAATCAGAAGTTCGTTACCTGGCAGATTACACATGAATAGACGTTGAAAATTTCAGATTGTAACGGTTTTTTCGACGACCATCGATGTGGGGGAACGACTACAACTGACAACAAACCAGGTCTAAAAAAGACAACACTATCATGGAAATTACCATATATAATTGGATAAATTAGATCTTGAATAGCCTGAATTTTAGGCATAAATCTAATCTCTGATTCATCTGAATTGATCTTCTCAGGGCGCTGCTTTCAGAACGTAAGCCACTCATTTAAAAGGAAAGTGCTTGTCTTTAACAATACTTACTGGATAACTATTTTTGTAATATTCATAAAAAAGGTTAAACTGTCATTTAAATTATCGTAAAGTATTTTTAAAAGTCATTTTACCTTGTCTCCCTGTCTAGTCAGGCTAGCTGTGGGGATCCGATTCATTCATTCATCCGCGAACGAAGAATGAATCATTTGATTCACTGATTCATTCAAAACAATGGTTCATTCAGGAATTAATGAACAATTAATTGTGTGTTGCTCTGGGATGCTGTAAGTTGATTGTATTTTGACTTTGGAACTATTTCCGCTGGCGGAGCCAAAAAGACAAAGAAACTGGCAATATTGTGTGAATACTGTAAGTTATTTAATATCAACTTCTTATTTAAATGTTGTAAAAAAGCAATCTTCTGCAATTGTTCTGTTTGTCTGAATGCCAATTATGTGCGGCATTGTGCCTGCTCTGATATTATGAACAAATGCATGAATATAGGCCTCATATTGGTAAATAATCCAGTGAAGTCTTGTTAACAATTAGTAAGTTACCCTTTTACCAATAATATTTTTATTGTAGTAAGTTGGGAGTAAAATATAATGTACTCACCCTCACCGCACCCTCCAAAAATGACAATGTGAGTCTGTAAATTTGGTGTCTTTGTCCATGTAGTGTCTGGTAGATAGCAGATTGTGAGGCACCTAGATGGTATGCATTGGTGGAGTTCAAGTTTGTCAAGCAAAGATGACTTTAGATGGGTCATGATGATGACTGGCACCTCAAAATAGGTAAGTGAGGCGGTTTAATAGGGTAGGACGTCAATAAACCAAATTCAGTGTGGCTGCTGAGGCAGTCAAAGCACTTTACCATGTTCACATTTCCTAGGGGTTGGCAATCTCCTGCAGGGAACGTGTTGAAATTATATGAATTAATTTAGACTGAACAAATGGCAATTTAGTTAAACATTTATTTTAGTAGGGAGGTTACTTTAAGGCATCATAAGCACAGATAGACAATACAGTGGTTTGGTTTGTTAGTCTTTGCATGCATGTTGAAACAAAACAAAACAAAAATTGTTGATTTGTTTACATAACAGTATAGATAGTTTGTATAGAGTAGAAAAAGCATCTATTGACAAATACAGTTTTTCTTTCAGCACACTAACATAGCAGCTATAGCCTACACAGCATAACAGCAGGTCTACCTAATGCCCTGACATAGTGCCCCTTAATCTATCCAAACTTAACTAATACCTGCCCACCAATAATAAGTGAACAGGCCTTCATAGTTAGCCTTCAAGGGATGCATCCCACTTTAAAAGTATTAATTATAAACCATTAAACATGAAGATTGTAAAAACAAATACAAAAGTGACAAATGTGTGGTTAGTTCAGTGTGCATTACGCATAACATCTATAAAGTACCATAACAGTGTTTATACGTCATTAATGTCATGCTAGTACCGATTAAATTTCAACAAATCTAAATCTAAATTATGTCAGTGCTTATGAATACATGCTTTTATATCTAATTAAGTCAACATATTGTACTGACAATTAAACATTTGAAAAAAGAACATTCGTCACAATTTTTATGTAATCAAATAAAAATGTAGTGTAACTAGTATTAAATACTGTATGATTATGAACAAAACATATATTAGAACTCCCTAAAAAACAACATTAAAACTATTTTGACAAGAACAGATCGGTCTAAATCTGTATATATATATATATATGTGTGTGTGTGTGTGTGTGTGTGTGTGTGTGTGTGTGTGTGTGTGTGTGTGTATGCATAAAATTGCACCTTCAGTTATGCATGAAAACACTTTATACAAAAAAAACCTTCAAATAATAATTGTGAAATAAATACGTTTTTAAATAATTACTGACTTATAATTCTGCATAACACATGAAGACATCTTGATTGTTCATTTGAATAAACACTTAAACACACATGATGATCTGACATTATTGGCAGTATCTTCAGATTTCAGAGCACTGTACCATTTGAAGGAGATAACTGCTATAACTCCTACACAATAATGTCCAACTAACTAATATAGCTATAATGTACTGTTGAGGTAAAGTGAAAGTATATCCTATTCATCCCACAGAAACTAATGACACAACAGCATCAGTCCTTATAAATGTGTTTCCCTTCATGGCTTCCAAAAGCTTACCTAATGGAAAGCTCAAATATAACGAAATGCTCTTAGTGCACTACCAGCATTAATAAGAAAAACTACAGGTGAAAGTAACATTTCAAAATGTCAGAAGTTGCAGTGTCTAATGGCATTCAACAGATCCTTGGACTTCACTGTCTTCTTATGATTGCATTAAAAATATAAAGAACAGCATTCTTCCCTGGAGTTTTAGATTAAAATGCACTTTGGGTTTTGGCAGCATGGCAAGACAGACAGGAAGTGTTAGTCGAGAGAGAGAAGTATGGGAAAGGGAAAACCAAAACCAAAGAGATGCAGTGTGGAAGATAAGAAAGATAAAAGGAGAAGAAATACATTTTCAAAGATAGAGAAGAGAGTCATTTAAATGATAAAGAACCTGAGGAAAAAGTGAGAGTAAGAGAAAAATATACAAGGAAAGATTAATGAAGCATGCATGCAGAAACGTCATGTTGGAGAATTTCTTCAACAAGTTTGGGCCACCTAAAGAGAAAGAGAAATTATACGTCAATTGTACATGAGAATATGCAACAAAATATGATCATGTGAATCAAAACATTCTGTATTTACTTAAAATACAAAAATAATAGTGTTTGAAATACCTGGGAAATGTTGACCCCAGTTAGTTTCTCAATGGTTTCAGGCAGTCTGGTCATGATGTCAAGCACTTCTCCTGTCAGCTTGGCTGCGCCGATCTCTGAACCTCCACTGGAAATCATGGTGACCTTATTGGTAGCTGACAGGGGCTTACTTATCTCCTCTGCCATCTTATGGACAGAAAGAACACAATTTACCATCAATGTAAGACATAAACTTAAACTGCTAAGCAGGATTATCTCTTGCAAGATTCTTGTTTTTGTGTGCAATGCAATATTTTTCTGTATTGCCAACACACTAGGAAAAAAAAAAAACATTACAAATACACCATCTCACCAGTGGCAGTTTCTCCAGCAACATGTCCACCATAGCTCCTTCCTTGTAGTGCTGGAAGGCATCAGCCTTCTTAGCCATCTGCTCAGCCTCGGCACGACCTTTAGCCTCCACAGCGTATGCTTCGGCCTCTCCTCTCATCTACAGAGACACAGTTTGTGTGTAACACAAACTATTTTTTTTAAATATAGCCAAGAAGATGGCTGATCACTTACTTTAATAGATTCGGCCTCAGCTTCTGCCTCCATGATCAGCTGAAGACTGTTGGAGTGCGCAAAATGGCCAGATGCATATGTTTTTAAAGGTGAGTGGTTAAAGTTTTTCAATTTTAAAATATTTTCTCCTATCTAAACTTAATCCAAGCTGAGCCATTTTTTTTTTTGCAATTCCGTATGATTTCATTAAAGGGATAGTTCGCCCAAAAATGAAAATTTGATGTTTATCTGCTTACCCCCGGGGCATCTAAGATGTAGGTGACTTTGTTTCTTCAGTAGAACACAAACGAAGATTTTTAACTCAAACCGTTGTAGTCTGTCAGTCATATAATGTCAGTCAATGGGCACACAATCTTTGAGAGAAAAAAAACATGCACAGACAAATTCAAATTAAACCCTGCTTCTCATGACGATGCATTGATGTCCCAAGACATGAAACGATCGATTTGTGTGAGAAACTGAACAGCATTTATATAATTTTTTACCTCTGATAAACCTCAATGTCCGACTGTCACAACATCCGGCGCGTGACGCGTCAACCTGCTCTGGCACATAGATATACATACATAGATACCTCATTAGTGACTGTTTCTATGGGCTGCCATACGTAAGGATCTACATATATATCTATGTATATATATATCTATGTTCCAGAGCCGTTGATGCGTCACACGCCGGATGTTGTGGATGAGCTCAGGAGAGTTGGACGTTGCCTGTATCAGAGGTAAAAAATGATATAAACGCTGTTCAGTTTCTCACACAAACCGATCGTTTTGTGTCTTGGGACATCAATGTATCGTCACGAGCCGCAGGGTTTAATTTGGATTTGTGTGTGCATGTTTTTTTTCTCTCAAAGATTCTGTGCCCATTGCCTTGCATTATATGACTGACAGACTGCAACAGTTTGAGTTAAAAACCTTCGTTTGTGTTCTACTGAAGAAACAAAGTCACCTACATCTTGGATGCCCCGGGGGTAAGCAGATAAACATCACATTTTCATTTTTGGGTGAACTATGCCTTTAATGTGGAAATTACAAACTTGTAAGACAAAAACAATTGGTGAATGTTTGTGGAAAACAACCTCTATGTTATATAGCGTTTTAAAACAAACAGGAAGCTGAGAGCACTGAAGAAGCATCCATCTCACCGTTCTGCTTCCGCCAGTTTCTCCAGCCGGTATCGTTCGGCCTCGGCAGGTTTCTTGACTTTAGC
Organism: Acrossocheilus fasciatus; assembly: GCA_036784905.1. Taxonomy (NCBI): domain Eukaryota; kingdom Metazoa; phylum Chordata; class Actinopteri; order Cypriniformes; family Cyprinidae; genus Acrossocheilus; species Acrossocheilus fasciatus. The sequence continues at coordinate 5,835,481 of CM071956.1, forward strand.
CTCCAGCTCGTTCTCCTTGCGTGTGATCTCCTGTTCTTGCAGCATGATTTGCTGTGTGCGCTCCACCACCAAAACCTGCATCTTCTCCTCCTCGATCCGCTGCTTTGTCTTTGCCACCTAATGCAACAGTTACACAGGAGGATGTCATTTTTATTCATTTTTTTAACCCACAAAATCATGTCACAATTATGTTTTTTAATATCGGCATAACTATTAAAGGAATAGTTCATCCAAGTATGCATTTCTTTCTTTTGCTGAACACAATAATGATATTTTACTTTGTTGATGACCAGTTTTGGTTTCCGTTGACTTCCATGGTACTTTTTTTCCCATACGATGGTGGTCACCGGGAACTGAAACTATTAATTACAAATATTATTCTGAAGGAGTGGATGCCGAGCTGCCATTTCCTTCATATTGATATGAATGATATTATTACATTATTTCTTGTTTGACTATTAATCAAGTTTAATCAGTATTTCACCTTCTAGATTATTGGATGATTCACTTAAGTTAGTGGTGCCAACTATAATAATAATTATAGATAGAAGTTTTTGGTCTTTCATTAGAGCAGTGCAGCAAGAGTGAAATGTCTAACCTTATGCTTTACATGCCGAGACCTTTTTTAAAGGTCACAGAGCCATGTCAGGAGGTCAGGATGACCTCCCATCTACGTGAGCAACAGTATCTGAGACTTACGTCTGTGCTTAAGAGATATTAAAGAATCCTGCTTTATTCTGTACTTCTACTCTCTAAGATGATGAGTGTGTGTAACGAACCATACTGACAAAATTCTAATTCTAAATTCTGATAAGTGCTCTGTATGTGTGTGTGTGTGTGTGTGTGTGTGTGTGTGTGAGCTAGGAGCTCTCTCTCTCTGTGTTAGAAGACTGTCTCTGTCAGTGTCTGGAAGACACCTATCTTGTATGATCCCTGATCGCTGACGTCTGCCCAATCAGTTGGAGATAGGCTTGAAGCGTTTACGTCCATATGTGGAAACTGTCTAAGTTTATCTAGTTTTTAGAACCAATCAGAATGTTGCTGACCTATGTATTGGCACAATTAGCATCTATAGTTAGAGTATAATTATTGGTTTCTGTAAAATGTAAATGAGAGCGGCCTATGAACTCCATGCGAGTGTTAAAGCTGACTTCTGCCTGAAACTGCAAACTATTCAGTAAATTTCTTCAATTGAATCGCATCTCTTGACTCCTGGTCTTCATTCAACACCTGGTCCTTGGGTTTTAACTGTAAATTCCCCTACAATTCAAAATGACTTTTTGTGTTCCACAGAATAAAGAAAGTCATATCCATTTGGAACGACATCGGAGGGGAATAAATTATGACAGAATTCTATTATATACAAGAACCCCAAGGATTTGTTATAGAAAGTCAAGAAATTATTTCACAATGTTGAAGGTCACCAATAGGTTTGGTTGTCGTTTTACCTGGAGCTGATAGGCCATTTCAGACTCAGCTTTTTTGGTGAAAACCTCAATGTCATAGACAGCCTTCTTCAGCTCATAGTCTCTCTGAGCCTTAGCCATCTCGATCTCATTCATGTACTGAGCAGATACTTTCTCCTGTATAGCATTGGCCTCCTACAGAGAGAAGAAACAAGGAAATGAGAGAGACATTAAGAAAAATACTTATTTTTATTTAGAAAAAAAAGGCTGTATGTGCAACAGAGTTCAGGAAAGGCTCACCCTGATCACTGCATCTCTTTTGTTCATGGCTTCCCCAATACGAGCATCCTTCTGCACTTGTGCCGTACGGGCCTTCCCCAAAGAGTGCAGGTAATCCTGAAACAAAGAGACTTGATTTACCACTCACACAGATTCATTTTTGTATACATTTAAATAATTTTAAATATTCGGGGGCAGATTTGTTAACACAAACCCTCGTACTGTCAGGATCTACTCGAGAGATGCAGTGAAACATTAGCGATGAAAAAGACACTTTATTTTTGCAGCTAACCTTGCTTAAAAAAAAAGGATTTTCCTTTTCAAAATTTATAAGAGGACAGTATTTAAATGAATCACACAATGTGACTTACTAAGGTTTGCGGTAGTTATTTCACTGGTATTTGTGCCATTATTTAATGCCCAGAATAAAGCCTGTCTTAACATCAGCTCTGCTTGTTTGCGACCTCTACGCTAATTTCCGCCGCTGTTGGTGGTCATTATGAAAACACGCTGGCTATGTTCTTTAATTCACACATTGTCATTTGCAGAACTTTCCATTCCCATCAACACTTTTTATGGGATTGCACTCTCACGCTAATTTGCCTCGTTTAGTAAATTAAGTTTGATAAACACAATTACACAAATGGGACTAACAGACCTGGTCATCGTGAACGTCTTTGAGTGTGTAGCTGACCACGCTGATGCCCATGTTGACAAGGTCAGACGAAGCCACCTTGAACACCTGCTCGGAAAACTTCTTTCTGTCTTTGTAGATCTCCTAAAGAACAAACACAAACCCACCATGCTCAATGAAGTCATTATAGTACACGGAGGACTGAAAGTGCAGATTTTGAACACTATATCCAGTTTTACTGCCGTTTGTGATGTTGCAGAGTGCAGTACATTTGCAAAGTGGGCATTTTCTCTGTGAACATGTCTGTTTACCTCCACAGTCAGGTGAGCAATGATGGCTCTCTGGTGACCCTCCAGTGTTTCCAAGGCAATGTGAGCAATCTCACCCTCTGACTTTCCCAGAAACATCTGACATGCTGCAGCCAACATCTGCTTATTTTGCCCTTGAATCTTCATCTGTCAGAGAGAAAAGGTTCAGTTTAGCCACATAATCAATGATTTTTTAAAAGTATTTCATAAAAGACAGAATAGCACAGAAATCTGGGGAAAAATTGGTTTATTAAATGACAAAAACCGCTTTCTTAAATCTTATGAAATGTTGTTTACTGCATATTAGAGAGTGCGTGAGATAGTTAACCTGTGCAATTCCAGTAACAGAGATGGGCACTCCGTGACGTGTGTAGACTTTATCACTCTTTACATTCAGCGTCAGTGTGTTCAAAGAGATCCTGTGATGGAAGGAAGAGAAAGCTGAGATTTGTTTATGCAAACAATGCATACATATATACACAAAAACACAGAGTGAATAATACCTTTGTATCTGCTGAACGCATGGAAAAACAAATACTCTCCCACCAGAGATCATGACTGGCGGTGAGCGGCAGAAACCTGAGCCAGGAGTCAGATCACATATGTGAATGTGTTTTCATGATTTCTTCTGAAAATATATCTCTCTATAAACATATCTGTTATGTTTAGTCTTACCCGACACCACCATTGCTTCATTGGGACCGCAAGTGTAAAACATGTTCACACTATGGAGAAACCAGAGAAATGAAAGCAGTGGAACACTGTTAAAATCATTTGAGAATTATATGCGGAGGAAAATTAATCACTGTGGATTAACTTTTTAATATCTCACATAACAACAACAACTGTATTATTCTGTTCTTAGTCATTTTAAAATAAATCTCCATTCTCATTGCAACATTCAATATGGCATGCTTTGCATAACTTTAACATCCAATTAAACATGTTGTATGTATACAACATATTTTTATATAAATACATATACACGCAGTGTTGGGCAGTAACTAGTTACTAGTAACTTAGTTACTGTAATAATATTACTTTTTGCAGTAACTAGTAGTGTAACTAATTACTAATATGATTTCAGTAATAATATTACAGTTACCATCCATAAAACAGCTTTGTTACTTAGTTACTTTAGATGCCTCAAACCCGCTGATTTAAAATCTAACAATCAAATAATTCCTAGAATTATTTTCATAATTTTCCCAGCTCGTACATGCATGTGATGTCTCCAGTGCAGAAGACAAGCTTGGAATATGGAAAAGCTTACATTCAGCAGATAGAAATATTGCATTATATTGATTTTGTCAGGAGAAAATATGATCTGAACAAAGTAAGTTGTGGCTTTACTTTACTCTGGCATTACATCCCTCTGATCAGCATGTGGTACATTATATTACTATAAATAAAAATCTTTTTGGAAAATTAGACAGTTTCTTACAAACTTATGTGATTTGATAAAATACACAATGAAATATAATCGTATATGGGTAACGGAGAAATTACAATTAGCTTCAAACTACACATGATAATTAATGAGATGAATACAACAATTCTACCTGGATATCACTATCAATCATTGAGTGTTTGTAATAACTTCTGCCTGCGATCCAATGTGGATTTTGGTCAAATGATGAAGTAGAAATATGTTGTTAGTAACATTCTAGAAGAATTTTATCTGGAAGATACACAGTTACAACTTCTGTGGAACGTGAAGGAAAAGTAATGTAACTAGTAGTGTAACTAATTACTGTTGCCAGAAAGTAATAAGTAAAGTAACAATATTACTTTTGAAAGGAGTAACTAGTAATGAGTAATATATTACATTCTTTGAGTAACCAGCCCAACAATATGTAAGTACATAACATGCTGAAACGTCAAAGGTGAAAATATATTTACATATGGGTCAAAATTCTCAAATGATTAAAGTAAAATTAAATCTAGCTATTTACTCAAAATAAGATCTATTCAAAACGAATTCAAATATGTATTTATAGTGTGTACAAATAATGCGCAGTATACAATCTGCATGATAAACCCAGTAATGCCTTTAAATAGCCTATAGTGTCGACTGATTCATGTGTTTTTGCTTCTCTGAAATGGTGGGCTTGTGGTTGCTTATTAAATACAGGTTTACCAAAGAATCTCCGGTGAAAAAGCATCCAAGTCCATTAACTTATTAAAGGGTCCCGTCCCAAGCGTGACAGATGGCAAAACACGAGCACCTGTCTCCTTGTTATTCACAATTAGCTTTGACATAAATACATATTTGGTATCTTTTTTTGTTTTATATTGTATTATACTGTATTGCATTATTAGATTTTTTTATTGTTGTTGTTTTTTGCACGGTGGAGATGTCTACAGAGCGAACTAGGAGGTGCCCTATAATGACATTAGCCAACATAATAATATTAAAACAAGCGAATTTTGCCTGTTATCTTAGCCTACTGATGCAACATCATCAGATTGTATTTTCCTGGTAGACTTAAAGTAAAAAAAACGTGCGAAATAACAGACAAACACAACAACAAGGGCGCCTACAAATTCGCAATATTGTATCGGCCAGTAAAAGAAATGAATCCAGTGTTTACATCCAGCACGTCACGACAACGTAAAAGCCATCGGAACAGACTGCAGAGAAAATAGGATAATAATAGTCAGAAACACTCTTACCGTTAGGTGAATGGATAGAAATTACGAATCGACTTGATAATAGTAACGGTGTAAAATAAAGACGCAGCAAAAATCCAGCAGGCTGTAACTAGTAGCAGTGTGTGCTGGTGATGGCGCCCCGCCCGGATTACACAGGAACACTGGCGCCATCCCACGGAGCAGTTCTCCCAGAAGCCCTCGAAGCTATCGCAGGAGCTCCAAAAAATTGAAATCGGTTTCAGATTTCAGAGTACAGGAACGCGATATTTGCTGAATCCCATGCATTAAGTTTAACTATTAAAAACTTTAAATCGTTCTTCAATAATGACATTTAAACATTGTTGAATGCAAGGATGGATTTGAATACAATGCATTTGTGAATTGCATATCTGTGTGGCTTTTGCTACATATTATTATAGAATTGTAAATAGTATGCATTGGATTTAGATGCAGTTTATTTGTAAACTGAATACAGTTAATCAGTTTGACCTTGACAGGGATGTGATTTGTGGAACTTTTGCTGATTGCTAAACTATGCCTCTGGAATTTTTGGAACCTTGGCGATTCTGATAAATGTATCCAATTGAAAATACTGTGCAAATGTCAAGGTGCAGTTTAACTTATTTTATTCTTTGAATGAAAGCGATAAACAATTATTGGCAATGTCTTTCTGTTTTGGAGCTGCTCATTAAGACATGCAAAATTTTCTCCTCCTCATGTTTGGTTTTGAATATTTATGTTGCCATTGCCTCCTGCCAGGTTCATGCAGGAAAGATCAGATTTTTATCTGGTATCCAAAGTTATTCAAACTTATTAAGTTAACATTTCTGTAGCCAAGAGGCAGATGGTAAGGAAAAGCAAGAGGCAGCAAATTAAGAAAGGAGCAGTTTATTGCATAACCCCATTTGTGTAAAGCCAGAAGCAATGGGAACTGCTTCTTAACAATATGGCATTGAACACCTTGAAGCTTGTAGAGGCAATGCAGTTTTTGTTTTCATCAATTCACAGATTAATTAAGCTTAAATGTTACAACATTAGGGAAAACATGACGGTGAACATGAATCAGATAAGGGGGAAAATGATGCATCACAGTTGTTTATTATAATACAGGAATGTTTGTGAGGTTCCAGAAGCTTCTTAACAGTAGTGGTGTAAACTGACCAAATTTTCCCACTGGGCTCTTATCAGTAATGACTTCCTAATCAACAGGTTGATATATCAATCACTGTGATGTGGGACACTTTTTGGATGCTACAGACAGGTGACTCAAGAAGACTAAGATTTCATTTTTAGCTTATTAGAACTGTGTCTTGCACACTGTTTTCTGGTGTCTTTGTAAACAGCATGGCTATGAAAAATTCATCCCACACTGAGGACAGGCTTCTATCCAGTGTGAACTCTCATGTGCCTCACAAGGCTTTGTTTATTTATGAACCTCTTTACACAATGAAGGCAGCAGAAAGGCTTCTCTTCAGTGTGCATTCTCATATGACTTTTAAGGTGTTGTTTCAGTGTAAAACTCTTTCCACACTGTTGGCAGGTGAAAGGCTTTTCTTCAGTGTGAATTCTCATGTGAACCTCAAGGTGTTGTTTGATGGTGAAGCTCTTTGCACACTGAGAGCAGGGAAAGGGTTTCTCACCAGTGTGAAGTTTCATGTGCTGCACAAGGTTTGGTTTACATGTGCACCTCTTTGCACAATGAAGGCAGAAGAAAAGTTTCTTTCCTGTGTGATTTTGTGACTCTCAAGGCGTTTTTGAACTGCAAACTCTTTCCACACTGAGAGCAGGTGAAAGGCTTCTCTCCAGTGTGAATTCCCATGTGCATCACAAGGTTTTGTTTCATCGCGAAACTCTTTCCACACTGAGGGTAAGAAAAAGGCTTCTCTCTGGTGTGAATTTTCATGTGACTTTTAAGGTGTTGATGCTGTGTGAAACTCTTTCCACACTGTTGGCGGGTGAATGGTTTCTCTACATTGTGAGTTCTCATGTGCCTCTCAAGGGTTTGTTTCACTGTGAAATGCATTCCACACTGAGAGCAGGTGAAAGGCTTCTTTCCCGTATGAATTCTCATTGTGACTCTGAAGTCTTGGTTGTTGAATGAGATATATATCTCACACTGATGGCAATCGTCTTTCAGTTCCTTCCGATCTAAAATCAACATTAAAAGATCAATATAAATAAATCCGTACAAGGACAATAAAGGTAAGATAGGCAAAGTAATAGATTTGCACCACAATTTAATGGCAAGGTATTTTTTTTTATTTTTTTTTTTATCTTTGATATAATAAAGTTTAAATTTTTCATATTATTAATTAATATTTATCTGTCATGATACCATTAAATCTGGTTTAGATGCACTTTGCTATAACAAGTTAGGTGCAACTGTTCAGCATTGACAAAAACATTTTTTTTTTTTTTAGTGAGAAAACATGGTTACTTTTGGATGGGAAGTATTTTTTTTTTATTTATTTTTTTTTTTGCCTAAAGAATGTTGTAGTCCTGTCATCAACCAGCCTAAATAATAAGAACCCCTTAATTTTAGTGGCTGAAACCAAGGAGTCATTTGCATCCCTGATTATTAAAACATATGCTACGGGCTCATTTTATGTAATGAATTATATAAAACCCGCCAATTTTATAAATGTTGCTATTCAAATGCAGTCCAACAGCATGTTCAACTCTCATCACTCGAGAGAGAGTCAAGCCTGGGTGGAACCCATTCTTCCCTTTTTTTTAATGAAATACATGAGAACAATCTTAGAATGCATCGCTTTGAGTGCTAAACGTGCTCGCGCAAACGCTGACTGCTATCCCTCGGGAGATAACAGAAAAGAAAAGTCAGTCTAGCGAATGCATCATGCCTTGTACATCTAATGTCGAAGGCGTTCCACCGAAGTGCTCATGAGAATAAGAACAGCACAAACGAAGCTTTGACACAATAACTGTGCTGAAAAACATAATTAATTTAGAGAATCAGAAAGAGCATCCCTGCGTCCCAATGTGCATACTATCTGCCCTAAATCGTATTGACAATTACTACCATCACATAGAATTTAGGATGGCTAGGATGCACATTGGGACGCAGGCAACGATTTGATAACGTATATTAGACATGTCCAGGCGCCCCGCTAATGACGTCACGGGAGTGTTTTCACACGTGCTTCAGACATCGGTCATGCTCACAGCAATCCCCATAGTGTCCACTAGAGGACAGAGTGCGAGTTCCCTACCAAGGGTGCCGCACACGACCTGAAAAGTGAAGCCAAAACATTTCGATCGCCATCTGGTGGCTGGCTCCATGTAAACGAGTGGGACGTGAGCCAAACTAAAAAATCAAATTACACTTCAAATCACTGATTCTTGAGAAGTGGGATAAAACAGGGGCAAAATTGAAAAAATAAAACCTTTTACTCAGACAGATGAAACTTCATTTATGTATCTTATATGTGCTGAGCTATGCTTTGGTGCCACGTCCCAACTTTTCTCTTTTTTTATCAAAATGTGCTTTTCTACCTTGGATTGTGTAATATAATTTCAACTTTAACAGCACTCAAGATGTTTTTAATATTTCAAAACACATCCTCATGTTAGCAGACAGATTCCACTTTCACATGTGACCAACAATTCCTCAACAAATGTAAAATATCATAATGAAATATTATCAAAATTTTCATCTGACAGAGGTGACAAATCTGAATTTGTTGTCATTTTAACTATTTAATAGGCTACTGTGAGATTCTGAGAACATCCTGTGCCTGAGAAACATTATGTGTATTTTAGGATATAGACAGACATTACTCAATAGTCATACGACATGTTGTTGCCTTATGTTAAATTATACCATGCTCTCTGCCAGATGTTTCTGTGAGTTTACCTCTCTGCAATCCCTCCTCCTTTCTCACTCCTTTTCTTCTGTGTTCTTTCTCCTCTGGATATCTTTGCTCTTTTATGAGCGCATGCGCATATAAGTATATCTCCACATGAGTTGAAATGGTGAAATAGTGGAGGGGGTCTGAAGTGCTCCAGGTTATTGGCTGTTATTGTTTAGACTGATCGAACTGTATAGTTCAGCTGAGAAAAGATATCCTCGGCCAAGTCAAGTCAAGTCACCTTTATTCATATAGCGCGTTTAACCATACAGATTGTGTCAAAGCACTTAACAGTATCAAATTGGAGGATAGAGTGTCAGTAATGTATAATGATAAGATTAAACACTCAATTTTCAGTTAAGTGTATGCCTAATATGTCCAGAACGTCCTGGCCATACTTCCATTTTATATAACGTATATTTCTTGGCCTGTGTACTACACAGATGTAATGCATATTCTCATTGGTTATACCACTGCACCACCGCTTGCAATGCAACTATACAATGTATGGATGTAATAATAAACTTTGAAGAATTTGTGGACTTTTGGACAATTGGCTTCATGTTCATAACTCTTTCCATGGGCCCATGTCTTCATGAATGATAAGGAACTGAGAGTGTTTAGGTGGCGACGAGAGATAACAGGGTTAATTAATTAACACCTTATGAGGATATTCTAGCTCTTGCTCAATTTCTGTTTTTCTATACTTTCACTTCTGCTATACTATGCATCACATGGATAATAAAGTCGAGCCTTGAGTGAACTGCACCGTTTGTGTCTATGTCATTCTTGGTTTCCCGGGTACCCGTCTCCTTTGCTCCATAGCCCAACCAGATTTCTGAGCTCTGCAATTACTTTAATATTTTTTATTCTAACAGTTTGGGGGCCCGTCCGCAAAGGGGGCAATCTCTTTACGAACTGGGAAAAGAAATGTCCTGAGATCGAGTGGGAAAGGCGCACCGGAGATCAGGGAAGGACCTACAATAACACGGTGGAAGTGTTTTGCATATTTCTTGAAGGAAATAGGCCTACAGAGCTTACCCCTGTAGAATCCTGAGAATTATCCCGTAAAGAGGCGGGATAGGTTATACTCGCTGTGGTCGCTAGTGGAATTTATTCATGTTCCATTGTTGTTACACTTCGGCTGGCAAAAGTAGTTACATGAATTATACAGTTGACAACAGAGTACAGGAAAAATTTGCGTGCAACATTTACTAACTGCCTACTAATTACGAAGTGCTGCTACTTACCAACTTACTAACTCAATCAGTTGTATTAAAAAAAAACAACCCCAAACAGTGAGTATGTTATTGTTTATACATTTTTTTGATATATCTTTGGAACACAAATGATCTATTTTCTCTCATCTCAGAACAGTATGTCTGCTGTGCATCTGTTATGGTAACTCTGATGTCAACTCTTAAATGTCAACTCCGTCACCGGCTCGTCACCACCGTCAGACAGAAAATCTTACGGTGATGATATCTGACAGGGCTGACATTTCTTTCACAAAAAAAAAAAAAAAATGGAGTTCATGTAGTAGCCATTTTGTTTTGTCTGTTGATGCTAGATGCTAATGGAAACTGCTTCAGGAGAATAAAATTACCTAAACATTTCAAATCATTTCCTCAAAAATTGGAGGATAGTGTTGACATATCAAGGTTGTGACAGAGGAAATATTAACATTAGGATTCAAAATATTCTAAAACTTTAAAACTTACCAGAGCCTGTCTGACATTGGTGTACTCCGCAGAGGTGGAGTGTGATAAGGGGTTCATGTCATGACACACTGTTTTTGATGTAGTGAGAAGACAATAACCTCTGGTTTTACAGACAAGGCTTAACCCTAATCCCAGACTAAAATGTAAGTCTAAACTGTTTCAACTGAAAGAAATGTGCACTGACTGATCTTAAAATATATCAGTGCCTTTGTTTTGTCTCAAGATGCATACCAGTAATGTTTTTTTCAAAGGGACATTTCTAAAAATGACTTACATATCCTAACTGAACTATGACCTAATCCTGATTTAGTCTAAACCCTGTCTGTGAAACCAATGTGCCATAGATTTGATGTAATAATGATAAAATTAAATTGAAGGGGATAATTGTGTTAATTATTAATCCCCCATAACATTTACAATTGAAAATATTTTAATTTTTAAACCTATTATCAGTTACAATTGCTGGACGTGTTTTGTCCCATGTCTCAAGAATCAGTGAAATACATTTTTCCCAAAGTTGATTCCCGTCATCTTAGTTCTTGCCATGCTAATGTAGGTTCAAGTGTTCGTTTTTTCTAATAAGTTTGCTTTTAGCTAGTTATTTGATGCTATAAAAGGGGGTTGTGGTGTCATGATTGTGAACTTGGGATTGAGTCTGTGGGAATTTGGGCAGGAATAATGATTATCCAAATTAAATCTCTGTAACACATTTAGCTGGATGTAAATTTTAAATGTAACCTCGTTAGTTAAATACACCAAAGTTTATTCCAATTCACAATAAGCTCAACCTTGTTTCACCTGTTATAATAGGCTATTCCTAATATAGTTACAGCTGTGTTTGGGAATATCAGTGCCTCAGAAACATGCTGGCTTTAACATATTGCCTCAGAAGAATCACTTCCACAAGCTCTCACAAAATGTAGATATACAGTAGTGGTCAGAATTATTGGCACCCTTGGTAAATATGATCAAAGAAGGCTGTGAAATTACTCTCCATTGTTAATCCTTTCTATCTTTTATTTAAAAAATTCACAAAAATCTAACCTTTCATTGGATAATAAGAATTTAAAATGGGGGAAATATCATTATGAAATAAATGTTTTTCTCTAATACACATTGGACACAATTATTGGTACCCCTAGAAATTCTTATGAGTAAAATATCTCTGAAGTATATTCCTATTCATATTCACAATTTTGAGCACTCCAGGGTGATTATGAACATGAAATTATCCAGCCATGGCTTCCTGTTTCACAGAAATATAAATAGGAGGTAAAACAAAGCCCAAATTCCCTTAATCATCATCACAATGAGAAAAACCAAAGAATATATTTCTGATGTGCAGCAAAAGATAATTGAGCTTCACAAATTAGTGAAGTGGCTTTAATTAAAGAGCTTGAGCAGTGAAAATTCCCATTTTCACCATCAGGGCAATAATTAAGAATTTCCAATCAACATAACATGTTACGAAACTGCCTGGAAGAGGACGTGTGTCTATATCGTCCTAATGCACGGTGAGAAGGAGAGTTTGAGTGGCTAAAGACTCTCCAAGGACCACAGCTGGAGAATTGCAGAAAATAGGGGTCAGAAAACCTTTAAAAAAAAAATTGTCAAACAGCACCTACATCATGTAGGGTCAGAACGAGTCAGACAAACTAAGATTCAATCAGAACATCAAACATGAGGAGCCGAAATTCCAGAGAGGCCCCACGAAAACAGGACAATGTCATAAATCAGATTCCTAGCTCCGACCTCTGAAGGAAGCCTAACCAACAAGCCTCTTCCAGAACAGCTTGCAACATTAAGACAAAAGAACACTTATTGATAAGTCCAACGCAGGAAGGAGATCGTCACATTTCGGGCAAATAAACAAGATCAATAGTCAAAGAGACGGCCATCACATGTGTTCCACAAGAGAAATTACGAGCTTCTGCCTGCACGCCAGCTGCTACCACATTGAGAAGAAAAACCACCTAGTCTCGTTACTCATTTTATTCTTTTACTTTCATTTCTTTTCTTTCCGTTGAGTCTCATGTTCAAAAGGGTTAATTAAGTGATTGATAGTTGTTCAGGTCTATGCAATAGCACATAGTGCTGTAAACTCGGGATTTCACATTTTCATTCTCTTAAACTCATTCTTTCCTCACTTTCTCTCTTTCTGCAATATGTGAATGTGTGTGTTCATGTGCTAGATTAGTTTACATGTCTTAGATTTATATAAATAAAGTCTTATTTATATTGAAAAGAGAAGTATCTTGTGTTTTGTGCTTACAAGTTAATGTTTTAATCTGCCGATATTGTTACTGTGCTTATTAATAGTGTTTTCACTATATTTTGGATTTTAATATCCATTGCAGAATTGATGTTATTTGGCTCGTTCAGTGAATCGCTGCCAACTCAGTGATCTGCCGTAAAACAGTGATTCTGTTCAAATTCCCTATAAAATCATAAATGATTCCCTTTGAGTTAAATTAAATTATTTACATATTAAACCCTACAATCACCACATGGGAGGGTTTCAAGAAAAATTCTCCTCGCTCATCCAAAAACAAACTCCATCATATTCAGTTATCAGATACGACTGGAACTTCAAATGGGACTGGCTTCTATGCTCAGATGAAAATGAGCTTTTTAATAGCAAACACTCAAGATGGGTTTGGTGAACGCAGGGATAAAAAGTACCCCATGTGTACAATGAAATATACTGCTGTATTTTTGATGTTGTGGGCCTATATTTCTGCTGGAGGTCCTGGACACCTTGTTTAGACACATGGCATCATGGATTCTATCAAATACCAACAGATTAGAAATCAATAAGTGACTGACTCTGTTAGAAATCTTATAATGGGCCATGTTTGGATCTTCCAACCGTACAATAATCCAAACACAAACCTCAAAAACAACACAGAAATGGGTCGCTGAGCACAAAACCAAGCTTCTGCTGGTCATTCCAGTCCTCTGACCTGAACCCTGTAGAAAATGAGTGAACTGAAGAGAAGAAGCACCAACATGGAGCTGTGAATCTAAAGGGTCTGGAGTGATTCTGGATGAAGGAATGGTCTCCGATCTCTCGTCAGGTGTCTCTAACCTCATCAGGCATTATAGGAGAAAATATAGAGCTGTTAAACTGGCAAATGGAGGTTTCAAAAAGTATTGAATAAAAGGGTGCCGTTAATTGTGGCCAATGTGTATTAGAGAAAAACATTTCCCCCCATTTTAATTTCTTATTATCCAATGAAAGGTTAGATTTTTGTGAATTTTTAAAATCAAAAATCAAAACGATTAACAATGCAGATTAATTTTCACAGCCTTCTTTGATCACATTTACCAAGGGTGCCAATAATTCTGACCACTATACTGTAACTTGTTGGGGTTTGGCATACTCTTTTGGTGTAACTTGAAACCTAAATTTATCTAAAAAGTCACTATAAGATAATAAATTACCGTTTGAATATAAAAGTTGTCACACACAATGTCATTTTCATACCAACTTCTTTAGCCCCTGCCCCTTTGAGGTCCGACGTTAAAGTGCCCTTGCAGTCCAGTCTACGTGCCCCCGGTCCGCGAATTCTGCCAAGCGGAAAATTTAGTTAATTTCACAGGCAGTTTATCGATTTTAAAATCAGATCTCAGCAGATGATGTTGAACACTTTTGGAAATGTATTCCACATGCTGTCCTTTTCTTTCATGAATTTAATTAACCAACTAAAGATGTATTTTTTAAAGTTTCGAAACTTAGATAATCCACCTCTGCTCTTTTGTCTACATAAAATTTCCTTTCTCAAAAAAATAATGTACTCCAAATTAATCACAGCTACACAGACTCTGGCTCCAAATGAAGTCATTTTCACAAGATGACAACGGATAAGATGTTTAATTAGTGTTAGCTTTTAGGGTTTGTTCAAATCACTAACGCCAAGCACAATAGTAATGTTTGACATTCAAAACCCAGTTGATAGATGTAGATTTACATCTGTGCGTGGGGAATAAGCTTCATGCATGAAATGGCACATTATGTGTTTAGCCCTTCAGCTCAGGACTCATGAGAACTGCATTTACACAAGGCACCAAAACAACAGTCCTGCTTGGCCAGTTCTGTGTAGATAAGCTTGGTTGTAATTGCAGTATATGAAACGGAGGAGTGTGAGAGAGATAAAGAGGTATGTGTGGGTGGATGGATGAATGGAGCGCTGAAGGTTAAAGTTCTGTATTCCTCTGTTCTTCATTTGACAGAATGCTAGAAAATCTTCAAATGAACTCAAAGGGCAGTGACTATAATGTCACAGCACGATCAACCTCAAAACACAAACATATGTCTGTCTGACATGTTATTGGTTCTCTAAGTTTAGTCAGCTTTGACTGGTGTGAAACGGGAGAAAAAAGTGCTATTTTGAAGAGCTGGGCTCCAAACATCACTGGAACCTATACTGACTTTTTATTGTATGGACAAAAATCAATAGTCAAGTCAAGTCACCTTTATTTATATATAGCGCTTTTAACAATACAGATTGTGTCAAAGCACTTAACAGTATCAAATTGGAGGATAGAGTGTCAGTAATGTATAATGATAAGATTAAACACTCAGTTTTCTCAATTTTCAGTTAAAGGCATTTCATTATTGAATTCAGAGATGTCATTGTCTTGCTCAGTTTAATTCAATACAAATATATCCCTTTAAAGAAACAAATATATAGCTATATATATATATGTTTATAAATCAAAGATAGTCTGTAATGTAAAGTTAGTCTTTTTTTTTTTTTTTAAGGAAAGGGCACCAGTAAATGCCTATTGAATGAGAAGCACACAGACTGGCTGCTATAGTTTTATTCGGTTTTTTATTGATTTATTATGCTTATTATAGGCTATTGCATTATATTTATTGGATTATATTGCATTTACAGTAATGTCTTGATGAACACTTTTAACAGTAGTTTTTTAAAAAAATATTTATTTATTTTGCAAAGAGCTACATAGATTTTTACAGTTATAGGCTATAGGCTTGGTATAAACACGACTGCTCTCTGTGTAACCCAGAGTGAGAGACATTTTCCGGACATTAACGACAGCATCCGAGCAAAGCCGATCTTAAATTGTCTTTAAAACGAAATCAGCCGAAGCCGTCCAGATAACGCCGATTTGTGAAACAGAAGTGTCTTTCTTTGGCAGATTGGGGGCGATGAAGAAGGGTTGGAAAATAGGAGGAAGAACAAAAACACCCTTTTAAACCATATTTCTGTATTTAGCGTGCCAATCTTTATGCTGATTTGGATTCCACATACAGAGGTAATTACAGCACTTCTTTATAAGATCTAAGAGTTGTTGTTGTTGTTTTTTTTTAAACTGGATGCTTTTTCACAAGACAACGTGAATAGTACGGTTAAATAATGCAGTTTGTCATTTACCGCATTTTAACTTTATTCTCAGATACAGATAGCCTATATGATAAGCATAATAGCAGAAGATTTAGGGCGTTTCTTGATATTGTGATAATGTGAGGCAAGAAGCAGTTCGCGTCGGGACATCTTTAAAATTTCAATAGCCCCGTTATAATTAATGCAGAACTGTAGCCTATGGAGAGATAAACCCTTTTGGGACAATTGTTAGGCAAGTAGGCTATTTAAACGCAGGCTTTAGGTTAATATGGACATGAAATTGTTCATTGATTATTTTGCTCGTGCATTAGAGCAAATTCTTATAGTATGGCTGTAGGGTATCAGTGCAGTTGGCCGTAGGATATTCCTAACACGAGAAAATATTGATTTATAGTTCATTGTAGATTGATGCTTCCTTCTGAACGGGACTTTAAATACTGTGTATGACATACTGCTCTCTAATGCTGGTGAACACTCGTGACTTTATTAACGCCAAGCCGCTGAGCTCTACTGTAGATTATTATAACCAAGGTTTCGCAACGCATCCGTTCGTTTACGTAACAGAACCGACATATGGTTTTCATTACGGTTTTTGAATGTCTGTTTATTAGACATCTCGCTTAATAAGAAAGCACCAGTCGTCGCGTATTTATCGTGCGTGTTCTCATGTCTGTAACGCGCTTTGTTCAAGCTTGTTTGTGTGCGTAAGAGAACGAAAACGCGAATGAATGGTAATGTGTGTAGATATGAACCCCCATTTTTTTCATGTGTAATGGGGTCCTCGGGGTCTTCTCGGTGGGACATTTCCAGCAGAGCAATGCGACACACCCTTGTCGCATCAGCGGGTTAATACGGAAAGAAAAAGGCGGCGAAAGCGCAACGGTCCCTCACGAAGGAAAACCGCGGATATTGTTAACCCTGTAATTCTCGACGCGACAGCAAATTAGACTACGTCTTAATACAGACACAGTCCTTTATGAAAGATGGATTAATTGGTTGTTTAATTGGTGCCGTTCTGAATCAGCGATTTAACAGACAAGCGCACAGTCAGTCAATTAGCCTCACATCATCCCGCATTTATTTCATTATTTGAGAGCTAATGTTAATCTTACGCAGTTTAAGATGAGAAATAAGGTCAAGTGCATTTATAAACCAAACAGGCTTATTAATAAGTTATGCGGTGTTATGAAAGCGACTGTAAACCAAGTGGAAGTGGAGCAGATGCATTTCCATTTTTCACGCTGAGGCTCTCAGTTTTGATTCAATACGAGGCCAACTTTGGCAAAGGACTAGAACAAAGCAGATTGTCTCTCTTTTTCTTTTTCTCTCTCCCTCTCTTGAAGGGTTTTGCCACAATAAATGCGTTAGCAAAAAAAAATTAACTTTCTAGTGACTGAAATGACAGTGTTTTGTGAACACTTTTATTCAATTACTGAAAAAATATTGGCCTGTGATGTCTATAAGAGGTAAAGCTGAACCCTTATAAGGGAGGGAGAGAGAGACAGATTTGAGCTCTGAATTTCTTGGGGTTTTGGCAGAAATGGCACGGTCAGCTGCCTTCAGTCTGGTCTGGGCAAGCCGTCCTGCCAGAAACTGTCTTGGCATTATGGTTAGTGTCCATTACAGACATCCAGTCACCTCCCTTTGCCAGATCTATGGTAAATATCAGACTGTCAGGCTGCTGTACAGTTTGACTTAAAAGCAATGTATGGTCTCTTTTGATACAGGAATTTGATTTTTCATGTTGTGTTTTACTGTTCACACTTTGCTGTGCATTTTTCCCCCCCACACAGATATCCAGCTAAAATGGGCATCACATGTGTGGCAGTCATTAGCACCCTCCTGTGCTCAGGTAACTGTTTGTAAAACACATTTGGTATAAATAGCATGGCTTTTCATTTGCATAGTTTTATAAATTGTTTTATTGCACAAGGGCAACATTTGCAGCATAATTTATCACAAGATGTTGAACTGAAAGTGCACAGTTGGCAGTTTGACATGGCAGCATTCCTAATAGTCCTTTCATATTGTTAGTGCTGCAGAGAAAGAAAACCTGCACACTCTTTCACCCGATAAAACTCATTCACTATTAACTCTTAGGTGTACTTTTGTTGTCAGCAAAAAAGCATATATTTTTAGGGCTGGTATATTCAGACCAAGCAGGACAGGCTCCATTGTGCTTGAGTTAATATATATAAATACACACACACACACACACACACACACACACACACACACACACACACACACACACACACCCACACACACACACACATACATACATATAAATAAAAAGAGAGAGATTTGTCTCCTTGTTCTTCTTCGTCCTTCATAACTGCTGATTCCCAAGTCCAAAGGGATTCAGCAGGTTCGAGCAATAAGGGCAAATCCATTGCAATTTTGCAGCAGTCATATAGACAAGCTAAATTTGATCTAATAGAAATGTGATCTGTCACATTCTCATATTGCTGAACCATTCTGAACAGTATATGTTGTTGAATAGCATTTACTATTACAGATTTTTCTAAACTTTGATATTATCTGATATTATAAAACCCAAATTAATTAAACCAGTGCTGCATCACTGATTGGAAAAGATAATAAAATATAATTTTCCACTCACATCATTTTGTCACCCACAGTGAATTCAAGAGGTGAATAATTTCGATATAAGAGTCACTCAGGGATTTTATGTTGTATTTATGTGAATTGTAGCCTGTATTAATGAACACAACACCTAGATATTTGGATTTGAAATGTTTTGTTTGCCTTTATTTGACTTGTATTTACCTGTTTCATTGTTTCTTACAGTTTGGTCATCAACCATTAAAGGTAATGCTTCTTAAATTATTCTAATAATTTTTACATTATTAGAAACATTTTATAAAAATAAAAAGAATCTTTACTGGCATCTGTGGTTCCATTAGAACCTTTAAAATCCATGGAACCTTTTAATTTCACCAAAGATTCTTTATAGTGAAGTATTGGACTTTTAGAATGTTCGTCACGCTAAAAAAGATTCTTTTAAAAACTGTTCACTGAAAGGTTCTTTGAGGAATCAAAACGCTTTTTGTTTTTTCCTGTGGCATTGCTGCAAAAAAAAAAAAAAAGTGTACAAACTAACTTACTAAGTGCAGCTTGTCTATATTTTATATATTTTTCAAATGTATGTTTTTCAGTTTTCTGTAGTCGATAAGTGAATTATATTAGCTTACATTTCCCACACATAAAGGATCTATCTTTTTCCTCACTCTGCAGCTAAAGATGAACACCGCACTGCTTTCTTTGGAGAGGACGTTCATATACCCGTACCGGCTTTAGACACAATAGAGGTGTTGTTCAAACCGAGGGTGGATCCGGTGTTAGAGCGGGTTCTCCTGCGAGACGGGAAAATTCTGGACTCCAGGGCCAAACTGAACGTTCACATCAGCCATTTGATCCTGGAGGATGTGGGCGAGGAAGATGAGGGCATGTATGTGGTGAAGAATTCAGCTGCTCCGGCTGATGTCAGACGAATCATTCTTATTGTTAGAGGTATAAGTTGCAATACCACTATATAAATGCTTGCTCAGTTGATTATCTCATGATAGACTGATAATAGGATAGAATTCACTCAGCAAAATGCTTTTTAAAATGATGAACAGCTATTATGGTCACTACATGTTGTCTCTTAGGCTCACCAAGGCAGCATTTACTTGATAAGTGAAATACTTAGTGTAATACATAACTGTGTTCTATTTTAATATATTGTAAATAATTTATTCCTGTGATGCAAAGCTGAATTTTCAGCATCATTACTCCCGTCTTCAGTGTCACACGATCCTTCGGAAATCATTCTAATATGCTGATTTGCTGCTCAAGAAACAGTTCTGATTATTTGAAATGTTGAAAACAGTTTTTACTGCTTTATATTTTTGTGGAAACCCTGATAAAGTAGCATTCCTATTTATTTATTTAACGGAATCACGATTGAAACTTCACACAGAATTATTCAGAATTATAATTATACTTTTGTTTCTCAGTATGTAGTCAAAAAAGCAACACAGTCAGCAGAGATTGTTTGAATACAGGTTTATTTTCATAATTCTGCTAGAAACTGCCTACCCTAGCTTTAATGTGTATCTAATGTGTTTTTCTCCTAGACTGTGCTCTAGAGACTGTGGTGAAATATGGAGACACTTATCATATCCCGATCAACCCTTCGATTGGTCCATACACCCTTGAGTTCAGGCCTGGAACTCACACTCCAGTTAACCAGACCACAGAGGAACCGCCTGTGCTGCTTCTGAACCAGACCGGCATCCCCACGCAAGAGTACGAGCGCCGCCTCACCGTGGGCGAGAAGAGGGTCAACCTCCATTTGGTTACAGGAGCCGATGAGGGCAGCTACACTGTTGTGGACAGTGATGAAAAAGTCCGATTGAGAGCTTGCCTTAATGTGAAAGGTAAAAAAAATCTGTGTTTTTGAGTACATTATATGAGATAACTGTTTCAATATCTGATAAAAGACAAAGCCTTACGTGACTAATGTGTCAAAGTCTTAAAATAGTGTAAAAGCACAACAAGGGAAGTGGAAGAAGTAACGAAGGAAAGACAGAGAATAAAGGATCAAAAAACTGGACATGTGATATACGTAGACTCACACAGTCAGACTTCAGACTATCAGTATTCATTTTGGTCCACATTGCAGCTTATTCTGATCAAGAACCATCCACTTATACAGAAAAAGACCATCTGACCATAAAAAGTGAAAACCACAATTTTATGTGACATTGTGGCAGGATCAATCTAAAATCAACTCAAACAAAGCTGAATAGATATTGAATAATAGCGCAAAGTTGGTGACACAGTATTGACACGCTAGTGTCTCACTAAATCTAAATATTTCTTGAGTCTTACACTGAAAGTAAACCATCAGCTGGTTATTGAATTAATATACCACGAGTCTTTGAATTGCAATTTTTTTTAAACATAGATAATAAAAAGATGCCAATGTTTAATAAATACCTATTATTACCAATAGTAATAATAACTAAAAACATATATTATATTATATTATATTATATTATATTATATTATATTATATTATATTATATTATATTATATTATATTATATTTATTATATTATATATTCTAGAATAATATAAAATTAATAATTATTAATATTTTTAACAATATATTAATGTTATTAATTCTTTCAAGTATTATAATTTATTAGTATTACTGTTGGCTGTTTGCATGTACATAGGAATCTGGTGTGTGTGTGTGTGTGTGTGTGTGTGTGTGTGTGTGTGTGTATGAACATATATATATGTATATATATATATATATATATATATATATATATACATATATATATATATAATATTCTAAATATATTTTTATATTATATATTAGTTGTATATAATATTAATGATAAATTGTGTATATATAATATTATATATTGCATAATAATATAACAAAATTATATTATGTATAGTTATTAATATTATTACAGTTTTTCTCGATTGCTAAAACACTATAACCAGGCTTTAGAACTAAAATTTTTCAAAAAGCACACCTATTTTGCTGAACTATAAACACTATTCCCCTGCTTCGATACATGAGTCAGATTTGGTGAACTGTCAGACCACTAGTAAAAGTGTAACTGTGAATCATATCCAGTCTTTTTCAATCAATATCCCACATACAGTAATGTGTACATTTGTACTTTTGAAATGGATATATGGCATACATAAGAAGTGCAGCCTTCTGCATTTCCAAACTGTTGCCATAGTTTACTGCAGGTAAGAGTAACAGAGTGCAGTGTTATATTGACAACATGACTAAGCATTTAGCATATCTTGTTTGTGAACAATGACACAAGAACATCAGGCATGCGAGAGGATTTTACCCCCGCTGCCTGGCCAGAGCCAGTATAGCCTGTGATGTTGAAGAGGTTATTTGGCCTGTTCCAGACCAAAGACGGGATACCGGGGCAGAATGTTTATTTTTGTTGTTGTTTTCTGTATTGTACTGTACTCTACTGTACATTAAATTGAGGAATAAAACATTTGGGGAGTACCACACTTATTACCAGTTTTTGTAGTATTGTTTTGAATTGATCTCATCAGTGTGTAAGACTGTGTTGTAGTGTGTGTGTTTTTGACTGTTTGTGTGTCATGTCTGATAGCAAAGCTTGGCTTTTCAGCAAGATTGAGTTGTTTTGAGTGGAGAGCTTAATTTTGACCTGAGTATAGGAAGTTTGGGGAATTGAGTTAGAAGTTATGGATTTGTCTTTACTGTTTTGAGAATACGAGGCATAGTTTCAAGAAATGCAGAAATCTGTCAATTCTGCCAAGTATTATAATTCATTAGTATTACTGTTGGTTGTTTGCCAGTACATAGGAATTTGGTGCATTAATTCAACGTTCAATATCCATGTATATCCTTTTTTTTCTCCATATCACAGACCACCAGATCTTTGAGCACTTGAATTATGGTCAAACCTTGAAGATAAAGCTTCACGTGGACCACACAAAAGTCAAAATGATCTACATCCCAGACACTGACCGCAAAGAACGACTCATCATGGACCAGGGGGAGCTAACGGTGCCTGTCGACTCTGCTTTTGAGGGTCGAGCGTCTGTAGAAGGATCCATGTTCTACTTGAAGAAGGTCAAAGTCGGTGACATCGGTGTCTTTCGAGTGATGGACTTTTCCGGCTTCCGCATAGCTGACGTCTACCTTCACGTGGAGCGTGAGTAGAGAATTTGAGAAGCTACTGCCCACATAGCAAATGTTTACTGGCCCAGCTCCGGGCCAGACAATTACTTTTCCCTCGGCCCAAGTACCGCAAAGAATGATGGCCCTGAAGTGGCCCAGAACTGAATTAAAGACAAGGGCCACACATGGGCCATAACCGGCCCGAATCTCAGCCAGTATTTACCCTTAACTGGCCCTGAACTGGGCCAAAACAGGTTTTATTATTAGTACCAATTCTCAGCCTTAAATAAACCAGAATCCCCAAATCTGAGCCACACCTGAGCCTTATATAGCCCAGATCCAATACATTATCTTCAAATTTGATATTATTGCATTTACTATAATCGCCATTATTCATTTTGTGAAACGTTTTGGTAATGTATACACAAATTATGCCAATAAAGTACATTAAACTGAATAGAAAATCAGCCTTAAAATTCACAGGTCATGTAACCGTGCAATAAAAAACGTATTGCATTGAAAATGTTTTTTAATTTTTTTTTTACATTTTTTTTTTTATGAAGAACAAATCAACCTCAATAGAATGAGTGTATAAAGTATACAGTCTATAAGAAAAATGTAACAGACAGACACGTAATCACAAGAATGTATTGCAGAAATGTCAAAGAGCAGTACCACAGTAGTCCAAATGAGTATGCGTTGCAGTCGCGGTCCTCTCTGGTGGAATATAGTTTAGTGTGAGGAGCAGGGAATAATTTAAGTTGTTAAACGCTGAAAATACTATCTTGATCAACTCCGTGAGGGCGTGCGTTTCTTATTCAAAATTCACATCACCGGAAACACGTCATGTCGCAATCTATGACGAAACCGGCGAGAACCAATGAGCGTTTGATATCGCTGCCGTAAAACTTGTTGTAAAACTGCTTAACGGCAATTTTTTTAATTGTTACTATAGCTACAGAGAAAAGAGATACATATTCCCAATGAATGGTTGGAATTTGGATCTTTTCCTCCTAAACCAAATAAATATTACATGATATGATTAAATGATCTCTCTCTCTCTCTTTATGTAAAGATTCTAAGATTATTTGTACTTAGAATAATAATATATAATCAAATTATAATTAAGTGCAGTGTAATGCAGTTGACTGATTTACTGATTTGCTTTATTTTGAAATGATCATGTTGACAGCAAGCAGTGTTGGCCCAGATCCAGCCCACATCTGGTCCGCATGGATTTCACATGGGCCAGATGTGGGCCGGATCTGGGCCAACACTATGTTGCTGTTTTGACTTGCTATTTCGAAGATTAAATTTAAACAATACTACACTTAATTAAAATTTCTGTCATCATTTTATCATATTTTATTTATCTTGTTTTTCATGGGTCACATAATATGCTGATCTGGGCCACGTGATCACCGGACTGATCTGGGCCACACTCCTCCCACCAACAATCGGCCCTCGTATTGTTTGCTATGATCCATGCCGTGCCATCATTGCCACACATGGCCCAGCTCTGGCCGAATGGGTACATGCCATTGCCGACAGGAGGCCAGCAGTGCCAGCTTGAGGCCACATTTGGGCCAAGTCCGTTGGCTATTGTGGGTGTTGATTGAGTTTGGATCAGACTTTAATAACTTTCACACTGCTGTCTATTTCCTGTACCCATGATCCTCTTTTCTTGCATAACAGCCAGGGTTTAAATTGGGCCGGGGCCATCTGGGTTTTGAGCAGATAGACTCCAGGGCTCGACATTAACGGTTCATTAACGTCAGACAAGTAACTTGATTAAAACATCAATAACCAAAAATAACTAGGGAATCACCAAAATGCAAGTATTATTCTGATTTTATTACATTTAGAGTAAGTGGCGAATAGTAGATATAGCTGCTGTATATAATGCATGTACGGTATAAATTTGCGCTGCTGAGGCGAGGCTCACTCAGCCTCTCAAGGAGAGATCAAAACACGCAACATAACGAAAGTCAGCATGCTGAGGTAAAAATTCAAAATGAAAAGTTTTGAATATCACATATCAAATCCCAATTTAACCCCTGATAACAGCCTATAAGCTGCCACAGCTGTATGTGGCGATCATCTCCTTGCTGTCTCTGCTGGCGTTCCTGCTGTTGGTGTGTCTGCTGTCCTGTCTGATCAAGGTGCACCGTCGGGCGGAGAGAGCTCGTAAGATCACCCTAATCGCTCAGCAGGCTGGCAAGAGTGAAGGAGAGGCCTTCAGACAGGTAAAACCAATCTTCTGACTTCTGACACCGGAGAAGTATAATATATATTATAGCTTGTGAAATACACTACTGTTCAAAAATTTGAGGTCAGTAAGATTAAAAAAATATTCAGCAATGATGCAGTAATTTGATCAAACGTGACAATAAAAACAAAAATTCCATTTCAAATATATGCTGTTCTTTTGAACTTTGTATTCATTAAAGGTGGGGTATGCATTTTTTCAAAAATGCTTTAGAAAACTGAGTCGGGCCAGTACCAAAATAAACTTGTAGCCAATCAGCAGTAAGGGGCGTGTCTGCTCATGATGCGAGAAGAGAGCACTCATCAGTGCGCATGACGGACATTAGCCGAGCCGAGCGATGACAGAAAGATAGAGATGAAATACAAAAGAGGAAAATGTCTGTGGAACAAAAGAAGGCTTACACCGTGTGTACACTGGTCTGTCTACACTGGACGTGACAAAGCGACCGTTGAAAATCATTGGAAATTTGTGTCAGTACGTCATAAATAGAACGCAGCAGCAGTTTACTGTCGGGGATTTGTATCGCGGCACAGCATCCAGTGTAGACAGCATCACTGATTATAAGCTCGCATCCGGTGTAGACACGGTGTTACAATAAGGCAAGAAGTAGGACCTGTGTAAATATCGGATCAGCTTTCCAGCACTGGAGAGAACAGAATGAGTAGGAAGGCCTGCGATCGGGCAGGTATCAAAATAGGGGCGAGACCCTTTTGGGGTAGGGGCGTGTTTGTTTTGGTGATTTCAAATGTCAACATTGGCTACCAGAAATCGCTTACCCCACCTTTAAAGAAAAATGTTTTCAACACTGATAATGATAAAAATAAATGTTTCTATAGCAGCAAATCATCATATTAGACTGATTTTTGAAAGATTATTGATGATGCTGAAAATTTAGTTTCGCATCACATAAATAAATTTGATTTTAAAACACATTCAAATACAAAACTGTTCTTTTAAATTGTAATAGTATTTCACAGTTTTTTTTTTTACAAAATAAATGCAGCCTTAGTAAGCATAAGATGTTACAAAAATGTGTTTTGTTTTGTTTTTTTAAAAACAACCAACCACAGAAATTTTGAACAGTGGTGTGATTATATAATATATAATGATAATTAAATCAGTTTCAGCAAATGTGATTGATCAACTTTGTCAAAAATATGTCTGTGTTTGTCTCTTGTCTTTGTTCACTTTGCTCTTTGATACATACTCATGTACCCCTTTTAATTATTTTTTTAGTGCTGTCAAAGGATTAATCGTGATTAATCGCATCCAAAATAAAAGTTTTTGTTTACATAATATGTGTGTGTACTATGTTTATTTATGTATATATAAATACGCACACATTCAGTATCTATTTCGAAAATATTTACATGCATATACATTTATATATTTAATATTATTAAATTTTATATTATATATAAATATATTTAATATATATACATAACATATTTTTCTTAAATATATACATGCATGTGTGTGCATTTATATATACATAATAAATATACACAGTACACACATATTATGTAAACAAAAACTTGTATTTTGGATGCAATTAATTGACAGCACTATTATTTTTAATTATTTGAACTATTTGTGGGTAATTTATAGTCTGGTTTTACGTTCTTTTCCCCCGATCAGACAAAATGTCTTGTATCATGCTGTTCTAGCCTCAGGAAAACATCCCCTTTTGTTTGCAAATTCATCCCTTTTCCAACAGCAAAGCAATTCAGTTTTGCCAGTTACCTATTATCACCCATCAGTCAATACAAATATAATCTCGCAGTTTGTGTCGGAGTGTAAAGTGAGATTGAATGTGTGTATTTAATGAGTTTCACCCAAACGCATTTATTTGAAAGAGGTTTCATGGTGGTTAGCTTAACACTTCATCTGCGTTACATTTCTCCCTCCTAAAGGATCGTCTGACGGAGTCCCTGCTGGGTGAGAGAGCTTTGAGTTCTGCTGTCGTATTTTCCTGTAGTGCTAAGCTGATGACTCTGTATTGGTGTTGTGGTAGCGCAACAGGGGTCCCAAAGGCCTTCTGTCACTCTTAGTGACTGTTTATCTGTCCATTATTCCCTTCGTTTTCCTCTCAGACCTCCTGAGATGAGTAACTTCAGGTGTATTGCACTGATCCTAGTTTGAACTCGTAAAATAAATAGGTATAAAGGTACATACACCTGTGTGTTAAAGCTTCTGCTGTGCTTAAACACACATGCACATATGCAGTCTATATGGAGAGGTAAATATGAATCTATGTGTATGTGTGTATATGTGTGCTGTTTATATGCTGCTGTGTGAATGAGTACATATGGTTGGCAGTGATTACTAGAGTCACATGTTAATAATGTGTTCATATTTTAACAATATTCTGCTTATACAGAATTATTTCGAACACTTCTTCTTGTTATGTAATTAATAACCATTTTTCTTTCACATTTAAAGGTTTAGATTTGTGAATTAGATGCAGAATAGATGCAACATTATGTTCGGAATGGAATATTAGCGTACTACATATTATGCAGTATATACATTCTTTTTTAGATTTAAAGGTGCAATAGGTGATTGTCTTCAGAAAATGTTTTTGTTATTCTGGTTGAAAGTCTCTTCACATCCTGATAGCAATCATTAAGTTAAGTGGTATAAATATATTTATCCATATTTATATATTCTGTGGAAGGTGTAGAACCAAGAAATGTTCATCCAATCCAAACGTTCAGTCCAAGCGTTTTAATTGGCTTTCCTACCTGCCTGTCAACGTATGTATTTGCATACCTCTGTGCACCCGGTTCGCACAGAAAGGATATATCATCAGCGCGTTCACGCACGCTATTGCAGACAGAGCGAGAATGGCAGACAAACATCGACCATACATACTACATGCATTGTCTTGTCTATGTCATGTATTTCGTGGTTGTGTGTCATGAGTGTTTGGCGTGGTCAGTCTTGCTGGTGGCGCCGGGGAAAAACCGAGCGATTGGGCGTCAACAGCTTATGACATTATCATTGGCGCCGCAAAAGTGCTTCTGTGGGTAGAGCCATCATTTTACATCTCTTACGGACACTTTCCACGTCCCAAGCGAGTTAGTGGTTCTCGCGGTATCACAGCTCTGTTCTGATTTCACAGAGCAGCTCATTTCAGTAGCTCACAGCAGGAAGGAAACACAGGGAGGAAACTATATATTTCAATACTTTCTCTCGCAGTTAGTGGGAGCCTCTATTAATATACGGGGCACTGAAACTGCTTTCAAATCGCTTTTCATTATCGCTGTTTACTTTCACTTTCACTTTCGAGATTCGCGATCGCACGTGCTCTGTTTATACTGTGGAGCAGCAGTACTTACCACACATTTTACAAGATCAGATGATCACGTTATTTGCTTTCTGTGCCATTCTGAATACAGACACCAACCCATCCCTGCAATTCACATCCCCTGCACAGCCTGGAACATAACATTTATTTCCATGATCTGCCATTTTCGCTATTGTCCTCGCTTGTTTCTTCACAATACCTAGAACATGGGCAGGTATATGCAAATGTTGGGGGCGTAACTATTAGTGATCCTGACTGTAACGTCACAGTTGGTGTTATGTTCTGATTCACTTATTTTTTAGTGGTTATTTTTATTCACAAGATTTACATAAGAATGAGGAAACATTGGTGTTTGAGGCTCACGGTATGTCATTTCCATGTACAGAACTCTTATTTTTCAACTATGCCAAGGTAAATACAGTTTTCCATTTTATGGCACCTTTAAAAATTGATATCATTCTGTAAAAATGAGAATCGATTAATATCGAGATATTGATATTTTTTACCCAGCCCTGTTATTTACCTGCTTGCTTGTTTATTTTGTCTAAAAAATGTAACTTAAAATGTAATCTGAAGCATTTCAAGTGTTCGGTCATTCTGAGAGTGATCTTGATAATACATTATTTCATGTACATCTTACATTTTATAATTTATCTGCATCTTACATTTATTTATTTATTTATAAGCTCAACCATTTCAAGTGTTCAGTCATTGTGATAAGGATCTTCTCTTCTGAGTGCAACTAGATTGATTCCTTTGTGGTGTTTGGTTTACTCTATTAATATTTTACACACTTAAGATGTATGTTGTGTAACTGAATCATGATCTGAAGATTTTTGTGCTGCCTCTCACACAATTGTTCCTGTCAAATGAAAGGTGTTGTATTCTGTCAGCACTCATGTTGTGTTGCCTGTGTCATTTTTATACTGTCTGTTGAAAAATTTGGCTTTTAATGTATTCATTTAGTCACAATTCATCATTAGTCACAAAGTCATTGTTAGGCGACTAGTATCAAATTTCATGCCTGTATCTTCTATACTGTGACAAGCCCACTGCACACTATACAAAATTCTATAGTAAAAGTAGTATGCTAGTATGCTATTCTAAATATAGCCACTAGACTCTAGCAATTAATCATTTGCCAACCCAGTGAAATTCATATTGTCCGTGTGTTTGTCTGTAACGTCATTGTGTGTACTCTCAAAGCCTTATGGGTAAGTGTGCCTCTGGATTTTACTGTGTGCTCATACTGTATATGTTTTGTGACACTGTGAAGGGCCAGACACAGACACTGATAAGCAGCGTTGTTGTGTTTTAAACAAAAAACAATACGCCGACTTCATCAGAATCATTCAGATATTTTGCCCATGGCGTCATCCAGTTTTCACAATGTTACAGTATACAGTATATTCCATGTGCAGAATATTTATTCTGGATCTGCTGATAATTTCTCAGGCTGTTTTCACACTCGGTTTTTTTGGATGGTCTGAACCTGAGGTCATTTCGTACAACATTTCAACATTGTATTATTTGGCTCCAAACTGTGATTCATGTGCATCACCAGCAGCAGATGTCTGCCGCTGGCGCTATAACAGCTCAGAAGGAGAAGGAGCTAAAATATTATATTTGATATTCACGAGCAGATTTTAACGTCACCTGCATCTTGTCATAGCAAGAGAAGCAAAGGATGTAAGATACTTGCCAGAGGCAATTTCTGCAGGCAAACACGAATGACTGATGCATTATTAGGTGAATGCAGGTAAATCAGGCCACTTTTTCATATTGGAAAAAGGGAACATTTCTCTGAATGCACTCTACTATCAATAGCAGTTCACTTCATAAAATGTACATCAGATTCCCATTTTCAAGTAGAATCGTGCACAAACTTGAAAACAGATTTCACATCGAACAAACCAAACTTGTCAAATGGACTCTGGTTCAAACCACATGCTCTAGTATGAAAAAGCCCTTGCTATGATTTTTATTCCATTGTGAGCACATACCCATCCACAGCACAGTAAGCTAATTCACGTGTGAAATGATGTTTTTCAGGTGGTTCATGAAGCTTATACTAGATTCACAGAGGAGTCCACCGTACAGTCCACATGGGAGAACACCACCGAGAGCACAGAAGTTGAGATCAAAGTAGGTGATTTTGTTTTTCCCTTTGAAGTTGGTTTGCCATCAACATGATTTTAAAGGGATAGTTCACCCTAAAATTAAAATTTGCCCATTGTCTCATTGTATTATTGCAAATCAAGGTTATTAAAAATAAAACTATTAAAAACATTTTGTTAATTGAAAAAGCTAAAATGAAAATATATATATAAATATTAGAGTAAGAACTTAAATGAAAATAAAATGAAAATGAGAAATATTGCCTTGAATTAAATTTAAATTAAATTAAAAAATTATAAAAATAAAATAAAAACTAAAACTGAAATAAATCAAATTAAACCTAAATAGTAATATTTAATAAGAAGTAATTAAAATGACAAAAATGACAAAACAGTAACTGAATATATACAAATAAAAGATAATTCAAAACATTAAAAACTGTAATAGTATATAAATAATACTAAAATAACAAACCTGTATGCTGTTATTTTAACCCTAAAAGGGGCAATGAATCCTGGGGGATACAAGTATTTGAGAAGCTGTGGGGAGAAGCAGTGAAAGTGTCTTATTTCTTGGTTTCATGTTGAAAGGCTGTTTGATAAGAAAACTTTTGTTTCTACATTCTTTGTTTAACTCACAGGAAGCATTTAAAACTGCATGGCCGCCTCTAGTGGGAAATCTACTCACCCTCCCAAAAAAGTTGATCTAATTCACATATTTACACATGTTGGAGGGGACTCGCTTGTTTAAAAAGCTGTTGTTCAACTTAAGCTTATTAGGTTTACAACCTCAATTCCTGAGAAGTTGCAGTAATGCAGTAAAATCAAGAATCTGTGATTTGTTCGTTCTCTTATCTTTTATTTAATTGACAAAAGTACAAAGAAAAGATTTCCAAAGTTTTCACTGACCAACGTAAATGTATTTTGTAGCAAATTTAGATTTTTGATGGCTGCAACACACTCCAAAAAAGTTGGGACAGAGGCACGTTTAACATCAACTTTCCTTTTAATTACAATGTTTCATTGTTTGGGAATTAAGGATACTAATTGTTAAAGTTTTGCAAGCAAAATTTTTGTCCAGTCTCTCTTGAAACAAGGCTTCAGATGCTCAGCAGTCTGTGATTGTCTGTTGTCTGTTGTCCTTTTTCATGGCATGGCAGTATATATCTCTGTACAATCCCAGTATATGCCTCCATGTCAGTGGTACCTTCACACATATGCAAGTCACCCAACTGGAGCCGTTTGCACTGATGCACTCATATACCATGACAGATGTTTGCTTTTGTATCTGTCACTGATGAAAGTCTGGATGGCCCCTTTGATGTTTGGGACTGAGAACTCAAAATCCATTTTTCCCAGAAACAAGCTGAAATGTGGACTCATCTGAGTACAGCACACATTCACTGTGTTTTTGACTATCTGAGATGAGCTCTGGCCCAGAGAACCCCGCAGCATCGCTGCATAGGATTGATGTATAGCTTTCTCCTGGAGTAACAGAGTTTCAGGTTGCATTTCTTGATGCAATAGCAGACTGTGGTAAATGACAGTGGTTTTCTGAAGTACTCCTGAGCCTATGTGGCCATATTTGACACCGCAGCATGACGGTTTCTTATGCAATGCCATCTGAGGGGTCAAGGGTCAAGCACGTTCAACTGAGGTTTCCTGCCTTGCCCTACATGTACTGTGATTTCTCTGGATTCTCTCAATCTTTTCACAATATTACGTGTGGTAGTTGGTGAAAGACCTAAATTCTTTGCAATTTTGCATTGCGAAATGTGATTTTTGATTTGTTTGACAATTCTCTTGTGAAATTTGGCACAAGGTGATCCAGCTTTGCTTGCAAATACTCCTTTTATACCCAAACATGATACCTTGACCTATTACCAATTCACCTGCTTACTGTGAATGATTTCAAAACATATTCTATAACCTTTTCAGTTTTATTTTGCCTCTGTCACAACTTTTTTGGAGTGTGTTGCAGCCATCAAAATCAAAATTTGTTCATATTTACAAAATACATTTACGTTGATCAGTGAAATCTTTGGAAATCTTTTCTTTTTGTCAATTAAATAAAAGTAGAAGAGAACAAACAAATCACAGATTCTTGATTTTATTGCATTTTACAAAATGTCCCAACTTCGCTGGAACTGGGGTTGTTCATTCAAATTTTACGAATTAAATGCTTTAAATACATTGTTTTGTAATCCGTCTCTAAATGTTTATATATCGCAGGGGATACGTCGCCCTTTTAGGGGTATAAATCAAGATCTAAAAACATATATAGACTCTATAGATTTTGTGGCTTGTGTTTTAGAAAATCTGATCTTTTTGTAATCTTGACAAAACAGATATCGTTGGAGAGGTTTGACAGTCGAGGTTCCATATTTGATGAATGTTTTGTAACAGAAGTGATATTGTGACAGAAAATGATTGATTTGTGACAAAAAACTGCATCAAAAAAAATAAAAAAAATAAAAAATAATAATTTATAGAGTTTGGGTGTAACCCCTCGGTTATTTTTGGTGTAGTGCCCAAACAAAATCTCACTGGAACCACAATTTTTGTGATATCAACTTCAAATTTGGAACATAAATTGGTTAGACATATGGCTTTGACTTTATAGCAATTTTAGAGTGCAGCATATTTTATATAAAATAAAAAACAATTAGTATACTACATTACTGTAAACTTAAACTTTTATGACTTTTTTATACTTTCTTTTTTTAAATGCTTTCACTTCAGCAATAATCTGCTATGCGTCTTCTTTAAAAAGAGACCAACCTTAAGTCTGTATTCCAAAGCATTCAGCAATTACAACCATGTTGTAACAAGCATCGATAAACAAGTGTTCTGTTTTCAGGGAATTTATACCCCCAAAGGAGTATCCTGGGGAATACAAACATTAAAATTAAAAATAAGAGTCAAGTTTTGAAAAAAAAAAAAAAAAAAATCATGAAATTGTATTATTTGAGTCCCAATAAGATGGAAAATAATTAATTTTCTTTTAAATTACTTACTTTTCAATAAATTAATTTTCTGATGTCTCTTTATGGGTTTGCCCTTTTTAGGGTTAATAACAATATTTGAAATATTTCAATATTTGCTAAAAATTAAAGAATTGCAATGCCGCTTGTGCAACAGCTGGTCATAGTTCAGACCAAAAAATAAAAAAAATTATTAAATAATAATAATAATAAAAAAAACAGCAACATAAAGATAAGCAAATTAAAACATGAGGAAAATTTTCATTTTGAGTGATCGGTTCTTGTTTGTATTTTTTTTTTTTTAGTATTTAATATTTGAATAGTCGTCTTACAATTCTTGGTTCTGATTTAACTCTTAGGGTCTTGAGGTATCAAAACCAGGTCAGTACCAGGCCCTCCAATCTGAGCAGAACTTCTTGGACATGAACGACTCAGGCGTGGAGTTCAACTCGTCTGCGCTCCCTCTGGACAGTGACACAGACGTACCCGACAATCTCGCCTCTCAGAAGCTCCTGCTCGAGTCCGACACTCTCGCTGGCGTCCCGCCGGCCATTTCTGAGGGCGACCACAGTGCCACTCGCACCCCTGATTCCATTCTGAGCGCCAGCCCCGTCGTCCAACCCAAATCCGCGGCTCAGATAGATGGCGACTTAATCGGAGCGACCACACCTGAGGAAGCGACCAAAGCCAATGATTTAGATGCGAAGACGAGCAAAGATGCTTCACCGCATTCTGAGAAAGCACTGGATCCAAGTAATGGTACCACAACCTGAGCACTTTAAAGCAAATTGAGCCACACTAACCAGTGTGGCCACTTTTTGTTCATCACATCTCACCATTTGACGTCTAAAATGACACTTCATCTTGCTTGGATTGATCTGTTGCATAACAAATGGTTTGTCGATCAAGAAAAAATCCTGATCCTAGAAGAACAAAAGAACAAATCCAAGAGAAGACAACATAATTCACAAAAAAAAAAAAAAAAAAAAAAAAACTTTGAAGAACAGAATCAGTCCTGCACTATGCATGCCTTTGAATTATGAGGTCTAGTTTGAAGCCAAGTGCTAGATTAGAGTGACAATGTAGTGCATGTGAAGAAGAAAAACACACGTGTAAGACTTAACACTTTTTTAATTTTACAAAGCAATGCAACTATAACCAGAACTTTCACGAGAGAGTCAAACTGCCTGAAACTCCAAGGAAGCCTCAAGCAACATCTGAAACAGATTGCGTTGTTGGATCTTACATCTACAAAATGCCAAATTTTGAGTATTACTTCATTTGTGGAATCAAAGTTGGATTCATTCCAAGATCAAACACGCTTTCTCAGTGCTTCACCTGGTGCGAATGCTTCCTTTTGACTGTCTGCAGTCACCGGCGGCTTTGAAGTGCTTTGCTGATAATCCTTGCCAATGGTAAACTAAACACCTTGATGAATCAGGTCCGCACGGATGACAGGTATCCGATACGGTGGCTTACCACTGTAAATAGGATCAGCTGTGGTGGAGGGTTTTGGCCCTGGTTCAGAGGAACTCCTCTGAAGAAACGGCTTGTCTCAGCACTTATAGGTGCTGATTCTGCTGGGGTGTCTCCACAACCCGGGCCTTTCCGGTGATCTCTTTTCTAGTGCTTCTGATGCGATCTTTTATTCCTACTCATATTAATATATTTTACAGCAGGTTTGAGCTCACAGAAATGCGCTCATTGTGAAAATTGTCATTGACATTTATTCACGAGGAATGATTCGCAATAATACGCAACTAAGTGGGGTCTAGGAGGTGTTGAGTTCAGGAAAATTCAGTATTCATATTTATAATATCTTATATGGTTTCATTATGTAGATTTGAATCATTTGTGATTGACTCGCTTCTGTAAGTACAGTTGAGTCGGCGTAAAACTCGCCATCCATATTTCCAGCTGTAACATGGCTATTTTGCTTCTGCAATTTTACTAAAAGCATTGCAGAATTTTTAAGATTTAATAATTCCAAATATCTTTTTCATACCATACACTCTTAAAAATGACGTTTTTTTGCTAGCATTGATGTTTCATGAAGAATCCTTAACATTCATGGAACCTTTCAGAGTTCTTTATAGTGGAAAAAAGGTTCTTAAGAACATTATAATGTTTATTACACTAAGAAAAAAAGGTTGTTTTAAGAACTAATCACTGAAAGTTTCTCTAACAAAGCAAAAATGGTTCTTCTATGAAACTGTTGCAAAAATCAGCTTTGTTTTTAAGAGTGTATAGTTGTAATTCTATTTTATTGTTCTCACAGCACTTGATTTTTAGGTTAACGCTACTCGTTTCTACTGGAAAGATGCGTTTATGCAGATGAGGTGTGAGGAGGATTATGATGCAGTATTAAAATGAGCTGTAGCTGGTGGGTGGAGTCTTACATCAGGGGCGTGGTTTAGCCTGTTGGTGAAATTGCTACCTCATGTTTTGATGTCTGAAGGACATACAGAGGGAAAATGGCAAAAAAGGGCACAGGGTGTCAAAAAAGCACAATTAAGACAAAATCCTCGCAAAAGATGTGAATTAAATTACAGCTAATGTAAATACAATGGTATGCAAAAAAATTATAGACAAAATAGTGAAATTACAAATTAAATTAACCCCTTTTTGCTTATAGTGAACCCTTTAGTGACTGCATTCAGAACATGGATGGAATATTTTCTATATTGCATTGATATTTATTGACATATTTCATGATCAAGCCCTAGATTTTTGACTAGATAGCATTATCTTAAACTCCCATTGCTTCACTCCAGAAATTGTTTTATTGATTAAGGTTTGTTCTTATGTCATAATGACTAAATGTGCCGTTATTGGGCCTTATGAAGCAATATTAGTGTGAAAGCATTGGGCCTCTTTTATGAAGCATAAGCAAAACAGATTTCTTTGTATATTGTTCGTAAAACCATTCACTCTCAGAAAAAAAGTTAGTAAATCTGTCACTGGGGCACTCCTTTTTCACAAGGTACTAATATGTAATATTAAGGTACCAATATGCACCTTTAGCTTTTAGCTTTTTTTTCCTGAGAGCATTCTTACATTCAAAGTTCAATTCACTGCAACATTTTATGTATGAATGGTCTTATGATCGATTTTCATAAATTTGCTCTGCTCATGTTTCAGGAATGAGGCTGGATGCACTCACGCTCACACACACACACACACACACACACACACACACACACACATACACATGCATACATATATATATATATAGATATAGATATACATACATACACACACACACACACATACAGGGTAGGTGCAACAAACATACACACACACTTCTGTACATAGATGTATTGCATGTTAATGATCAATACTATCCAATGATTGCTGGATTCTCATGCATTTTTCTTCAAATAAGACACAGCTTCTAAAGAAATGAATGACATAAAAAACAAGAAACCTTTACAGGGTTTCTGCAGGTCATAAAAATGGGTTTTCATTTGCTTTTACACAAATTAAAGCCTTAAAAAGTTTTAAATCTGAGGTGAAATCTTAAATTCATAAAGTCGTGGCATTAAATGTTGCATACACTGCAAAGTAAATGATATCTTTCTCAGTATTTTTATCTTGTATTCCAGCTCAAATATCGAAACATTCTTAAATCAAGGTACATTTACTTGAGATTGAAAAATATATATATCAAGCCTTGTTTTTTAAGGGATTGAACAAAATGAAGTGTGTTTATGCTTAAAACAAGAACAAATATCTCAGTGGGGTATGAAAACTTGTTTTTCCTTTGAATTAAGTGAACTTTTCTGACACCATTGTCAGATGTTTGTTTGGTTTTAATCACAAACTGGCTTCATTTTGATCATCATCTCAGTAAACAAGACTTACCTTATGTCATCTGCATCTCAAATAAATATCTTGATTTATGACTCTTTAACACATTTTGCACTGGAAAAAAATGACTTTTTCACTTTTTTTTTTTTTTTGATAAATTATTTCCAAAAAAGTAATAATCTGTTGTATTTTCAAACTTTGAAGTGATGCTAATACAACTCATTGAAAGTGTCCTGGACATTAGAGAACATACTAATGAATTTATTCTTTACTTGGTCTTAAAGTCTTAAATTTGTCTGTGTGAAACCTGCAGAAACCCTGCTTTGGCACTGTCATGCTTTAACTGAATCTTTGCACTTGAGAATGATTTTGATAATGCAAAACTCAAGAAATATTTCTCTGACACTATATTATTGCTATTTATTAATTATACTCTCTTTATATATGCGCAGATGTCATAGACCTACTATATACGCAACTTAAAAGCATTACAGAAGCATGCTGAACTAGAGGTTGCCTGTTAGAAATGAGATTTAATTGCATTGCATTACTTTGTCTCTGATGAGAAGTATTCTTAATGTCAGTGTTATTTTAGCAGCTAATATGGGAAATGTTTTCAAATTTGGTTTATTTTGGTAAAAAAAAAGGATGTCAAATTTATGATTATGCATTTTACAATCATGAACAGAAAACAGGTTTTGAGTGGTGCACACATTTCCAATCCTCAGGTGTAACTGAGCACAACAAAATCAAAACCGGTCTT
Source organism: Acrossocheilus fasciatus (assembly GCA_036784905.1). NCBI lineage: Eukaryota > Metazoa > Chordata > Actinopteri > Cypriniformes > Cyprinidae > Acrossocheilus > Acrossocheilus fasciatus. Next base: position 5,873,683 of record CM071956.1, read on the forward strand.
TCAAAAGAAATGGATGTCATTTTTCTATTTCTTACTAGGACAGAAATCACGACTACAGTCAGCTGTATATACAGTTTTAGCTTGATTATACTTGAACAAATGCATTCACCCCTCAAAGTCCAGTGTGATTCAGATTTATAAAGGTCATTGCTTATAAATGTGTTGAAATCTGCATTTGTGTTTGGTGAAGTGAACTTTACCCTGAGTAGTTTGAGCTGGATAAATCATAATTCTGCACAAGAAAATGCACTTATCACACTGAAAAGTGACTAAAAATATATTTTTCGGTGGTACAGGAACCATAGCAATACAAGTCCATCCTGCTCAGGTTTGATCAGTGGTTTACACAGATGCTGGCATCACATAATTAATCGAGCTCAGGAGTGTGTGCTTTCTTCATCGATTTATGCTGATTTCATTGTTCAATCGATCTTTTGTCAGCTTACATGCAAGGGTTCTCAGGAGACAGGTTTCTCGAAGTGCTTTATTCATCAGAAAAGTTGTGATTGTGAACATGCTTTGTAACATTATGGTCTTTTCCTTGTTCAGACTAGCATCTCTCACACAGCTGTATTTACCTGATATGTAACAGACTTCCATAAAACCATGAATATTAACAATACTTCAGTCATGTACAAAGTATGGTGCAGAGGATCTTGTTTTTAGCTGCTTTGTTAATTTAGTATTACATGTGGCTTCATAGTTTGACTTTAAGCACAACTTTAGTTCTTTAATTTGCCCTCTTGAATGAAAGATGAAAATAAAACTTTGACTTTAAAAGTCCCATGGTTGGTGTTCTTGTCATTTTTTTTTCTCAATGATGCATAATTATTACTATTCAGAAATTACATGAACCTATGAATCATTACTAATATTCATTCAGCTTAATTTATTGAATGCTAAACACATAAAAACGTTACAGATATGACACTTGTTAGAACTGTAATTTGATTATGAGCATTACATGTAATCTGGATTACGCAATCAGTATATTTATGAGTATATTTATTACATTTTAATATATATATATATGTTTGTATTAATGATATATATATATTTTTTTTTTATTTAATAATTATTACATTTAATAATTACAGCGTGTGATAGTTATTAAATAAACGCAATGATTATGTCAAAAAAAAAAGATAATATGGTTACAAACTCTTTGCTTTGTTATTTGTCATTGACGGTCTCCTTGACAACATGGACGGAAGTGGCGTTGATTTTCGCGCAAGGAAACTCGTCCTGCTCCTGGCGCGCCAAATTTCAAAGCACTTCCTGGGGAGAGGAGGCGATAAGATTTACCACGGAGCACAAATAAAAGACTTGCGTAGCGTTTTATAAAACATATACCTTCATATTTTGGGTATGTCATGCTTTTGTAAGTGCTTTATCATCGAAATGTTCGACGAAATGAAATGGTTGCGTTTGTAAAGCAGCTGTTTTCGGCTCGCTTTGTGTGAATGTGTTTCTGTGCGGCGGCGATCACTGCTCTGCTTACACAAGCCTAACACTTCCTTTAGCGACTAGCGAAATAGCGATAACAAACACATGACCGCTTCTTCTAAATGCTTTGCACTTTCTGAAGCTGCTTCGCCACGGTTTCTAAACTAGCATCCGTGTATCATGTATAGCTTCGGAAAGAAGTCTGTAGGCTACAGTGCATAGTGTAAATCATAGAGGCGTTGATAGTGCATGGACGATGTGCAGCTGTCTAACTTTGGTATTTGGGCATGCTTTAAATGTCAATGTGTAGAAATGTATGTATTATGGGAGCAAAGCCATGTGACACGTTTGTGTGTAATATACACACACGCACCAGCTCTTTGTGTACGCATATATGTGTGTGTGTGAATATATTTAACATATTCAAAAATGTCTTGCATGCCTTTATTATATTTTTAAAGAGTAATGCATAATATTGAAATGTTTAATATAGTTTTATACTGTAATATGCACTTATATAATAATGCATAATGAATAAAATAAGTTGCAATAAAAACATTAATATTGTTAATGCCATTAAAGCCCTGTATTGTTCTGTTTTACAGAATGAAGACCAGCAATTGAGCTTCTGGCCACTGCATATCCACTTTTAATATTTCATCCAGCTGTGCTGCAGCGTTTTAGTTTGTCCTCTAAATATTTTAATAATATTTTAGCATGTCATATTTAATTTACTGGGTGTAATAAGCTTTTATAAGAGTCATATATAAGTCTTTCTGAGAGGAGGATCTTCAATGGAGGACGTTTATCTCGGTGTTATGTGAGAGCTGCTGTTTGCTGGCTGTGTTGCGGTTTTTCCTGCACAGTTATTTGTGGGATGTCAAAATGTCGTCAGGAGTCCAGCCGTGTTTTCAGTTGTTGAGGATTGGATTGTCTGACACAAACAATAGTAACGCTCAGGGAAATGCGTCATCAGACTCCGTCCGTGACCTGTACACTTTCCGGCCCGCACTGGCCCAGTGTGTGTTTCGTTTGGGACGGGCCACGGAGCTGTGCGACGTCACCCTGGAGTCCATGATTGTGTCCCGTATCCATGCAGAGCTCCATGTGGAAAGAGAAACTGATGCCTCTGGAGAGGAGAGCTGGAAAGTGCAAGTGAAGGATCGCAGCAGTTATGGTGTGTGTTATATTGATATTAATGTATTTTTATTTTTAATATATATTAAAACACTTTTTTTTATATAGATATACATATACATACAGCCAAAGGAAGAGAGAGACATATACGTATGTATGGAATTATAAAGACATAATTTGATAATTATAAAAGATGCACACACACACACACACACAAAACTCTGTATAGCTATCTTTGTGAGGACATACATTGACACAATGCAATCTGTAGCTCCTTACCATAACCATAACCCTAACCTTCAGAACTAAGTGCCTCACCCAAACCCTTACCCTAAACCTACCCTTTACTCAATTATAACCTGACCCCTAAAACCAAGTCTTGACCCTCAAACAGGCCTTTAAAGGGGTCCCAGAAAGTGAGGACCGGCCAAAATGTCAAACCGGCCCTCACAAAGATAGTTGTACAAGTGCACACGCACACACGGATAGTTGACAAATAAAAATTGGACTGTGTCCTGTGGTGTGACATAGAAAAAATGTAGGAAAAAAAACTTAACATACAAATAACATGAGAAAAATGTATCTTCATTCTTAGAGTTACAAATAGCATGAGAGGTTTATCTTCAATGTTAGAGGTTATTATTTTTTATTTTTTTTTACATTTTTCTGTCACACCATAGGACACATTGATATGTCAACTACCCACATGTGTGTGTGTGTGTGTGTGTGTATATATATATATATATATATATATATATATATATATTATTTATATATACACACACACACACACATATATATTTTATAATTATCAAGTTTTCCTTATAATTCCATACACATGTATAGATATATAGTTACAACTATTTAAATGATTTCAATATATATAAATGATTTATTTTTAATTCATTAAACCATCATAAATTCTTTGTGTATATTTTGTTTGTATTTATAATATAATATATATACACATACACACACACACACACACACACGAACGAATATAGATAAAACCTTTAATGAATATATAATGGGTGTATACTTTTCATATCTTTATATTTTTATGCACACAGCTATAGACGTTAAATAAAAACAAAATAACATAATTAGTTAAACAAATAATGAAAAAATCAAGTTAAATAAAAACAAATATATATATATAAATCCATAAATACAATTTATTACTTTTAATTTATTAAATAATCATGTCATGTATTTGAATGATATACGTATATAGATATGTGAACTAATACAGATATAACTATTTTATTGATGATTGATTCGACATATATGAAAATAATACGAATGCAATATTTAATATAATCTTGCTGAAATTATTATTCCCAGCTCCCCAGCATATTTTGTTTTAACTCTGTAACCTATAGCCTTTAACTCTGTGAACATGACCGACACAGTTGCATTCTGGGACAAGTGTAGGTTATTTTATTACGAGCCCTAATGTAGAATATAAAATCACTTCTAAACAGTTTCTATTTTTTGTTTCTCTTTCAGGCACGTGGGTAAATGACATGCGCCTCCAACAAGAGGTCTTAAAGGAGATCTTTGATGGCGACACGCTCACCATCGGTGGCCAATCAGGACGGGCTAGTCCAGAGTTCTACTTCCTCTTCCAGAAAGTACGGGTTCGTCCGCTGGACTTTGATGCCATCACTGTGCCCAAAGCGGGTTCCTTCTCATCCGACATAAAGAACCGGATCAGAACGTGCTCGGATCGTAAACCGGACCCAGCTCTGGACATCTCAAAGCTGTCCATCAACAGAGCCACGGTCATCCTCAACTCCATCGGCAGCCTGAGCAAGATGAACGGCAGCTGCTGGACCTTCAAGAAGAGCGAAAATACAAGCACCTTAAATACACCGGCGTTCACTGCTCTGGCCCCGCCCACGACTCCGCCTCCTTTCCAGGCCACTGGTGAGATTTCATCCAAGTCTGTCCCGCCGTCCTCAAAGAGCCGACGCAAGTCCGCCCACACGGTTCTGCTGGAGGACGACAGTTCAGACGATCCGACGAACCGCAGAGACCTGGAGGACGGACGGAGGGGACAAGCCAAGAAAAGACGCCGGCTTTACAAATCAGAGTCAGAGGTGTTTCAGCCCCCTCTGCCCAAACTGGAGCAGAACTGCCAGTCACAGATTGACGTGAGCAAACACACCGGCGGCAGCATTTTCAATGTGCCGCCCAACCGGCAGTTCAGTCATATCCTGAACATATCGAGTCACACCAAAGGGAACGGCATCAGTGTGAAGCCCTGCTTGTCTGGTCCTGGCAGGAGGCTGAGGGCAAACAGCTCTCCCGTATTCACCGCCCTCAGGATGGGAAGTGAGAATTACAACCTGACCTCCCCGTCAGCGAGGATGAGCAAGACCGAGAAGGCCAGGGGAGTGATTTCTCGCTTCCAGGCCTCGACTGGGTGAGTGATACTTGAAAGTTAACACACAGGATTCTCACAGGCATGAAGAACCTGGAGAAAAAAAACAGGATTTGGTGATTCTGAGGCCCATATGTCTGTTCTAAAATGTAAAAAAATATACATTATTAATATTTCTAATAGTGAGTATCTAATTAATTTTATTTATTAATATGAAATATTATGGAACTTGTGATTTTCAGGCCTGGAAAATTTATAGAAATGATTAACACTAAATCTTTATTCTAAAGTCTTTATTATATTGTAAATATTATAAAACTAGTTAATATTTCTGGTAGTATATTTTTCAAATTCATTATTCAATTTGTTCAAATGAAATATCAGGGAATTTGTGATTTCAAGGCCTGAAAAATATATTGTAATGAATAAAACCTTTTATTTCATAGAAAAGTAAATGTATCTAAAAACAATGAAATAAAAATATAACAGGAAAGTCATTCATATTTATAATATTGATTATAGTTTAATGGAAATTAATAAATTTCCATTAAAAAAAATGAAGGGGGGGGGGGGGTCGGCTTAAATTTTATTCTATATTATATGTATGTAACATTTAAAGTCTTAAATATTTCTAATATTGAGTATATTTTTTATAATTCTATTAATATAAAATAAGGGAATTTCAGTGAATTCTACCATAAACCTTAAGCATATTAGACAAAATATTTATATAAAATTTAAAGTCAATAACACTTATAATAAGAATATATTTTTGTAATTAATATCAGGGAATTTGGGATTTCTAAGCCTGGACAATTTATGAAAATTAATGAAATCATTATTCTAAAATAAAGATATTCTAAAATAAAAATGTGGGGAAAAAACTGTAAAAACAAAGTAATTGAAATGACTATTCAGAAGTATGTTTTATGCATTAATCGGATTTATTGATATAAAACATCAGAGGATTTGTTACTTCCAAACCTGTAAAATAGGGAAATTAACAAAAAAAAAAAATAAATCTTACTAAAAAACAATTATAAATTTAAAAAGTATGAAAATATAATTTATAAATATAAAGTAATTCAGATTTCTAATCAGTAGTATATTTTGAGTTAATTGCATTTATTAATGCATGATTTTACTGATTTTTTTTTCTGCAGGCGACGACGTGGAAGGCCTAGAAAACACCCGCTGCCACAGCCTTCCCTGCCGTCTCCCTCTTCATCATCCTCCTCCAGCTCCACCTCTTCCTCCTCCTCCTCGTCATCATCATCCTCTGAAGATGAAGAGGTGGCGGTGTCTCAGGGTGTGGAGCCCTGCGCAGCGGCTCACTGTCGTCTCCCGCAGCAGGACACCGTGCAGTGGATCCAGTGTGACGACTGCGACGCCTGGTATCACCTCGACTGCTTACCACACAACCACAACCGAGACTCGCTGCTCCGCGACCCCAGCGCAGACTTCCACTGCGGCTGCCTCCGCGCCAGACACCGCTGAGGCCAGCACAGTCAGGACCGGCTCGGCTTCCTCTCCTTCAATGCTTTTTAATTAACCAAATGCTCTCAAACATTGTTGATGTTACAATCAGATTCACAGGACTGACAGATAAGTTGCTTCCTGGCATTCACAGTGCAAATCTCTGCGATGATGGCGAGTTGATGTTTTCTGCGGATGGTGCTAATTGCTTTGAACAGTGATTTGAACTGATTTGGATGAAATGAGGGTGTTGGATTTGCACAACAGCTTCAAGAGCATCCAAACACACTGCATCCCATTACAACACTGGATGCTTTCTGACTGCTTCTGATATATATACATATATATATATATATATATATGTATTCAACATACACAAGAATGAAATCTTCAAAATGCTAAAAAATCTAAATAAGTATGAATATGAAAATTTGAGTTTATATTTTTAGAAGAGTGGATGAATTGAGTCTTTGGATTCAAATATTGAGGAGGGTTTCGCTGGGCTTTGTTAACTAGATACCGGTCGTTAAACATGCTTTGCCAACATATTAACTGATATATAATATGTTATCACTGAATACTGTACGTTTGCAAATGGGCAATGAGGATATATAATATGCTGTCTTATTCAAGGGTTTCAAAAGCATTACTTGGACATTTTTTTGTAATTTCAGAACATTTAATAACAGCTAAACCTCAAATCACTCCAAACATTTATATGGTCATTTTTTTTAAAGGAATAGTTCACCCAGAAATGAACATTTACTGTTTCTTCATGTGAACAGATTTGGAGAAATTCAGCATTTCATCCCCTGCTCACCAATGGATCCTGAATGGGTGCCGTCAGAATGAAAGTCCAAACAGCTGATAAAGACATCACAATAATCCACACCACTCCAGTCCATCAACTAACATCTTGTGAAGCAAAAAGCTATCTGTTTATAAGAAACAAATCCGTCAGTAGGACATTTTAACTTTAATCCATAATAACACTTCCTCTAGTGATAAAGTCTATCCCCTGTTGTCTGTCACGTCAAAATCCACCCACATATTTGTTTTGAACTGTTTTTGCTTGTAAATGGTGCTTTCTCTCATGATTTAGACAAGACAACTGAATAACAGCAACGTTATGAAAAGAGGACTTGTATTTTAGCTGGAAGCAGCTGTTTGAAGCTTAATCATCTTGCTGGATTTGTTTCTTACAAACACTCAGCTCTTCACAAGACGTTGATGGACTGGAGCGGTGTGGATTATTGTGATGTTTTTATCAGCTGTTTGGACTCTCATTCTGACGGCACCCATTCGCTGCAGAGGATCCATTGCTGAGACAGACATTTAATGCTACATTACTCCAAATCTGTTCTGATGAACACCTGAGGGTGATATGACATTTTCAGCAAATTTTCATTTTTGAATGAACTATTCCTTTAAGCTTGACATTTGATTGCACACACGATTGTCAGCTGTTTCTTGTAATGTGGCCTGTTATTAACACGAGCTTCGTTTCTGATCTCGACTAACCCTGTGTAGCTGTATCTGTGTATAAGAATAGAATCTCTGTGGTATGAATGTTAAAAGAGACTTTCACTGTCTTCACTTTAACTCAACATTCTAGAAATGACAAATGACTCCTGTCACAATGTTTTGTCTTGTTGGGAATCAAGGGCTGAATAAAGAATTCTATATTTAAATAAGATCTGTCAGCTGTTTGTATAGAGTGCAGCGAGGAGCTGTTATTAACTGTGGGACACCTTTGATAAGTGCTGCGTTCTTGTGTAATAGAAAAACTGAACTCTCAGTATAAATATAAATGTGCTATTATAGCGATAAGACAATATGTCAAGCATTTCTCACTTTTACAGTCTTACAGGATCTATGATTTGAACGAAAGTATGATGTATTCATTTTTCATCTGCACTTAATGTGTTTAAATATTGTTTATTAACATCTATTATTTTAAACAGTTCTTTAAAATTTCAAAATTCCATGTTTTCACATTTTTGGTCCTGCAGTCTTGCTCCAGCACGCCTGGCTGTAATTTTCAAGTAAGCCTCAAGACATTGATTAGCTGATTCAGTTGTGTTTCATTAGATACATTAATTACATTCTGCAGGAAAGTTGCTCTCCTGGACCTGCATGAAGAACCCTGATTTAATGCATTAAAAAGGTAAAAGATTCATATTTTTTGTTAAATGAACTACAGCCTACCATAAAATTAAGTAGCACAAAAAAATAGCTAGCTTTAAATACTAATTACCCCCTTAAAATGTCATAATTTTTTAAAATATGTTGAGTCAATATTTGGTTGTAAAACACCATTTGTAACTAATTTTAATGACCAATTTAATGGTGTCACACATTTACTGCAACCCT